>OZ038383.1:11207511-11753225 GCA_964036045.1 Eutreptiella sp. 'Long Island Sound 2002'
GCTGCGGCTTTTTAACCATAGGAATTGGCTCCGGAATCACAGGCTTGTAAGGGCTACCTATGTTCCTTAGATGGCCTTCCGACCTGTCGCGGCAACTGCAAGCCGTTGCACTACAAAATTATCTGGCCTAGCATGAATCAAACTTGTCCCACGTCTGAGCAATCCTAGAAAGGCTTGGCAGCCACAAGCAAACTTTTCCGTCCGTACTCAATGGTTGCAAGGCAAAAGATGCCTGCATGAGCTGGCCAGTCGGTGTCATGGAAAGCCACACTTAAGCAGCTAGTGACTAGTCTTCACCTAGCTAATCAAAGAGAAAGCAAGAAGTTAAGAAACGGTGGTTATTGGGTGTTTTTTATACCTTGGGCGGCCGAAACAGGTACACTTTTGTAGCGGGGTCGTTAGAAAAATGAACAGAAAAATATGGTGGGTAACCTCTACCAAATACCCACTTTCTTGTCAACGATTTTTCGAAGCCGGAATGCGTCTCAAAAAAGTCACTTTTTCAACAAGTCTGTACAAAATTGATGCCTCTTCACACTTCCTCATCAGGGGTTGGGAGGCCTCGCAATCCAAAAAACATTTTTGTGGGAAAATAAACCTATTTACACACATTTTGGATTGCGACGCCTCGCAATACACCCAATTGGAATATGTGAAAAGACCCCGTTTCACCAATATGTGGTTGCTGTTCAATGCAGCTGTCAATATAAATAGGTGAATTTCTGAATATGCATTCTCAAAATGGGCGGTAAAATAGCCAAATTACCCAGTTGGGAATGCGAGGCCTCGCATTCCAATTCAGAATGTGGCTAATTCAAATGACTTCCCTACATGTTCAATTCGGATTGCGAGGCCTAGCAATACAAATTGAAAATGGCATCATTTAAAAACATTCTTCAGTCATTGAGCATGAAAAGGCTTAAAAAAACATCACGCCAAAACATTCTGAGGTACAAAAGTAAAAATGTAGGGTACCTAATTCAGCATACCCCAGATTTTGGGCCTCTACCAGAAGAATATAGGTAAATTGCCAAATCTAGCATATGGTCTTTTGGGCCAAAAACATGAATTTTTGGCAGTAATTGGACCAAAAAGCTGACTGCTTAAATTTTCGCTCGGCAAAAAGTCGGTAAATGAGGCAAGTTACCTCATCAAAATTTGCAGACACCCCGGTACAAAAGTGTACCTGTTTCGGCCGCCTAAGTATACATTAGCTTGCTTTTACCGTGTGAGTGCATTATTTTCTTTCAATTTGTGCCCAGATTTTATGACATTCGACGGACAGCACATGGTTTTGCTACATCATGGTTGTTTGTGCCCTCTTCTATTGATGGATTTGGCATCCCGCCGAGCACATTCTGCGCAGTCAAGAGTCCCATGCAATCAGTATTCTAGGATATAGTTGTTGCTTAATTCACGGGTGACGGAACAATGGTCTTGCTTGTACCATCCTTTTTTGCGCAAGTAGTGGCACTTCAAGCCCAGAAAAGCCGAGAAAAACACGCCAAAAGAAACTACCGGTTTTGTGTCTATGCACTTAAACCCTGTGTTCACACCCCACTCTCCTCCTCTTCATCAATCATGTGGCATGCAAACTCAAACTAGGGACAAGGTATACTGTTTTGGGCGGTTTCCATCCGAACTACCCTTCATTTTGGTGATGCGGGAAGGATCCTACGAATAATAATGTCATACTTTATGCTTATCCCTCCCTACCGCTTGAATGCATCTACACCCGGCCCATCTATGCCAAAACATCCCCAAACATGTCTCTATTTACCTTCCAAACCTGAAAACTGTGGCAATGCACAGGCATGGTACTCTAGCAAGCTTATGTGTCACATATATATTCACATGTGGTGTGCCGCAAATCAGACGCCTTAGCCAACATGCACTTCAACAAACAAAAAGCAGACACTTCCTAGCAGCGACACTAGCAAAGCTTGTAACCGATCAACCGTATCACCAAATTGCTGCAATGAACAAACCAGTTTTGCTTTTATGTGCATGCCTTTGGCCAAATGCACACAAATATTTCATGGGTTCCCCAACCCTCCACTGGCAGTCGTAGCACAAAGGCAAATACATGGTTGGTCGAAATCCCATTTAACGCTGCATCCCATTTGTGCCCGACCATTGTAGCAAAACAAGTTTGATTTGCATAACTTTGCATCATGGCACACATCACCAAAGCCATTCAAATACACAATTCAAATGTTAGACCAAGAAACACAGTTCAAAACATAAATCGCTGCAAAATGATGAACTCGCACATGCCTCACAATCATATCTAAGTTTTTGAGCTCATGATTATGAACTTAAAAACCTTTCTACGAAAAGAATGCGACCAAGTCCGCATTCACCACTTCCAATGTACATATTGTGATTGCTGCAAACTTTTGTGCATCCACACAACTCTACTTGCTTTGGGTTATTGGGAACCCGTGTTCTGCAAAACTCATCTTTGCGCATATTGGTTTTACTCCCTCTAAACGTTATGTAGCGTGGACCTTGTGCTTGCACTACTTGAATGTGGTGTTCCTTACAGTAGTTTGGTAAATTCTGTGCCAAAAACTTGGCCCATGATTGGCGTGGCTGCAAGAAATAAACTTTCGCATTTCTTTGACCTCTTTTTTTTATATAAAAATGGCATTGCCAAGTCCAGTTCCATGCCTATCTACAGTACATGCTAGCTACACTGCTTAAGAGACTTGGTTTGATAGTAGGGCCGCGTTGTAAAATGTCATGGAGGATCCCCTTTGAATGATTGTACTGTGTTGCCCTCCTCTGGTGATTGTCCTCTTGTGGGTTTTTTTGTCGCCTCTGGCCATACTTGCTATGCGCTAATTTTGCCCCAAGACCAATTTAAATCCCTACATGGACAATTGACTGTGGTGGTTCCCACCACATTGCCACTTTCACAAATAGAACGAAAGATGCGAAAGCACAAAGTACACTGATATGTACAACACACGAAGCAGAATCAACACCCGTGTCCATAGCAGCGAATGGGCAAACAAGAGAAGATGCCCCCACGGCCTCTAACCTCCTGTACAATAGAAGAAATCAAAGATATCTATACCGAGCAGGGGGGTCGATATATGGCTAGGATTACCAGCTCCAGCGGGGTCTCACCCGAAGGATGGACTTGGCTGCACACTCCATTAAAACCAACAACTTGAGTTTGTACAGAAGCTATACGTGGCAGCTCCTTGCACCTTATGCAGCGGTTTCATGCTTTCTTAGTGCCGCCCATTCAAACATTTCATCAACATCGCAATGCTGCAATTACCACAGTAGGCAGTTGACTAGCTTGATAATATTGTTTGCCATCCCACAAACATTATGTAGCTTGTGCAGCTGATGTAGAGCGGGAAGTGGTTCCCAAATACCTGCTTCTCCTTTGCTACCCATTTGTTTGTAAGTATGGCTATGAATGATGCTTGATGCTGGACAAAGATGCTTGGCCAATTGAGTCATGCATGCTGCTTGTTGCAATGCATTTGCATATTATGTTTCGGGACCCGATCATTTCTAAAAAACCACAATTTTCTGTTACACCACATTAATTGCTTCCGTGTATGAAAAGTGTGAAACCCTCGCTCATCAACATCGTAGCCGGATCAAACGCCAGTCTAGTGTGTGGTGGCGAGAAGAGCCGTTGATTGTGAAATGGTGTTTGTCAAACCATAAAAAAGCAAAAGATCATTAGATGATTGTTTTGAACAAATCAATCTGAAAAAAAAATAACACACAAGACTATCATGACTATTAATAGCTTTGCTTCACCATGAATTTCCATGGTGAGTCAGTGATATGTTGTAGCGACAGCAACAAAAGATACGAAGGAACGGTGTTGGGTTGCAAATTGGGGCCTTGGTTTGACATCTCATGCTGATGTGCCTTTTCTGAGGTGAAGCCGGTTCGGACCCCCGTGGCCATCTTGGGGTCACTTGGGGTGTGTATCTATGTGCCGGCAAGCCGCCATTGGCTGATATCATACTCTCCCATCCACCTGACCTAACCCGATGTGATAGTGTGATAGGTTTGGCCATTCCGGCTATGAGCGGCCATATTCAGTACCGAGGCGCCGCCAGCGGAGATTTATATATCCAAATATCAGGAATCAACAGGGTTTTTTTATCATAATGTTTCCGTAATTTTTCAGCCTTTCGTTCTGATGCTCAATGTATCGGCGACCGTCAGTTGGCTCGCGATTTTGCGTTAACCGATTGGTTAACTGTTATTTCGAGATATTTTGGCGGAAACCCCGATGAAGGGTCAGATTTCATCAGTAAAGGTATCCTTGCTTCCGCAATTTTCTAAATATGCACTCGAAATTTGTATCTGAATTTTTCGCGATGTCGAAATCGGATTTTCGACTTCGACATCGCCGCACTTGATTTGGTCTTCTTCGAGTGGTCATACTCTTTTCCCTATGCCCAAATCAGGTTTCCCTTATACTTGCCACCCATTTGACTTGGAGATATAAGGGAAACAAAAGTGAATCGTGGGACCACTTTGAAGGGCCATATCTACGAGCGAGTGTGAGAAAAGAGAATAAGGAAGGTTGCGTTGCAAGCGCCTTGGTCTCAACTTAATTTAGGAAGCATCAAATGCCTTTGGTGTGTACACATGCTAGGTGTAGCAAGGGATAATGGTCAAGAGGGTATAAAGTGATATATAACTCTTGGACCGTGCAACCGAATATTTTAATGCGACTTTCGAGTGTAGCGCATGAGTGTTGGGGTTGCATAGATACTTTCCTTGGGTTCCTACGCATTTTTAACGTGAAGTTATGTCCATGGAGGGGCATGGCATATCATGGTGGGAGCCACTTTTGAGGGTATGTGTTATATGCATGGTATGTGCTTCGATATGCTCACGCCCATGTTATATATCTTCGTGTGGCCGAAGAGATGGGGAGCCACACGTGACAAGGGCTTCGCCCATGTCCCAATTGTGGAATTCAAAGCGCTAGACTAAGTCTACCGCATATGTATTGCTCATGGTATGTTTGGCAAGGAGATCCATGAGTGCACTCCCATTTTCATGGGGCATGTAGATACGAGGGGCGAAGGTATCTCCATGCGCCTGATTGGGGATCCAAGTGGGGGAATTGTTCGTAAATGGTTCCAATCATTTGTATATTGAACCATGCGCGGATATCACCGGTGAGCATAGAGATATACTATCATGACAACTTTGTATTTGGACATATTTTCATGTTTTTGGCCTCAATTTTTGCTTTTTTTGCATTTTGTGTACTTACCTGGTCGGCAAACAGCAAGAAGCCTATGGAGAGTCGAACCGTGGTATGTTGTTCATATGTTGGCATATGCTTTGGAGTTGAACACCACCATATGCCGGATCGCGTACTCCATTTGGCTTGGCACACGAAGGATTACAAGAATTGGTCTCAAGATCATGGGCTGACTTGGGCAGTGCATGGCGCCCATATCCGAAGTGGTTTCGAGGGTAAAATGGGGATGTACATGGGCATTGACCTTTGGTCTCCATCCTCCTAGACTTCGATTCCATGCATGCTTTGAGCCTTCGGATAAGTGGTAACCTCAATTTTGAGCATATATTTGATATATGGCCAATATGGTGTGAATTGGCAGTTTTTTGGCATGTCATGAGTTCAAACTCATGGGGCATATCTCAAAGCCCAATCGACTCCAAGTCCAACCAAGGTTATGACAGGGTGGGGCATGGTCCTGAGTGCCACTCTAGGCCATGACACGCCACGTCCCCTATTGGGCTAGGATTTAGAGGCTTGGGAGTGAACACATTTTTGGGGTTCATGTAGTGACTTTTGACATATGGCATTCAGCCATCTCATTTGACCTGGTTCATGGCAATATGTTGGTGAGTCAAGGGAAGGTCTTGAGTCCAGGGAATGAGGGGTTTATCGCTGTGAATGCGTATGTTTACCTCTTTCCCCAACTTTGCTTTGTTTGTGTTCATATGCCAATTTCAGGGCTTTCCTCTTTGGTGCAATTCTTGTACATGCCCGCCACCGTGAGACGACCGGTGCGCTGAACGGAAGCCCGCAGCCCGTATTGGATTGTAAATTGGGCGATTGCTGTATTTGTTGGATCTGGTTGCTATTCAGGGTTGAAGGAGGATTTTATTTTCTATATTTTTGGATTTTGGACCTTGGAGTTTGAGAGATGCAATCGTTGATCCGGAGTAAATCAGCAGGGGTAACAGGCGGAAGGGGCACAGCGGGGGCCGGTCCTGGTAGGGACCTTCTTTATGGTAGCAGAGGCTCACCTGCTGCCCCTACCTACCGCCGACCCGGGGACTTGGGCCCTTATGAGCCCTGCCCAAGTACGCCCCGGGTGCGTATTGTGGACTCGGTGGAGACCACGCCGGAGATTGGAGCCATAGAAGAGCCGAGACGTTCAAGAGCATGGCGAACTCCGGAAGTTGAAGCCCGAAGAGAAGTACGACATTCGGGAAGAGGAGGACTTGACATGGAGGATCTGGTCTCCATTTGTGAGCGTCGCTGCCGAAAGGCATGCAACCTCCGCTCCGCCGCGGAGGACTCTGAGGAGGCCTGCCATTCAGGCAGCAGTGGAGGACGGTCCCGGCGCTACCGGAAGCTCGGGTCACCCAAGTCCGCGGCAAGGGACGCCGGGGCTATGGATACGGACCCTAGCCCGGTCAGGCTGTGGGAATCCGAGGGGCACTCTGAGGGCTATCGGACAGCCTATGAGCAACCCTCGGAGTCGGAGGAGACGCCCGCGCCGATCGCCAGGGCGCATACGGCCCCCGAGCCCGCCCTGAAGCACGACGCCGAGGGCTTGGAGAGGCCAGCCAGGGCCAGGACAGCACATGTGCCCCGGCACACGGGACCAGAGTTGGACGCCATAGGCGATACGCCCATGGGCGATGAGTCTGAGGCGCCGGGAACCGCGGGACGCGCCGGAGCAGGTGGAAAGCACGCTGCGTGCCACTGCGAGCACGTGTCCTTCCTCATGGGCAAGTACCCCAAGATGGGGATGGACACCATCGTGCATCGCCTAGACCGCCTGGACAACGCGAAGGACGGTCTAGAGGAGGACGTCGCGGGGATCCTGGATGACCAGTCGGCCGCGGAGAAAGACATGGAGGAGCTGCGAGCGGAACGGGACCAGTACCGGGAGAATCTGGAGCTGGCCCTGGAGAAGCAGCAGCGAGTGGTGGACAGCCTCCTCCACCTGGTGGAGGACATGTCGGGACGCCTGAAAAGGCTAGAGGAGCTACAGCCCCTCGCCTCGGGTCCGGAGCTCCCGGCAAAGCCGGCCGCGGCAGAGCTGGTGGAGGGGGTTAAGACCCTCAGGAGCGCCATGGATAAACCCATGGGCGGCCCTGCAGAGGCACCCTACGCGCCTCCGCGTGTTGACCCGGGTGCGCTGCCGTTTGTTCCCATGTTCAGCGAATCCACAATGCTCGGGGAACACACGGCACCGGCTGGGTCCATGCGGGAAGGGCACGTAACCACGGACCCGAGGAGCCTGACGGTACAGATGTCCCACGCCGCCCAGGATCTACCGCCAACTACGACTACCCATGCAGTTTCTGCGGAAGAGGAGATCCAGAGCTAGACCATGCAGGGGCGAACCATGGGAAGCGCCGACGGACATGGTCGAGGCCACCCAGGCGGAAATCTGTGGGCGAAGGACCCCAATACGGGGATATGGACGGCCGATGGAGCAAGTCCTTCCCGCATTCCCAACCCCATGGGTTCAGGCCCAACTGGACCGCACTCCATGGTGGAGAGGGATGTACGGGGAGTGTACTCACACCCCCCGGCCACAGGTGGTATCCGTCTCGGTGGAGTGGTGGCTGGTGACGTCGGAGACGCCATCAGGATTGACGACCTCAGGGGAATCAAAATCCCCTACTATGATGGCAACCCCTCCAACCTGGACGACTTCATCCTGGATTGGGAGGACTTCGCCGAGGAGGTCGTCGGCGAGATGCGGGGAGCGCCGCGGGACAAGTGGGTATGTCGGACATTCCCACACCGGCTGGCGCAGGACCTGAAGGAGGAGCTGCGGGATCAGATCCGGGAAGGATTGATCCGTACGGAGCAGGCCTGCCTCCAGTGGTTGGAGGATGAGGAGCGGGTGGACGCTCCGAGCCAGAAGCTGGAGGACTTGCGGTCCACCCCGCTGCCGCTGGACCGCGGTGAGTTGCGGGTCCGGGAGTGGAACCGGTACCTGCGGAAGTACCGAAGATGCCTCAAGCTGGTGGAGGACTGGAGCGAGGCCAGCGAGATCCGCCACTTGCTGAAGGACGTCCTCCCCGGCAACTGGAAGAGGAGAGTGGAGGACGTGGAGAAAAAGAGAGCGAAGAAGCGCGTGGCGCTGAGGATCATGGCGGCGGAGGATACCCATGCGGGTATCATGGAGTTCTTCAGGAGGAACCTGGGCGAGCCCAACCGGATGTTGGGACTGAAGAACGCCGTGTACGTGGAGGTGTTTGGAGACTCCATGGGGCAAAGGTTGCTGCGCCTCAACAACGTGGAGTGGAGGCGCGGGGAGCCGCTGAGGATGCAGGTCATCTTCGCCCGCATGAGCCTGGACGAGATCGTGAAGTACATCACGGTGGAGTTGAAGCTCAATGCGAAGAACGAGGCCCACGTGCAGGATCGACATGGCCATGGACAACGAGGCCACCGAGAAGACCGCCATCATCGGGAGATCCAGGAGGACACGGCCAACTCCGCGGAGGATGGCAGTGGAAGTGGCCAAGACCACTGGTCCCGGGAGGATCACGAGGAGGCCCATTTCTTCGCGTTTGTGGCGCACAACGTGAGGGACAATGGGCAGGATCGGTCCACATGGAGCCGGGTGGGACCCAAGAAGGGCAAAGAGCCAAGGAGGATTGGGATCCCACCGCTCTCGTTCCGAGAGTACAGGTCCCAGCACGACGGGTGCTGGGTCTGTTATGGCAAGGGAAACAACCATGCACACGACCACCGTCAGTGCAAGGTGTATGAGGCGGACAAGAAGGCCTACTTCGCCGCCCACCCCGAGAAGAAGCCCAAGGAGCAGCGGATTTCCGATTGGAAGGCGAAGGGCGGAGACGGGGGAAAAGGCCAAGGCAAAGGCCAAGGAAAAGGCGGAGGAAGAGGCTATGGTGGTGGACCTGGCCAAGACCGACGAGTGAGGTTGATCGAGGAAGTTGCTGAGGACATGTTGAGGACGTTAGAGGAACTCAAAGCCCAACAACGTGGTGGACAAAGTCCTGGCGGATCGCAGCCGGAAGGGGCTGCGGGAAGTCAAGTCTAGAGGAGCCCCCACGGGAGTGGGACCTCGGAGGTCTCTCCTCCGAAAATCAGTGGAATCCCAGAGAAAGCAAAGGCACATCGGGTGCCGAAGAAGGCTCCGGAAGAGCCAAAACCACTGAGTTTTGCCACTGCCAACCCCTGGAGCGCCCTGCCAAGGGAAGTTTATGTGGGCAAGGGACGTGGCAAGAAGGAACGAGCGACCACGGAGAGCCCCGTGGACGGGCAGGACCAGCCCAATATCTACACCATCCGTGACCATACCCTCGAGGTCCTGATGCACCCGGATGTGCTAGAGTTGCATGCCGTGAGAGTCGTCCATACACCGCATGGCGACGAGCGGCAGTTGCACTTGAAGGTGCGTGTACGGTGCGGACAAGAGGAATTGGTGGTGGATGTTCTGGTGGATACGGGTGCCCAGGTGAGCCTGGTTCGGAGAGGGTTGTTCAAGGAGGAATCCCTGCAGCCCAGCCGGAGACCGGTACGCCTGAAGGTGGCCAATGGAGAGATCATGGGTGGTGGCACCCATGAGGCCAGTATCAGTATGGAATTCTGGGAACATGAGCGCTTGAACTGCCCTGATCTGGCGAAGAGAAGCACTCTATCCGGAAACTTCTATGTGGCCGACATCACAGATTGGGATATGATCATGGGGTATGACTTCCCGGTGGCAAACGCCATTGGACCCCTTCCCCATCGGGCAACGCTGGTCCGGGAGGATGATGAATGCCTCACATGGCTGTCCACCGATTATGCATGCGGATCATCCCAATGGAATGCTGAGGAAGAGGATCGGATCGTCCGAGCGGTGCAAGCTGTGGGTGCCAAGTCCAGAGGAGACCGCAGAGTTCAGCTCACGGAGTATGGAATGGCGCCACAGGTGTATGACAGGATGATCCAGACGCTGGGAGCTGAAGCGCCCGAGACGGACGGCTTTGCTTCCCGGGATGCCCCACTTTTGCGGAAGTGTAGGAGGCATTGGCATCGAGGAGACTCAGCCTGGCATAGGCATTGGGGTTTGAAGGAGTGGGGGCCCATGTATTGGCATGGCTCCCTGGACAATACCAGACGTACAGTGGAGAAGATTGTCGCGGATAGGGCGAAGGGGATCCTGGTCATAACCGGCATAGAATCCACCCCATGTCCGCTGGAGGGTCTCAAGTCGACGCTGGACTCCATCACCCTGAACGAGATGTCATTCGGGCCAGAGGAGGAGTTGTTCATCGACGCCAAGGGTGTATCAATGCCCTCCCCGGGTCAAGCGTGGGGTACCAAGGCTTTCCTGGTGGATGGGGCGCAAGCCCAGCTCACTGGTAATGAAGCATTCGTCCGTAGGGTTGAGGCGGTGCCCATGCGGGTCATGTTGGCGCCCAAGGAGGGGACGGATCAGCCAGTTGATGGCATTGACATCCTGTCCCACTCCGAGATTGACGACGTCGTCAACTACATGCGGATGGGGATGCATGATCGTGTGGCAGCCAAGAAGAGGCGGGCCATGGTCACATCTCCGCATTGGTGGGATGACAAGATGTTGGTCACCGGCAAGTACGAGAAGGATGAGTTCGTGGCGAGGGTCATGGATCACATCGCGGACCAATACGATGGTCCGGTTGGGTCGGACCCACCAACGTGGGGTTTTCCAAGAGTGGAAACCGGTAGCGACGAGCACCAGCCCGAGGCCGCAAATTTTCGAAGATTATCGGTGGGAATCGCGACCCACGACGATGAAGACGGCACATCGGACGAGGAGAAGTCGGACTCGGACCCAGAAGAGGCCTATACCGCAGTGCGGTCGGTTGTATCGATACCAAAGCAAGCGGCTGAAGAGGCTCAGGAGAACCCGAAGGTCGCCGAGCTGAAGGAGAGGCTGATCAAGGCCTATCCGCGGCTATTCAGTGGCGTCGCCAACAAGAACCCTCCAGATCGTGGGAGGTTTGGCACAGCGAGGATCAAGCTGAAGCCGTATCCCAAGATCTATCGTCATCGGGAGTACCAACTTCAGGGCGATCGGGCCGAGGCCATGAAGAAGCTGTTGGCCGAGTTCATTGAGCGGGGATGGATCGAACCCTCCGACAGTGAGTGGGCCAGCCAAGCCTTCATCGTGCCCAAGAAGGAGAAGGGCGAGTGGAGGTTGGTGGTTGATTACAGAGGTTTGAACGAGCAGACCTAGCACGACTCGTACTCGCTTCCCCTGATCGACTCCATCCTTCAAAAGCAACAGAAAAAGCGGATTTTCACGGTGTTAGACCTGAAACACGGCTATCACCAGATGCCGCTACACCCGGACTCCAGGCCCTGCACAGCGATGTCGACGCCGCTGGGGCCCATGCAGTGGAAAGTGGTGCCTATGGGCGCCAAGAATGGCAACGCCGCTTTCCAGCGCATGATGGAGGACCTACTCGGTCCTGTCCGGGACTGTGCCGACCCCTTTGTGGATGACATCATCATCGGATCCGGCACGGAAGATATGACTGAGGACGAGCTCATCGAAGCGCATGAGAAGGATCTGCACCGAGTGCTCAGCGAGTTGGACAAGCACAACATGGTGTGCAAGCCCACCAAAGCCTCACTCTTCGTGAAGGAAGTGGAGTTCCCGGGTCACGTGGTTGGTCATGGGCAACGCCGTCCCATGCCTGGGAAACTGGCGTCCCTGCACCACTGGGAAAAGCCCCAGACCATCAGCGAACTCCGGTCCTTCATGGGGTTCTGCAATTACTTTTCGGGCTATGTCCGGATGCATGCAGAACTCTCGGGGCCGCTGCACAAGATGTTGCAGGTGGGCAAGTTCGATGGCCGGAAGGGGAGCAAGAAGAAGCTTGCCTGGACCCCTGAGGCGGAGGATGCGTTCAACCGCCTGAAGGAGCGACTCCTGGGGCAGTTGGGGCTGTTCCTGGTGGACCCGGACAAGGGATTCGTGCCACCGACAGACGCCTCGGACTATGCCGTGGGGGCAGTCCACGAGCAAGTCCGGGATGATGGGACTCATGTTCCCGTGGCGTTTTGGAGCAGGATCCTGGCCGAGGGCCAACGCCGAACATGGACCGCGAGGGAGAAGGAGACATACGCCATTGTATGTGCGCTCAGGAAGTGGTCTGGCCACATCGGACTGCAGCCGGTGGTGGTTTGCACGGACCACCAGTCCCTACAGAGCTGGCACAAGGAGCATGTCGACACCCCCTCAGGACCAGCGGCTAGGAGGGCCCGATGGCACGAGACGTTCGCCAAGTTCGACCTCAGCGTCGTGTACGTCCCGGGGAAGGACAACACTGTGGCAGATTGCCTCAGTCGCTGGGCCTACCCCGCGGGCAAAGCGTGGATGGACATATCCAGCCATGGCGACGCTGAGGCGACCGAGGAGGCCAAGCGCATCATCGAGATGGAGAAGGCCATGGAGCAAGAGGGGGTCAAGTGTTTTGTGGTGATGGCAAACCGTACAGACGTGGCCAAGTTCCGGGGCGCCCGAGTCCAGGCTATTCGAGGGGAAACCCTCGAGCAATGCATGGTGGCCCCTGTAGAACTAGTCAGGTCGGTGCTCACAGAGGACTGGTCGGATGACTATGCGGCATCCGACCACTGGAGAAAGTACTGGAATGCCGTGAGCGCCCCGTCAGACGACAAATGGCCCGAGGGCTTAACCGAGGATGGGGACAAGTTGTTCCTCAAGGACAAGCTGCTGGTGCCCGAGAGCCGAGTGGAGGAGCTCATTGACCATTGGCACAACGCCCAGCTCATGCACCCTGGCCGAGACAAGATGCAGCAGGACCTGGAGTGGCGTTTCAAGTTCCCTCCGGGGTACTACGCCATCCTGGATAGGTACTGCAGCGACTGTCCCGTGTGTCGGGCCACGAAGAGCCCCAACCACTCCACAGCGGGTAACCCGGTGTATACGGCTATACCGGAGGCCCCTATGCGGTCCGTGGCCATGGATGTATTCGCCATGCCTGAGGTCACCGTGGAAGGAGAGACCTACGACTGTGTCATCCTGGCGGTGGATAGGCACAGTGGGTATATCGTGGCGGTCCCTGGCAAGAAGTCCAAGAAGAAGGACAAGAAGGACAAGCATGGAGTCGGGCTGCAGGCCAAGACCGTCGCCAATGCCATGATCGTGCATTGGCTGACGATTTTTGATGTCCCAGCTGTCATCTGCAGCGATCGGGGCAGTCAATTCGTGGGGACGTGGTTCAAGACGATGTGCAAGCACATGGGGATTCGGCACGCCAAGACCGTGGCGTACCACAGCCGGTCGAATGGCCGTGCTGAGGTGGCCGGGCGGCAGATGTTCGAGAAGTTCCGCCAGCTGCACATTGACGAACCGGGCCGGAACTGGTATAACTCGCTGTGGAGAGTGCTCCAAGCGTATCACGACCTTCCGGGACCCACTGGACTGTCGCCCCATCGCATCCTGTTCCTACGGGATCGAGTGTCACGCACTCTCCCGTGGTTGAACCATGGCAAAGTGGCCCGGGATGCGAATGCTATGATGGCTGAGGCGGACGACACGGCGGCCAAGGTGTGCAAGGCACTTCAGGACGAGCATGACAAGAGGGCCAAGTACTTCAAGCAGGGAAAAGTCCAGAAGTATGCTCTCCAAGACACCGTGTGGGTGGAGCGGCACCACAAGGATGTCCTGTCCAGGCATCGGCAGGCATCTTGGTATGTGCCGGGGGTAATCGTGCGGAAGGTGGGGCAGGATGTGTATGCGGTTCGTGTGGGGGATAACAAGATCCTGGACCGCGACCATACCAAGCTTCGTCCCCGAGCACCAGACCCCAGCGGACGTCCCGTCACCTTCGAGTTCACGGCCGGCGATGTGGACTCGGACGACGAGGGGGAGGACGACGACTTAACCGCTGAGAAGATCCTGGCGGACAAGCCGGACCCGGGGACGCCTGGGGGGAGGCTTTATAAAGTCCGTTGGAAGGGATTCGCCGCATCCAGGGACTCGTGGGAGCCTCCGAGCAGTTTTGTGCCGAGGTACACCACGGTCTGGATGGACTACCTGAAGAAAAAGAATATTTCTTTGGATGTCAAGGACGTGTTGGTCCATTTGGTGGCTGCAGTAGCACCGTAATGGATCCCCCTTGGCATTTTTGTTTGTTTCTGTGCTTGGGGAGACGGGTGAGGGCGTTCATCCGGGGATTTGTGGGCCTTGATTGGCCATCTACCCCCTTCACTCGATCTCCACATATATATTTCATTGTGGTATACTTATTTAGGTCGACCAACGACGGTTCTCTATCTTTGATCCCCTTGGTCCATGTTGTAGATCAAGAGGAGACCGGATATGGCGTAGGGCACCGATTATCAGTGTCCTCACCCCTCCCTTCGGGCGTGGTGGACGCCTACGGTGTGTGGGGCCTCCATGTGTCCTTGGGACATGGGGGGGGGGTTGGAGCCCATTGGGGTCCTCCCGTCCTCTCTTCAATGACTTCCGAGCGGTAACAACGCTCTGAGAAGGGGGGTGAAGCCGGTTCGGACCCCCGTGGCCATCTTGGGGTCTCTTCGGGTGTGTATCTATGTGCCGGCAAGCCGCCATTGGCTGATATCATACTCTCCCATCCACCTGACCTAACCCGATGTGATAGTGTGATAGGTTTGGCCATTCCGGCTATGAGCGGCCATATTCAGTACTGAGGCGCCGCCAGCGGAGGATTATATATCAGAATATCAGGAATCAACAGGGTTTTTTTATCATAATGTTTCCGTAATTTTTCAGACTTTCGTTCTGATGGTCAATGTATCGGCGACCGTCAGTTGGCTCGCGATTTTGCGTTAACCGATTGGTTAACTGTTATTTCCAGATATTTTGGCGGGAACCCCGATGAAGGGTCAGATTTCATCAGTAAAGGGTTCGTTGCTTCCGCAATTTTCTAAATATGCACTCGAAATTTTAATCTGAATTTTTCGCGATGTCGAAATCGGATTTTCGACTTCGACATCGCCGCACTTGTTTGGTCTTCTTCGAGTGGTCATACTCTTTTCCCTATGCCCAAATCAGGTTTCCCTTATACTTGCCACCCATTTGACTTGGAGATATAAGGGAAACAAAAGTGAATCGTGGGACCACTTTGAAGGGCCATATCTACGAGCGAGTGTGAGGAAAGAGAATAAAGAAGGTTGCGTTGCAAGCGCCTTGGTCTCAACTTAATTTAGGAAGCATCAAATGCCTTTGGTGTGTACACATGCTCGGTGTAGCAAGGGATAATGGTCAAGGGGGTATAAAGTGATATATAACTCTTGGACCGTGCAACCGAATATTTTAATGCGACTTTCGAGTGTAGCGCATGAGTGTTGGGGTTGCATAGATACTTTCCTTGGGTTCCTACGCATTTTTCACGTGAAGTTATGTCCATGGAGGGGCATGGCATATCATGGTGGGAGCCACTCTTGAGGGTATGTGTTATATGCATGGTATGTGCTTCAATATGCTCACGCCCATGTTATATATCTTCGTGTGGCCGAAGAGATGGGGAGCCACACGTGACAAGGGCTTCGCCCATGTCCCAATTGTGGAATTCAAAGCGCTAGACTAAGTCTACCGCATATGTATTGCTCATGGTATGTTTGGCAAGGAGATCCATGAGTGCACTCCCATTTTCATGGGGCATGTAGATACGAGGGGCGAAGGTATCTCCATGCGCCTGATTGGGGATCCGAGTGGGGGAATTGTTTGTAAATGGTTCCAATCATTTGTATATTGAACCATGCGCGGATATCACCGGTGAGCATAGAGATATACTATCATGACAACTTTGTATTTGGACATATTTTCATGTTTTTGGCCTCAAATTTTGCTTTTTTTGCATTTTGTGTACTTACCTGGTCGGCAAACAGCAAGAAGCCTATGGAGAGTCGAACCGTGGTATGTTGTTCATATGTTTGCATATGCTTTGGAGTTGAACACCACCATATGCCGGATCGCGTACTCCATTTGGCTTGGCACACAAAGGATTACAAGAATTGGTCTCAAGATCATGGGCTGACTTGGGCAGTGCATGGCGCCCATATCCCAAGAGGTTTCGAGGGTAAAATGGGGATGTACATGGGCATTGACCTTTGGTCTCCATCCTCCATGAATACTAGACTTCCATTCCATGCATGCTTTGAGCCTTCGGATAAGTGGTAACCTCAATTTTGAGCATATATTTGATATATGGCCAATATGGTGTGAATTGGCAGTTTTTTGGCATGTCATGAGTTCAAACTCATGGGGCATATCTCCCAGCCCAATCGACTCCAAGTCCAACCAAGGTTATGTCAGGGTAGGGCATGGTCCTGAGTGCCACTCTAGGCCATGACACGCCACCTCCCCTATTGGGCTAGGATTTAGAGGCTTGGGAGTGAACATATTTTTGGGGTTCATGTAGTGACTTTTGACATATGGCATTCAGCCATCTCATTTGACCTGGTTCATGGCAATATGTTGGTGAGTCAAGGGGAGGTCTTGACTCCAGGGAATGAGGGGTTTATGGCTGTGAATGCGTATGTTTACCTCTTTCCCCAACTTTGCTTTATTTGTGTTCATATGCCAATTTCAGGGCTTTCCTCTTTGGTGCAATTCTTGTACATGCCCGCCACCGTGAGACGACCGGTGTGCTGAACGGAAGCCCGCAGCCCGTATTGGCTTGTGAATTGGGCTATTGCTGTATTTGTGGGATCTGGTTGCTATTCAGGGTTGAAGGAGGATTTTACTTTCTATATTTTTGGATTTTGGACCTTGGAGTTTGAGGGATGCAATCGTTGATCCGGAGTAAATCAGCAGGGGTAACAGGCGGAAGGGGCACAGCGGGGGCCGGTCCTGGTAGGGACCTTCTTTAGAGGCTCGCATGCCTGGGGCTGTACTTTGAGGGGATTGGCGGTTGCATAGTGGTGTCCACAACGACATTACTCCCTCCCCCCTTGTATAAGCTACGCCAATGTACACAATTGTTATGGGCCTTAACATGGACAATGATTGCAAAAATGTACACAATTGTTATGGTCCCTACGCCCACTGTAGCTTGGCCAGAGAACAGTGGAAAGTTCAGCAATAGGTCCCCAGCGACAGACCTATGCCCTCAATCAGCGTGTATCACGCGGCGGAGCCGCGGCATACATTGTCCCATCTGTCCAGCGAAGCACCACAGCTCTTCCTCGGATACGGCGCCGTGTTTCTGGTATGCTCCTCCCCCGTTGTTGCCCCGTGCTCCAGAGGCACCACTGGCGCCCCTCCGTCTCAGGACTCGATCCCCCCCCGCCGCCTCTTCCTGCTCTCACTGACGTCCGTACTGAACCCATCACTGTCACCGTCCCACGTCTTCCGCAACCGCGTGTCACTGACATCCGTACTAAATGACATGTCTTCCGAGCTGGACAGAAAAACGTCTTCGTCGTCCGACGCTGACGATGCAATCGAACTGCCGCTTGACGTCCTCCCAGAGTCCACCTCTGACCCCAGGTCCCGGTCGGACACTTCTGCCATGGGCTCCAGCCCCAATGCATCCCACTCGGTGACTCCGCGTTGTTTGGACAGGGGCAGCAGGCTATAGGGGTGCAGTTCCCGGCCCTGCCCCGCTAGTTCTGAAGCCGGTTCGGCTGCCCCACGACCGTCTTCGGCGCAGACCTCGTAATGGGCAGCGCCGTGTTTAATATTTCTATTTTCTTGTCTACTTTTTTTATATGCTTTTGCATATTTTATTATTGTTTGCGAGCTTGGAGACAGAGCGCGCTGCAAAGCGCGAGACGCGGTCGCCAGATCAGAGATTTGACCGTCAGCATTGACTACAGAGTTTAGGAAACTCACGGATTTATAGTATAAAAAGCCTTTTGAATGCTGTAGTTATAATTATTGCGAATGCCCGAATTTATAAAGACGATTCTCGAATGTTGTAGAGTAGATCGTTTACGAAAGGGCCAGGTGCATGCCCTGTTCTTTGTATGTTACGTGTCTGCAGGTGTGCGCCAGTGGTGAGGCCCGGCAAGGGTCTCTGAATCTTTCGTACAATGGGTATGGATGAACCTCATGCAAAAGGATGCAAAAGACGACATGAAACGTGTTGAGCTTGCATGCCACTGACGGGGTTCAGGTGTTGTTTGCAGGATTTTGGATAAAAGCAGCATGACGTTTCCGAAACAGCAGGTGGAGTTCAGCGGAACAAACCTGGAGTGAACAAGTCCACGTGGGAGAGGAACAAAGAAGTTCCAGCCAAACAGGTCCCAAAGGGAAATGGGTAGGTATTGAACTGCAACGGTGGAGAGACCCAACCCTCAAGGACCCGCTGGACAACTCCAGCTTCCGAGAAATGGCCGCCAAACACCAAGACCAGGAGAACCCAAGGGGCTAGGGCTCTGGTCCTGTTACAGAAAGATTCATTATTGGTCTTGCAGGACGGATGGACGGACGCACGGACGGACGGACGGACGGACGGACGGACGGACGGACGGACAGACGGACGGACGGACGGACGGACGAGCAGACAGACAGACGGACGGACCGACGGACCGACGTCCACGGACCGACGGACCGACCGACGGACCGACCGACCGACCGACCGACCGACCGACGGACCGACCGACCGACCGACCGACCGACCGACCGACCTCATAATTGGTCTGGCATGTCTTGCACCCACCTTGCCCAGGACGCACCGCATGTCAGACAACGACGGTGACTTTCATTCTCCACTGCCGACCTCAGATTTGCGTGCAACAAGTCCATCATCGCGTAGCGAGTGGGAGTCACGCAGCGCTGCAACTACTGAGGATGCGCGGAGCAACGGCAATCGAAGTCAGGACAACTTCAGCCATGTGGATTACGAACACCAGTCCGATGAGAGCGCAGCCAAAAAAGATCCCTGGTGGACGGATTTGGATGAAGCAACGCTGCAGGAGCTCTTCGAAACCAGTCCAAGGGAGTCCATGGAGTTTCGCGCGGCGAGTGAAGCAGGATCAACGAGTTCAGAGTCCGTTGAGGATGCAGCAGATGCCCTGCAGCAACTATCCATGACGGTGCCGCTGTGGGCACCTATTGTTCAAATGCCTGAGGTCCCGGAGGACCAGCGGCATACTCGTGATGCAGCGGGTCACTGCAAAATATGTGGTCCAGATCTGTTTTACATGTGCCTGCACATGAGCCTGCCATCGCAGTGTCCGTTGAGGAAGCGTTGGTAGAGGAAAGCCGTCGCCAGCAAAGTCTTCGTGAGCCACACAGACCAAGCACAACGTCCCACGCAACAGGGACTTCGTCAAACCTGGGGAGCGAGTACTCCGGCGTGAGGAAGGGGCGTCCACGCGTGCCGGCTGCCGAAGCGACGTATGAGCGACGTATGAGCGACCACAGAGAGCCCCGTGGACGGGCAGGACCAGCCCAAGATCTACACCATCCGTGACCATACCCTCAAAGTCCTGATGCACCCAGATGTGCTAGAGTTGCATGCTGTGAGACTCATCCACACACCGCAGGGTGACGAGCGGCAGTTGCACTTGAAGGTGTGTGTACGGTGCGGACAAGAGGGGTTGGTGGTGGATGTTTTGGTGGATACGGATATGATGGACTGGATGTGCGTGAACGGCCGGTTCAAAAACCGTTGTTTCACTTCTAAGAAGGGGGGTGAAGCCGGTGCGGCTGCCCCACGACCGTCTTCGGCACAGACCTCGTAATGGTCAGCGCGTGTTTAGTATTTCTATTTTTTTGTCTACTTTTTATGTATGCTTTTGCATATTTTATTATTGTTTGCGAGCTTGGAGACAGATCGCGCTGCAAAGCGCGAGACGCGGTCGCCAGATCAGAGATTTGACCGTCAGCATTGACTACAGAGTTTAGGAAACTCACGGATTTATAGTATAAAAAGCCTTTTGAATGCTGTAGTTATAATTATTGCGAATGCCCGAATTTATAAAGACGATTCTCGAATGTTGTAGAGAAGATCGTTTACGAAAGGGCCAGGGGCATGCCCTGTTCTTTGTATGTTACGTGTCTGCAGGTATGCGCCAGTGGTGAGGCCCGGCAAGGGTCTCTGAATCTTTCGTACAATGGGTATGGATGAACCTCATGCAGAAGGATGCAAAAGACGACATGAAACGTGTTGAGCTTGCATGCCACTGACGGGGTTCAGGTGTTGTTTGCAGGATTTTTGATAAAAGCAGCATGACGTTTCCGAAACAGCAGGTGGAGTTCAGCGGAACAAACCTGGAGTGAACAAGTCCACGTGGGAGAGGAACAAAGAAGTTCCAGCCAAACAGGTCCCAAAGGGAAATGGGTAGGTATTGAACTGCAACGGTGGAGAGACCCAACCCTCAAGGAGCCGCCGGACAAATCCAGCTTCCAAGAAATGGCCCCCAAACACCAAGACCAGGAGAACCCAAGGGGCTAGGGCTCTGGCCCTGTTACAGTTCATCAGCTGCCTCATTACCGGTCACGCTGAGGTGCGATGGCAGCCAGCGGACCTGTAACTTGTCCCCCGCATGCCCGCGAAGCCAATCAATGTGCTCCCACAAGTCTCTGTGACCCACCTCCCCTGACGACGTGCGCCACCCGTGCCTCTTCCACTTGTCCGTCCACACCGTGATGGCCTTAAAAATGTATTCGGAGTCCACCACCACCACCATCTGCTCTCCCGCCTCCCAACTGAGCATCGCATGTAGCACCCCTCGCAACTCCCCCCTGCTGATACTCTGTCGCTCATGAGCTGACACGTGTGCCCGAAAATTACGTTTACTGTTGTCCCCGAACCAAACGCCGTACCCCGCTTGCATCCAACCACGGACGCGTTTCGCCAAGCCATCTGTGTACACTACTACCCACCCCTCACCCGACATCCTCTCTAGCTCCACCAACAAAGATCGTTTGTGGCTACCCCACTTTTCCTCCTTTAACTTCAGCAGGTCTGGTCGCGCTGACGGCAGCTTGGCCGTCGTGGGGGCTTGGGGCGCCCTGTGGAACATCGTCTTATGGTCCGCCCAGCTGTGGAGCTGTGCTATCAAATGGCGCAGATCGACTCGACTGCACGACATGTTGCGCTCCCCCCTCCAGATTTCCAACACACCCACCCAAACAGCTACAAACTCACCCAATGAAACCTGCTGATGCTGATACTTTACCTCGCACCGCAGCTTCCACTGCGCACGCAGGCCTGCCCACAAAACAAGGCCCTGCGTTGTCTGCAGCGATAGCAGAGGTTCCTCCAGCAGAGGCCTGCTGGGCTCTACTGCTCCCCCCCTCCCCTGCGCCAGGCCAAACGCCTTTCTCACCGTATCAAACATAAATGCCGAGAAGTAGCATCGCTTCAGCGTGTGCGCGTGGTCCTCCACCCGCCCGCACTGTGGACACAGCTTACCCCCCAGCCGCTCCATGTGAGCACCAACTGGCAGCTTATGCCACAGAACCCTCCGTATAAAATCCAAATCCCTTTTGGGGAGGTGTAGGCACCCAAACACACGCCAAACTTCCTTAGGCTGACGGGCCTCGTGGCGCGTGCGCTGCTGCATGGCCAAAAGGGTTCGTCGCTTCGCCCACTGCAACGACCAATTATCCACCGGGGGGTCGCCGAGACCGCAAAATTGGGTTCGTACATCCCCACCACCCTCAAAGCCGACTCCTCATAGATGGCACGCCATGTGGAGGCCACTGTGCCTAACAGCTGGGGTGGTATCTTGGACCCCGAGATGAGGTCACACCAGCGCAGTACCCCCCTCCAGTGCAGTGCCGGGCAGTAGTAGGTCAACCAAACCTTATTACGAAAAAACACCCAGTGCCAAACGCCCGAGGACCACAATTCATGCAGCGGGGGGGGAGCCAGTGAACCCCCCCCCCCCGTCGAACCATCGAGTACGCCTTCACTGTACCCTGCAAAAAAGTAGGCTTGGGCAGATAGGCTTGACTGGCTAGCTGCAGATAGGGAAGAAACGCCGGCTCCAGCACCAACCCCACGCGGTCGGCCCACCCCGGGAACGGCCGCGCATGTTGTTCTGCCAACGACGCCGGTCATACCACTGCCTGAACAAACGTTTGGCTGTGCAGCTAGGTCGCGTACACACCCAAACCTACCTGCCCCAGACCCCCCTCCGCCGGAGGCAGAGCCAAGATCGGCATTCTGAGATGCCGGTTATTGATGTCTAGTGCCGCCCTGTGGACCATGTTTAGTTGCGCCACCACGTGCTCCGTTGGAGCATATGCCCGTGCAGTCAAGTAGACCACTGGGGCTACCCACTTAGCGAACAAATACGCCCGCTCCTCCATTCCCAGTGGCAGCGTGGCCAGGGTGCGCGCCCGCGCCAGCATTTTCGCGACCACAGGTGCGTATGCGCCAGCCGTTGTCACATTACCCAACTGGATGCCCAGGTACTTGAGTTGTTCCTTCACCTTCAGCCCTGCCAACGTGGCCGGCCGTGGGGCATCTGGGTCCGAACACTTGACTACCGCATACGTTTTCGAAAAATTGACCCTCAGGCCAGAGAAATACCCAAATACCTGCAGGACATGCAAAACCGCCCTCAGGTTGGCCACCTGTTGCGGTCCCCGCCCCGGCAGCGCCAACAAAATATCATCTGCGTATAGCAGCACCACCACAGTAACATGCAACCGTCTAAAATCAAAAATTAGTAGGACCGTTATCAGGTCAAAAAGCAAGCCCACTGTAGCTTGGACAAGGGCGTGGCTTACGTGCAACACATACAACTGCCGATGCACACGTGTGCAGGCCACGTGTGCTGAAATAGGCAACTCCGGACCTATGGGATGCATCAGACCAAAACAAAATCCTGATGCACCAGCAGGGGGCCACATGTGCTGAAATTAGCAAATGTGAAGACACACCCATGTCTTGTGTGGCCACACTACATTTCGTACGTACGTACACACTTATTACGGTCCCTACGCCGACTGTAGGACGGACAAAGGTGTAGCTTGTACTGGGGGGGGGGTACCAGCCTAATCTGGGGTTTGGGATCCAGCGGCAGCCAAAAAGTTGCATGGAGATCGATTGAAAAACATCCCTGGCAAGCACAACGGTCCCCAAGAAAAATTTGCTGTACGGCGGCATGCTGCGACATGCTTTAAGGTGGAGCCAAATTTTCCAGAAGCTGAAAACTAACCAGAACCAGAGTCCTCTCAATCACAGATGCACCGTCTAACCACGAGAGTACTGCCCATCTCTCTTTGCACTGTGTGTCCCCGCGTTACCCCCGGGGCACTGGGGGACTGCCCATCTCTGACCAAGAACTGCAAAGGGATGGGATCGATATTTTGGTTCCATATTTTTTCCCGAAAAGGTCCCAACCCAATTTTCAGTGTGCTGCGGCATGCTGCGGCATGCTTCAAAACCCCCACCAACAGTCCCCAAAAACAGGTGCTGCGGCATGCCGCGGCATGCTTCAACCATTGGTGCTTGGTCCCTGGCTCCCTCCCCCATGGCATATCCCTGGGGCAAGAAAACGAGAGAATTGGGCCACATGCTCTCTTTTCGCTGTGGGGCTGAGTGACAACCCTGCCAAAGCAATCAATTAAGTGCATGCACAGCAACAGGCCTCAACTATTGCTGATAGTCCTGATACCTGACGGTGTATTGCTATGCGGCAAGAGCAGAAAACAGAAAGACATCATCAGTTGCTGGAGTATTCCAAAAAGCCTTCCTGCATGGTATGGTGAAGCAAACCAGTTGTTGTCAGACAAGGCTTTTGACAGCTCTTCTTCGCGCACTGTCCGATTGATGAAGTGCTCGGCCAACAGTGGTACACATGCCCCATGGTAACACGTGCCCCCCAGCTGCCTACTCTGAGCTCGTTGCAATGAAATGTACTAATCTCAGCTTCCACAAAGCAATGATCTGACCCCCAAACCCGAACCGAGGAACACGGAAGATGCAACGAGTTGTGTACAATGCCCTCTGATACATTGACAGGCTCCTGAACGAACCTGTGAAATTCCTGAAAACGAAGAACAGCTCTGCAGTGGTTCATTGGGACAGCTTCAATTCTTTTTGAGGGGGAGCAGGGGCCATGCAACAGTAACTGGGCCGTTGCGAGGAGACGAAGGAGACCAGACAAAGGGCCACACTCCTGAAGAGCGCCAGCAGTGGAGGTGACGCCATGGAGGCAGTATGCTGGTAACCAGAAGCAGACTCTCATTCCACGGGGACCCAACCAAACGGCGCTTTCTCTTCCCCACTTCCAGGACACACACACGACTTACATCAACAACAAGAGTGTTTCAAAAGGAATGCCTGCGGCTCAGTGTTTCAATGTACATGTTCATGACATTGTGAAAACTGAAAACCCTTGGGAGCATCCGAAGCATTTCCTTTTCGTCCTGACAATCAGTGTGGCTTGAACATATAACTGATCGCAACAATCTCACCACAGTCCCCACCCCTTGGCGAACAGCACAGACTGACCACTCTCAAACATGCATGGCCCCGGCTAAACCGAACCATTGGATTTGTCAGAAAATGGCAGAGGGGGCTTATAATATAGGCTTCCTTGAAAGGCATGTACAATGACTACCAGAATTTTTGCGCCGAAAATAGCACTGCAACCAAAGAACCGTTGTGGTGCAATGGAGCCTGTCAGGTGGGAGTGGTCCTTTTTTGTGATTAGACGAATGCATAGAGATATACATAAGGTACTTGGTACCGTTGTTGCAATAATAGGATAATGCGCACTGCCCATGGGTGCATGTCTGAAATTATACAGGCTAGATCAACTGCAGTATGGAGGCCACAGCATCAAATTACTGCACACACTGACTGATTTGTGGCCTTGCCCACACAATGGCACTCCCTACACCTTGCGAGAGGGCATCAAGCCTGTACACGTGGCATAACAGTATACAGGAACCACAGTATGCAACATTGGCCAGATCAGATCAAAGCAATATAGTAACCCCAGCTTACTCCCTTGAAGAACAGGCAGTGGGAGTACAAATTGAATGCAATTCCAAATGATGGAGCGCTGCATATACGACGCCTTCTGGAGATATACTAAATGCTCATGGGCTGTTAGCGAAATGATTGGTGTGCATACTTTGCACCCTCATCTGCAAAGCAGACACGAAACAAGTGCAGGCAGAACCAAACAAGGAACTCTTCAGATTGACGTCATCTGGAAATAATGAACTGCATGCACTGAAATCTTGTCCCCAGACGACCAGCTTCAGCACTGCTATCCCTCTGAGATTACCTCCTACTTCCACCTGTTAGTGCCCTGAACGGAACTGAACACCCCCCAGTGGTTGCACCACACCGCTCCTCCAACATGCTCGATGCAGAAATGATTCATACAACGCCTATTCTGTGTGTTTGAAGCGCTCCAAGCACAGCACCATCGTCCAGCACAAACTTGGTGCTCCTGCACAAGACAACTTACCTCCAACGCCCACCCTCCACTTCCAATCCTTCCTCACGTTCAGTCACCGAAGCCAGGTTTCGTGCCCCCCACACCCTCAAAAACAAAACTGAGCGCAACGTGGCGATCTTGTGACCTTTTTTGCAATAATGCGCAATGCCCATGGGTGCATGTCTGAAATTCTACAGGCTTGATCAACTGCAGTATGGAGGCCGTAGAATCAAATTACTGCACACACTGACTGATGTGTGGCCTTGCTCACACAATGGCACTCTCTACACCTTGCGAGAGGGCATCAAGCCTGTACCCGTGGCACAACGGTATACAGGAACCACAGTATACAACATTGGCCAGATCAGATCAAAGCAATATAATAACCCCAGCTTACTCCCTTGAAGAACACGCAGTGGGAGTACAAATTGAATGCGATTCCAAATGATGGAGCGCTGCATATACAACGCCTTCCGGAGATATACTAAATGCTCATGGGCTGTTAGCGAAATGATTGGTGTGCATACTTTGCACCCTCATCTGCAAAGCAGACACGCAACAAGTGCAGGCAGAACCACATGACGCAGACGGCATTCACCAACACCCAGTTAATACGCAAGTTATTGTTCAACTACTCAGTGGCCACTGAACATGGTAACTGGATAGGGGCGACTGGGCGAATGCGGTTTCCAATGCAGATGCCTTGGACTCCACACGCCTGCATTCCCCCTAAGAAGAATGAAAGCGGTAAAAACTTTGCAACGCTTCTCGTGCATAAGACTGCACGTCGCGATCTCTGTCATTGGACGAACGTGTCAAAACGGGCAAAATTATTGCACGCGCAGAAGACGTCTCAAATTTAAGTATCAACTCACCCAATGCTTTGCAGCAATTAAGCCGAATGTTCGGAACCCTGTCAGTGGACAACTGGCAGACAGTGGGCAATATTCGCTGCGTTATGACCTCCTCACCCAACACTTATGATGTTTGCCGCAATGCATACAACACTGACATCCGCCTGGACCAATGTCCAGAGAGCTGCGCAAGGACCTCAGGGATCAAGCTGGAATTGGCTCACTCTTGCCCAAGGCACTTCGCCAGACACCTGGCAACATTGCCAGCAGCCAGTCGAACCTCAGACACGGGATCACAAAGAGATTGCACAAGCAGTGGGCCAAAAAAGCTGTCGAAACTCACCCACAAATGATGCGCCATGAACGGAATTTCCTTCATGACCAGCTCCCGCACCCGCCATTCTTCTTCAGTTGCAAGGCTGCGGATGGCATCAGACGGACAGTTGCCCAGGGTCTGTGAGTCCATGGCGGCGGTGATCTGGGCGGGGAAGTTCTCCGCAAATTTGGGAAACTTGTCCTGGAGCAGACTCGAAAAATGCGGCAGCAGCGAAGTGATTGTGTGGTGCAGACCGATCAATTTGGACAGCTGCATAACTAGCCGTGCAATTTTATAACGATTCTGCCGACTGACCAACTCAGGTATGACAGGGAGCAAGACAATGGCTTGATCTTTCTGAATCAGAAGGGAACAACCTATCACGTTTTTTGCAGGGGTTGATCGCACCTCCTGAGTTTTATCAGTGGCGATTTTCATGAATAACTCCACCATCTCCCTTTGTTCCATCCCTCCGGACATGGCCTGACAAATCCGTAGGAAATGATGTGCGAATATGCGTCGAATATTCTGACTTGCATCTTTGGAGAAATCCCTTACGAAGGGAAGCAAACAATTCTATTTTGGGCCAACCAGAGTCTCAGCTAAGTGAATGCAATTTTCCACTGAGAATTTTCGAATCAGGAATTCTTTATCAGCGGACTGTTGGGCAAAGAGCTGTGCAAGCTCAGAGATAACCTGTTGGTCTGCAACAACAGGGACAAACGACTTGAGAGCGGAGCATGCTGCGACGCGGACTGCGATGCGCAAATCTCAGGAAAGGTTGAAGAAAATGGTGCGAAAAACTGACTTCAGGTGATCTCGCAAAGAGGGGTATGGAATGCTTAACAGATGGGCACAAGCAGCCCTCACAACTGTAGAGTGATCCTCCGCCAACCGTTGAACCATGGCAACGTACTGGGGTTCCAGTAGTTCAGAGGGGAGCTTCTCTGCAGTGGCATTCAATGCAGCAGCAGCCAACTGCACACCTTTTTTTCTCGTCTCCTCATTGAAACAAATATAATCAGTACATAAACTTTCCAACAATTGAAGAAGGCACGTGGCCTGCCGAGGGACTCCAACACATGGGGAAAACTGGTCAAATTCTTTCGCCCATTCCGGAAATGCTTCCTGGAGATTGGCGACAAAATTGGTTAACTCAGGGATCAGCACCTGCTGCTGATCCCCGTTCGTACAAATGCTGCCATTATCCACGGGTTCGCTCTGGGGATTAGAAATGACAGAGGTGGAGGAACCGTTGTTGTCGGCGGCGCAACTTGACGAATGCTCGTTCTTGACCATGTCCGAGGAACGTTGCGTTCTGGTTTTGTCTGCAGCTTGGAGTTGCAGGGAAGCTGAGGGTTGGTCAATGGTTGGCCCACGATCAAGCTTCGTTTTTTGTTGTGGCGCTTCGGCGGCACGGGGCGATGTACCGTCTTCTGTTGACAAAGAAAATGTGCAAGACCTCCAGCAACAAGCAAAAGCACATGCACCACGTCGAGTTGGAAAGATCATCAGCAGAGGCAGGATACATGCAAAGGATGGGCGACAAATGGCAGCACAGTAATGAGAATTTGCAAGATGCCATCACCCCCCCAACAACAACAATAAAAAAAAAATAACAGGAAAATCCTGATCTTCATGGGCCAGTACTTGCAGCTTTCGTCACGTCATCGTAAGACATGCCTCAGGGCAGCCTCACAGCAGAAGGTGGAGCTCTGGGCTATCAACATGAAGCTGCTGGTAATACACATTGCCCCAATGTGGGAATAATTCTCTTAGGACCCAAAAGCACCAAAACCTACAATAAGATGAGAAAACCACCATCCACCAGCCATGTGCGGTTCTAGTTTGAAAGAATGGTACCCATGGGGGAGTGCACATTTATTTCTTGACCCCCATTGTTCTCTAAGACAGAGACTGCAATCCCGGATGTATGCGCAAAGCGTGGCACATCCATTCTGCAAGCTAACTTATTCCAAAGGTAGGCTGCAGGTGCACAGCAGGGCGCACCGTAGTTGCCGCAAGCATTCACAAAGTGTCACCTGAATACTGATGTAAAGATGGGTCGTCGTGCGTGCTGGAGAACAGTGCAACTAGTAACGTTGTTTATTGCAAAAATAGGGCTGTAAGTGCATGCAAAGGCATCAAATTGGGACTGCATCCTGGGGTCACCACATGGGAGGAGTCCATCACTTACCACTCTTTCTTCAAGGGCTTGTACACCAGCTGGCCATGGCTAGGCAGCCTTTGGGGGGCCCTTCTTCGGGACAAAGGCACATTTCTGTCCTCAATAGCTTGCAGTACTGGCATATCCAGGTCCACCTCTTTCATCCTCACTGGCCAAAACGTGAATTGTTCAGATTGCATCGCGCCAATATTTTGTGGCCAGGTGACAAATATAAACATATAGGGGGCATCCACACCAGAGGCATGTGCAAGGCAAACACTCTCTCATACCACATTTCACGGCGCAGCCTGAGCCTGACACGGTGTGTTACTTTCACTTGCACTGCCTATCAGCGCCCCTGCGGTGCACGAAAATACCCCCCAGGGGCAAACCGATCCTCCATTACAGCATTACGCCCCAAGTGGGTGGGTGACCTATGGGAAGGCAAGCTGCAATCCAAAATCAGTGACAGAGCCCCCTATGATTGTCAGATGGCTGGGAAAAGAAATCAATGTGGAGAAAATTTCCATCCAATAGACACAACGGCTTGAGAGTGCCTTGCGGTGCCCCGTGTGTCGAGGCTTCTGCTGATGCTCGCCAGAGCGTGGGTGTGGCGGCTTCCACGCTGGCCCTAGTGCCTCCGTGGTGCCCACTCTGAGTGGTGCAAATGGGAGTGTTGTGACACTATACGCATACTAGGATGCAAAAGGAAGTCCTCCCTTGATCCTTTCATACTCTCTCTCCGGATTCACGACCATCAATCCCGCCCTAGAACCTTCCATATTCTCCCTCCCTCTCACCCTTCCTCCCTCACTCCCTCTCTCCATCCATCCCTCCGTCAAGCCCTCCCTTTTTCCGTCCCTCTGTGCCTCCCTCAACCCCTGCCTACTACCTCTGTGCCTCCCTCAGTCCTTTCCTCCCTCCCTCTTGTGTCGTGACCCTGCATGTGCTTTAGGGCTGCAAAAGGTGTGACCATTACATGTACTGCACTGTGTCTGTACGGGGGTTGTCCCACCTTGTGGATTTTGTGATTGGACATCTGGTGAAAAGGTGTGGCGAGGAAGGTCATGCGGATGCCATTGTGAACGAGTTGCAGAAGTTGTGCCCTAGGAGCCCTGTGGACCAGTGCTGGCTGTTGGTGTCGGTATTCGAGATTTTTTGTGAAGCAACGCTGGACACCATGGCTCGAGAATTCTGTACCAGAGCATTCGGACCAATTATACCAGAGTGGATGGGCAACAGTCTGGCGAGACTGAGGACTGAATGCCATGAAAGTCTGGTGAAGATGACCAATGGTGGCAAGGTCTGACCCTAGACAGGGATGCAAACGAAGGGCTGGACACTGGAGATGGTGCCCCTCTGCGTAGTGAGGATGTCGATATGATGAGCTGACAGCTAAAAATGTGAAGCGTCTGAGGAATCCCATGGTTCCACAACACCGTGCGCAACAAAGCGACGACTGACATAGACTTGATACACAAACAGAAATTTGCCGTGTAGGAGTATTTTCGGGACACGAGCAGGGGACAAGCACCTGGTTTCTGTGTATCCCACTTCACGCAAGCTCGACGTTTCCTGAAATTCTCCATTCCACAGGCACATTTCCAACGATTCTGCAAACAAACAAACAAAAACACACCGATGAACACAGGACGAAGAGAGGATCAACCTCCACGCAACCATTTGCTGAAGTGGCTAGGAAATTCAAATGCCTGGAGGGGTGAGGGGGTACAGTTAAATTTGAACTACGCCGTGCGTTCTTGTGCTTGGGGGCGAAAGTTCTGCATCGAAATTCTATTGTCTTTGGCAAGTCCACCTCGTAGAGAATCTACCCCGAGCAACACACACCCAAAATAGGGTGGAAACTACGTAAATACGGCCTAAAACATGCTTTACATACCTTGGATGATCATTTTAGGTGATCACAATATCAAAAAAACAAGTTTCGAAAACTTCGATTTTTTGAGCTTCCTAGGGTGAAAAAACTGCATGAGCAGGTTGTGTACCAATCCCTTAGGAGCCCCCCCCCCCCCCCCCGCGACCTAATACCCAAAGAGGGTGAAAATCATGTAAATACGGCCTAAAACATGCTTTGCATAGTTTGGATGGTCATTTTAAGTGGTGACAATATCAAAAAAACAAGTTTCGAAAACTTCGATTTTTGAGCTGCCCAGGGTGACAAACTGCACCAGCAGGTTGTGTATCAATCCCTTGGGAGCCCCCCCCCCCCCTGACCTGATACCCAAATAGGGTGAAAAACATGTAAATACGGCCTAAAACATGCTTTACATAGTTTGGATGGTCATATCGTGTGATCACAATATCATAAAAACAAGTTGTGAAAACTTCGTTTTTTGAGCTGCCCAGAGTGAAAAACTACATAGTCAGGTTGTGTACCAATCCCTTGGGAGACACCCCCCCCCGCGACCTAATAACCAAATAGGGTGAGAGTCATGTAAATACGGCCTAAAACATGCTCTACATACCTTGGATGATCATTTTAAGTGATCACAATATCAAAAAAACAAGTTTCAAAAACTTCGATTTTTGAGCTGCCCAGGGTGAAAAACTGCATGAGCAAGTTGTGTACCAATCCCTCCAGAGCCCCCCCCCCCCCCCGGGATCTAATGCCCAAATAGGGTGAAAAACATGTAAATACGGCCTAAAAATGCTTTACATAGTTTGGATGGTCATATCGTGTGGTCACAATATCATAAAAACCAGTTGTGAAAACTTCGATTTTTGAGCTGCCAGGGTTTAAACAATACATGAGCAGGTTGTGTACCAATCCCTTGGGAGACCCCCCCCCGCGACCTAATACCCAAATAGGGTCAAAAGCACAAAAAAAACAGCCTAAAACATGCTCTACATATCTTGGATGGTCATTTTAGGTGATCATAATATCATAAAAACAAGTTTCGAAAACTTCGATTTTTGAGCTGTCTAGGCTGAAACATTTTAAGCAGTAAAAATGATCTTACAAGGGGTTAAACTAACAATTCAACCCCTTGGGGTAGGGTACGCGAATAGGCCCAAAAAGGCCCAAAATGGGGGGTACGTGGGGTTTTCCCCATATTAACCCCTGCCTGGCTTTGATCTAACAACCTCTGCGAGGTGATTTGTGCTTCGCACCCAGGCTGATCATTGGTGTGCTTCGGGCTGGAAAAGGCGCATTTTTCAATGTGAGTTGCCGGACCCTGCCCCCTCCGGCCCCTCCGCACATTCCCAGCAGCCACATAGGATGCACTTTTGCAGCCAGCCCATGCTGCCAGCAGTCGTTTGTTAGGGCGTCTGTGTAGAAGGAAAAAATTGAATGGGATCAAGGTGGTGAGTGATGCATAGGGGCCATAGTATGCCAACCTAGCTCTGTCTCCCTGCTGCTTGCATCCGACCTAAAAAAAAATGGAGTTTTTAGGTGAGGGGACCTCAGGGTTTCCCAACAGAAAATTGTTGGGGGGTATTTTTCCCCTCAAAAAATACGGATTCCATAAGGGGTTGAAACCCAAATGTAATCCCTTTGCTACAATTCATGAAACGTGTTTCCCATGTATGCCGGTCCCCCTGGTTGTGATTTCACTACCTCTGTGAGTTTATTACCTTCATGGGCTATGGCACATGAATGGGCCCAAAAATGATAGTATGTGGTGTGTGTGGGGTGTGTGTGCCATCAAGGCTGCGTGGGATGGGGGTGGGGTGCGGGGGACAAGGTCACTTGTAGGCCACCCGCAGCGCAGCTGTTCTGGACAACAAGGAGGAATGCTCCGGATATTTGTGTGAGGATCTCTGGCACATGCCCTCGGGCTGCGCACCAACCCCCTGCCCAGTGCGCCTTGTGCGTGACAGGGCGTGTGAATTTCGTATGGTGCGATAGCCTGAACTCGGCATGGCACCATTTGCGGGACCTCACAGGAGGGTTACCATGGGGGACCCAAGTGAGAGCCAAACAAAATGAGGTGCAACCCAAGGCACAAATAGTGCCATGCCAATCACAAGGTAACCAGCTGGCAAAAATCGTTCAACTGTTGTTGGCAGGTGCAGCGCACCCCTAATCAGGGCCTAACATTCTGTTGCCTCCAGCAAGGCACCTCGAAGAATGGACAGGGAGGACCATTTTTGAAGTGCTGAGGCTGAAAAACTGCATAAGCAGGTTGTGCCCAAGCCCCCTTGGGAGCCCCCCTGCCCCAACACCCAAATAGGGTGAAAACACATAAAGAGGGCATTCATCTTTTAGCGTCCACTGGAACATGTACAGAGGTAGGTAGGTAGGTAGGTATCTTCGGGAGCTCGGGATGCCTCCTTTGACATTGCAGGAAGAAGGTCTTACCAAGGGGACGTCCTGTTCCTCCCACTGCCCTATGTCAGGTGCCTCTTGAGCCGCTCCCGCATGTGCTTGGGAAGGCATTGTCGCGGCCACCCGGTCCATGTGTCCCAGGTGCAAGGGTGTCCCCACATGTGTCCATGGGTAGGGCCACACGCCCCCTCCTTTGGGCGGCAGCTCTGGGGGGCTGCCCAGCCGTGTGGAGTATCTCTCACCACAAGGGGTATTGCTCCCGCTTGTCTACGGTACGACCGCCTCACCCTTGTGGCTTGAGTTGCGGGGCCACTCTGCTTGGCAGGTGACCCCCTCCTGGACTGTGTACCGGCTCGCCTGTCACCGGTTGCTTCCATGGCTCCGGGTGACGTTTGCCATGGTCCCCGATGCAGCCTGGCCGGGCTCAGACCAGTGGCCTTGGAGTACCGCTCCTGCCACTGGCCCGGTGGGTCGGCTGGGTCGCCCCAGTGCGTCCGACCCATGGGGTATTGGTTCTTTCCTATCCCTCGGCCGCCCTACGTGTGTGCAGTGTCCTGGGCCGCTGGGCTCCTGTTCACCGGTGTGCCCGCGCGGTTTGCTGTGGTGCGTCTGCGGTGTCCTGGGCCAGCTGGCTTCTGTTCACCGGTGTGCTTGCTCGGTGTGTTGTGTTGCGTCCACTGGAACCTGTACAGAGGTCGAGGGGTGGGGAGGTAGGCCAAGTCGAGTTCAGGCGTCTGTGTCCTCCCCCACAAGCCCCCGCATGAAAAACACATAAAGAGGGGCTAAATGCTGTACATGCTGTACATCGGATATTTGATGTTTTTGGATGGTCAAATTATCAAAAAAATCAGTTTAGGAAATTCTATTGCCTTTGGCAAGTCCACCTCGCAGAGAAGCTACTCCAAGCAACGCACACAAAAAATGGAGGAAAAACGACATAAATACGGCCAAAAACATGCTTTACATAGCTTGGAGGGTCATTTTAGGTGATCACGGTATCAGAAAAATAAGTTTCCAAAACTTCGAGTTTTGAGCTACCTAGGGTGAAAAACTGCAGGTTGTGTACCAATCCCTTGGGAGCCCCCCCGCCCCTCGGAGGTAATACCCAAATAGAGTGAAAAACACATAAATGCGGCCTAAAACATGCTTTACATACCTTGTATGGTCATTTTAAGTGGTCAAAATATCAAAGAAAACAAGTTTCGAAAACTTCGATTTCTGAGCTGAAAAACTGCAGGTTGTGTACCGATCCCTTGGGAGCCCCCCCGCATCTCGGAGGTAATACCCAAATACAGTGAAAAACACATGAATACGGCCTAAAACATGCCTTACATACACCGAGGATTTTATGGGGTTCAATTATCCCGAAACTCATTGAGACACAAGTTGAGTGTCTCAACGTGTGTCTCAACTTAACCACAACTTGAGTTTTGACAATTTGTGGTGCACCTTGACTATAAGTATTGAAAAAGAAATGGGGCTGATGTGCAGTAACCCTGCCATAGACTGTCAAAATCAATTTCGAGCTCAAATTCCAATGTTTTGCAGTGAATCTTGCCCAAACATTGAGACACAAGTTGAGTGTCTCAACGTGTCTCTCAACTTAACCTCAGAAAAAGATGCGTTTCAAAAATGTATCCTCAAAGCAAATGCACGCGGGCACCAATCTGCTCACTGTTCATTTCACAATTCAATACCCAGGTGCTCCATTATAGCGTCCAGCTTGCGCTCAACTCGCCTGAGCGCATCCAAAGTTGGACCGCGGTCACTTGGGTTCAAAGAGTCCCTGAAAGTGTTTGTGTGGCATACAAGCTTCATATTCTCTTCACAGTCAAAGAAGAACAGGTATATGTGCCCTCTGGCATTCGAGATGCACTGGAATGTATCAAACGGTCGCATGGTTTGGAAGAGGTACTGGCCCTCAGGAACCTTTGTATCCTTGGTACCAGTGGCATAAGAGTGAAAGGTCAGTGGTTTTTTCGGGCCTACTGCAATCATTGCAACCAGGTGGGAGGTGTCTGCCTCAATCTGAAAGCCAAGGCGAGCACCGCCCTCTTCAATGCAATAGATGTACTTTCTGTTCGTTGGGAGTTGCGAGTGTACTTTTATCACGGCCGCCAGCGCCTCCATTGCCTCACGGATTTTTTTGCCATCTGTTTTTGTCAATGCAGCAACACCAGTGCACACTTCTGACCAGGAGTGACTTTTTTGTTTCCAAATTACCCCGCAGAGGGAGGAGACTAGTTCTTCTGCCCGTTCTCGTGTTACAGTGAACTGCACTCGCTTCTTCTGCGTTGAGTCTTCATCCTCTGATGACACCTCCCCATCACTGTTCGCAAACGTTGGACCTGCAGGAGTAAGTAATCACAGTGGAGATTGAGACACAAATTGAGAGGCACAAATTGCATGTCAGCTTTCAACACACTTTCAACTCACTTTCGGTACGCTCGCTGGTCGTGTCGAACACTGTTGCCCCTCCCTTTGATACACTGTCCATTCACTGTTCGCTGATCGCTGCCTGTCACAGTAATAATCACTGTCGGCATTGAGACGCAAATTGAGAGGCACAACGTGCGCGTCAATTGTGAGCACACTGCCAACACACTTTCAACACACTTTCGGTACGCTCGCTGGTCTTGTCGAATGCTGTTGCCCCTCCCTTTGATACACTGTCCATCCACTGATCGCTGATCGCTGTCTGTCACAGTAATAATCACTGTCGGCATTGAGACGCAAATTGAGAGGCACAACGTGCCCGTCAATTGTGAACACACTTTCAACACACTTTCAGCTTGTACTGGAGCTTCGGCTTCGGCTTCAGCCTCGCTGTCATCGCTGTCGCTGTCGCTGTCGTTGTCGCTCGGCGCTCGCTTGCTTCCTTCCTTGCGGGGTGGCCATTGCGTGCGGCTCGCTTGCTTCCTTGCTTGCGGCTCGCTTGTTGATGAATGTGATGCTCTTGACTTGCATGAAGACTTACCTACATCAAATATATTTGTGACTGCCGCCGTTCACAACAGAGCGCATGTCTGTTCACTCACACACCTTCGGCCATGACCCGGCCTAGACTCTGACTCTGTTCACGCCCGGAATCGTTCAGCACATTGTCATTGTCACTGTCAGGTCGCTGAGATGAGTGGAACGCAGCGAAAATGACGGTCCGGAAAATGCCAGATGCGAAGGAAAAATTATTGCAAACATACTTTTCTTTTTGACATGTTTCAAAAGGCGTAAAAAGACTCCATTGGAGTCCCAATCTTCATTTCTCCAGGTGCCCGCGGCGACGCTACCAGTGCGGGCGGTTGGTTGCTGTCCCGAATTAACGTGAAATGAAACACAAACCATGCTGATTGGGCCAAGATAACACGCGAAAAACTGGAATTTGAGTTTTGAATTGATTTTGACAGTCTATGGCAGCGTTACTGCGCATCAACCCAGTTTCTTATAGTCAAGGTGCTCCTCAAATTGTCAAACTGAGGTTGTGGTTAGGTTGAGACACACATTGAGACCCTCAACTTGTGTGTCAATGAGTTAGGGGATAATTGGACCCCATAAAATCCTAGGTGACCTTGTATGGTCATTTTAGGTGGTCACAATATCAAAAAAACAAGTTTCGAAATCTTCGATTTCTGAGCTGTCCCGAGTGAAAAACTACATAAGCAGGTTGTGTACCAATCCCTTGGGAGACCCCCCCCCCCACCCGATACCCCAATAGGATGAAAAACGCGTAAATACGGGCCAAAACATGCTTTACATAGCTTGGATGGTCATTTTAGGTGATCACGGTATCAGAAAAACAAGTTTCGAAACTTCGATTTTTGAGCTGTCCAGAGTGACAACCTGCATATGCAGGTTGTGTACCAAACCCTTGGGAGTCCCCCCCCTCCCATCCAATACCCAAATAGGGTGATAAAACACGTAACTGCAACCTAAAACATGCTTTACATAGCTTGGATGGTCATTTTAGGTGATCACGGTATCAGAAAAACAAGTTTCGAAAACTTCGATTTTTGAGCTGTCCAGAGTGAAAGGCTGCATCAGCAGGTTGTGTACCAATCCCTCCGGAGTCCCCCCGCCCCACCCAATACCCAAATAGGGTGAAAAACACGTGACTGCAGAATATTGTGTGGTCAGAAACTCAAAAAGCTTCGGAAACTTCGATTTTTGAGTTGTCCACGGTGAAAAACTACATAAGCAGGTTGGGTACCGGCCCATCGACTAGGCCGAACGCACCAGAGACTGGGTGAGACTACTCCCCGCCATATCCTTGATGATGAACTCCCAAGAGAGTTCGGCTACTGGCTACTCGCCCCATGAGCTATTCCTAGGGCGCCCGGCGTGGTTTCTACATGCACCCTATCTAGAGGACACCCATTCTTCCGTGGGTGAGTGGGTCCAAGAGCAAAAAGCGAAGGTGGACAAGGCCAAGGCTATGCTCCAGAGTGTGAGGGAGCGTCAGTGGAACAAGAAGAGCAAGCACCGAGTACCGGCCACCTACCAAGAGGGGGACTGGGTGCTGGTGCACCACAGCCGACTACCCGCCTGGCCACGCTCTACCAGCAAAGACCCATACTTCGGGCCCTACAAGATTCTATCTGTGGATGGACACCGTATAACCGTGCGGTGTTCTCCCCGTCTAGGGGGGACCCTGGTGTGCGCTGCTCAACACCTGAAGCGCTACTATGATCCTGAAGACCTCTGTGGGGAAGAGTGGGTGCTGAACGATGAGGAAATCGCCGCCCTAGACCTACAAGGGGCTGCCGACCCTATGGAAGTTGAAGGGGAACTCCCCAACATGAACGCCCAGGAGATAGCCAAGGAGGGCTTCTACCTGGTGAAGTCTGTCCTACGCCACCGCTATCGCCAGGGTTGGCGCTTCTTCACCCTCTGCGAAGGGTTTGGAGTCGAAGAGGCCACCTGGGAACCCTTCTCTGCGTTTGTTCTACCTGAGGGACGCCTAAACTCAGTTCTGGTAGACTAGTTGTCCCAGAACAACCTTGGTGAGTTGCTGAGGCTCGCTGAGACGCTTGCCTCCAAGACTAAAGCTAGGGACTAAACCTTACCCCTAAGTGTGCTACGTATGTCTGTGTGTGTCTCACTTCTCTCCCGGGCATGGCTGCCGAATCAACGGGCTTTGCTGGTGTCGGACCGAAGGTCCTAGTCAGTTACTAGTACGACTCCTATGGCGCCCAATTTCTGTGCTGGCGCCTATCCATGGGGGAAGACGGCAAAAGCCGTACCTACTAGCGGGGAGGGGTGGCCAAGTGTGCTAAGGGCATACAAAGCGCCCATTTTTGCTAAAGGCCAAAAGCTAACGCACTCCCCTGCCCAGGTGGAAAAGCACGCGGGACAGGAGACACCACTACTCTACACACCCTACCTACAGTGGCACCATCCTGGTGGGCGAGCACTTCTGCAACTGGCTCAAGCCCCCACTCAGGACTACCACTCCTACACGCACGCTCTACTTGGTGGCGTTGAGGATGAAGACAAGATCCCTAGCGGCTCACCTGTGAGAGTGCAAGAAAACACAGAGCTACTAAGCTTCTGTGGCCTAACAGGGACTCCACAACGCGTTTCCCTGCTAGGGCTTGGAGGGAAGGGGTGCTCTTGTTGCGTGCACAGCGTGAATGTTGAAGATGTCGGCCTACGCTTGCCACTCCTGGCTGAGTGGTAGCTTGTTGTTTGTGTGATCAGCGCCGTATATTTTAGCATGGCTCAAGGGACTGCACCAGTTCACCCTGACCTTCCCAGCTGAAGTGCAAAGGCGGATGAAGGAGCGTTTGCAGCGGAGGAACCAAGACCATCTCCACGTATTATACGCTTCTCAGATCGCCCTATAATACGCTGTCCACAAACGCCCCTATCAAGCAAGCAAGCTTAAGAAACTCCACCCGTTCTCTTATAGAACGTGGGGTGGAGCCCCTGGGTAACCTAAACAAGGTTTACCGTGCGCATTTCGGGTGGCCTACCCTTTAATGCGTGTGTGAATGCACGAGCATGCACAGGTTTACCGTCAACCTCTGTTTTTCTTCCTAATCTTGTCCACAATCACGAACTCCACCAGGGGGTGGCCCCACCTGGGCTTACCTACCTTACTCACCGCTGGAGAGTGAAGCAAGGTGAAGGAAAAACGAGACACAAGCGAGAAACGACGCTATGCATATGTGTGTATGTCTAATCACCCTGGACTTACCTCTAATCATCAGCAATCTTTCTAATCTATCCCTCTATCGTTTGTTAGCGCTGCTACAAGGCACGTTCACGGAGACACGAGACGAGCAATGTGCATGCTGCATACGAGACGAGCACACCTGTGGTTTATACCTGATTCATTGAAGTTCTTCTGTTGATTTTGAAATCTTGAATCCTGAATTCTTTCTGCCAATGTGGCTGGAATCTTTATGTTAGTCTATTTATGTGTGTTTCGTCATTCTCGTCATTCTGCGTAACATACGTTTATAATCTTTATTATTCTTTATTATCTTTATTTTCCGGCGCTTCGCTAAGTAAGAAAAAGTGCTTTTCCAATGCCTTGAGGCATACTCTAGTTGTATTAGAGATGCATTAAGCACACTAGCATTTTTATCTTAGTATTGGCCTAACCAAAATGGGTGAAAACACATTTTGACTTATGGAACCAAACACTAAATCAGGATATGGAGTGGACCCCTTAATCTCCTATCAATGTGAGGCTATTCATCGTTTCCAGAGTTGACTGAGAACTGACATATCCAGGGCAGAGCCTATGAATTTATCTATGTTGTCCCATGAATTCTTAGCTATCCTAGTGGTATGCACCCTAGGGGGCTGGGGCACCTCTTTTTGAGAGGTCCTGGGTTCAATTCCCGGTCAGCCTAGCTAAGTAGGAAGATCCCATGTGACATGGCAGTGACCTCATCACCACATGCCATGCCACCTCAGCATATATGGGACCCAAAACAAAGAGTGCACATCTCCTGAGATGGCACTATGGAGATTGAGTGACTATGGGGCAGTTTTCAAACTCTTTTTCCAAAACATTTCAACTATCTTTGTGAATATGCGATCCGATTTGCCTTGAGTTGCAGTTTCTGTGAATATTCTTACATCTTTCACTGTTTACACTGCAGCCCTTCATGCTTTGATCCTGATTCTCTTCTACTTGCTTATCTCTGGCTTGGGGTATCCTGGATTGGTTGTATTTCAGCAAATAAAACATTTTCCTCATCAAAAACAAGCAGCAGGAAACCCTACACCAGCAGCAAGCAGCAGGAGAGGCACAACAAACCCACAGTGTTGAAATCACTATAAAACCCTCTGGTAGCAAGAGGCAGACTGTCTCTGCGTACCGGCAGCAACCCTGTGCCGTACATCCAGTGCGCTGAGATCAGTCATATATAAGCAAGAAGGGCAAACGAATATGGACACCAAGAAAGAGGACACCGACGTGAAGACGGCGCCTGAGGCACCAGCAATGCCAGCACCTGGTGAACCTGGACCTGGACCTAGCGCTGTACCTTCGGAGCCCTTACATGGGCCAGTGGACGTGGCGGAGGATTCGATGGAAGGACTCCAGTCGGCCGTCCGGGCCCTCTCAGTCGAGGAGGTGGACACCCATCCTGTCAAGAGAAAAAGGGAGAGCGAGAAGGATGCTGGAGAAAGCATAGCAGACAAAGGAGCAGACCAAGGGCACGACCCGACGAATGATCCTACCTTCGAGGGCGCACCAAGCGCTTCTGGCCTCCACGCATCACCCTCTCCTATAACCACCACACTCCCAACTGCAGACCTAGCCGCTGCAACATCCACACCCATAACCAACCCGCCTATGGCTGAGAGTATAGGGCTTACTGGTATGCCTACCTACCCTGCCTATGGTGTGAACCCACCTACCACTGCGTTTCCAGAGGCAACTACTACCAGTGAGCCGGTGACCTCCAGTTATGCGCCGCGATGGTATGCGGCTGACTATCACCATCCTCTACCCGCTACGGGAGCCTATGTGGATGTTCCTGGGTATGCAACCCTGAGTGGGTTGAGGAGAGGACCTGAGTCATGCGGGGGCAGGAGTAGAGGATCGGAGAGATCCTCCAACAGGTCCCTGACGCGGTCGGAGATCAACGAGGTGCTCCGAGGAGCCACCTCTAAAATTGTTGGCGACCCCACTCAAGAGATTCGAGAGAAACTGAAGCCCCTGATACCGCCCCAAGCGTCACCTACCACGATGGGAATGTCACCCCATCGAGTACAGGCCAACCACCTGGCGGCAGGGCTGACAAACACCTTGGGGAGCCTGAGGAGCCGACCGATGCCGACCCCTGCAGCGATACCTAGAAGCCCTTTCGTGCCGAGGACGGCCCAGCCACCCTACAGTAACGTGGCGAATTCTACGAGAGCCGAGCTGGACAGGCTGGGGCTGACAGCCCTGAGGGCAATGGTTGACGTGGAGCCCTATGGCTCCAGTGATCTAGGCGGAGACCCCTCCGATGATGAGCCGCCGTCGATGACTTCTGCTTCGCCCTCGGAGGACGACGACCCGGAGGACCCCGAGAACCCAAGTGGGAAGAAGAAGAAGAAGAAGAGGAAGACCCGACGCCCTGAGGAACGCAGGTCTCAGGAGGCTAAGGCTATTGCCACCTCCAAGATCGTGGTGAACCTGCCTGAGTTCACAGGCAAGGACCTCAGCGAGTTCGCTGAGAATTTGGGCCGGTTTCTCCGATTGACCGGCCGAACCCACGCTAGTGGACGGGTCAAGTGCGATCTGCTCCTGCAGTGTTGCAAGACCAAGTACCTGGAGAAGCAGGTCAGACAGATCGTGACCAAGTCCGCCACCTTTGCCGATGTGTTGGTTGCCTTGGAGACGCAGTACCCGACCTATGAAACCGCCCTCTCCATCAGGGCCGAGATCCAGAACCTGCCGATGCTGCCCAACAACCCCAAACCTGGCAGGGTCTCTGAGCTATTGGCTGACCTGGATCACTGGGCTGGACGATTGACGCCCGGTTCCTACAGCAGCGACGACCTGCTTTTCTGGTTGGTGGCTAAGCTCCCTCAGGAGCTGTGGGACGAGTGCCGTTCAACGGCAGAGCGCAAGGCTAGAGCCCTCCACTACGAGGATCTATGTGTACTACTCCTGGAGCTGGCGCTGGAGAACGAAAGCGACCAGCACCTGAACAACTACCGTCCTGGAGATGGAGGCTCTGGATACCATGGCAAAGGGTACCGAGGACCCAGACCTGGGCAGGGGACTACCCCCAAACACGCCTGTATTATGAAAAATGTCAAGGAGCTCTTCGGGTGTGATACCAGAGACGAGCAGGGCCTCCTGCAGCACGCCGCTGACTGCGAGCAGCGAGACTGCTTCGTAGTCCAAGGGAAGCAGCAGGAGACCAACACCGGCGCCAAGGCGAAGCTGCCGGATCACTACAGGTGCACAATCACCTGTGCCTTCTGTGGGAAGAGGAAGCACTACGAGGATGAGTGCTACCACAAGCAGCGCCTGTAGGCGAAGCTGAAGGGTGAGGATCCTGGTAAGGGCTCTGGCAAAGGTGGAGGCAAAGGCAAAGGCAACGACTCCGGCAAGGGCAAGTCGAAAGGACGTGGACAAGGGCAAGACAAGAGTCAAGGTGGACGAGGAGGAGGCGCTAACCGCCAGCCGGACAAGGACAACAAGAACACGGACAAGAACGGAGGCAATCCCAACCCTAGTCCAGGGGGGAACTCCGAGCCCTCTGGAGGGCAGTCTGGTCCAACCACACGCTCACAAACACAGGCCCAGCGAGAACAAGGGGCCAAGCGGGAGCACAAAGGTGGTGATGACGGCAACGCTAAGAACCGAAGCCGTTTCATGAGGCTGGCCCGCAAATTGCGGAACAAGGGGTTCGAGGTGACCTGTCCCGCAGAGTTCTGACGAGGACGCTCCGGTGGCGCCCAGGACCTGGTGTTTTGGGTACGTATCCGACTAGGGGGACGTGAATACCTGGGGGTATTGGATACTGGCGCCACCATATCTACAGTGGCCAAGAAAAGTTTATCTTGTGGGAGCCTGAAGAACACCATGACCACCGCGGCTATACGAATGGGGGATGGACATGTGGTGCACAGCTGCGGGGACTGTGGAGTGCAGGTACCTATGGGCTCCCGGACTATCGCCCATCGGTTCTATGTGATGGACACTGAGGCCTTCGACTTTGTATTGGGGACTGACTTCTTTGTGCAGCACTCCCAGATACAATCCCTGACGCTGCAAGCGCCCTACCTCCTCTACGTGGACCACAGCAGTGGCAGAGAGTCTGTGCCACTGGAGCAGTCGGAACATACCTCGAGTTACCTGAGGCTATCGAAGGAGGAGCCCTCGAACATGATGGCGGCCTCCAAAACTGAGGACTATCAACTATTGGGGAAAGTCCTAGACCAAGGTCTGAAGGAGTTGGGTTACTGTAGAGAAGACCTGAGTGTGGAGTTGTTCGCCAGCGACAAGCAGCATGTACTGGACCTTTACTGCAGCAAGGGGAAGAACTGCAGCTACAAATTTTACTGGCCCTCTTTCGGGATGGCCTACGGGAACCCCAGGTTCAGTGAACTGGGGAAGGTCCTGACCAAGATGGCCTTGGAACGTTCCCGTATGGTCCTGTGTTCCCCCGATTGGGGAGCCGATGGGGGCAACGAGTACTGGCGAAACCTTTTGGACAGGCTGACTATCAGCTCTGTTCGGTTACCTGATGAGGCCATCTACGTGCCTCTGGGGCGTAAGACGCCTATTGGGAACCCCGGATGGGGGAGTATGCTCAGCGTGGTGGACGGAGGTCTTACCTCCATCCCCTGGGAGGATCTGGACCCGACTCTGGTCCAGGCTATACAACGAGAAAGCGATGGACTCGCCTTGGGTGACTTGAAAGATCGACTACGACCTCAAGATGCTATTGAGACTACACCCGGAGGAGATGAGTACGTCGTGACTAACACCCACGCCCCCAACTCTCCCTGCCATGTACCTGTTCCTGATGGAGTCTCTGAGTGTGGACTATCCGAGCTACCTAGCTCTATCCACTCGGATGACGAAACTGAGCACGACGCCTTCTTCGTGCAGACCTGTGTGGAGGAAGTGGAGAACGCCGAGTACGTCGCCCCACTGAAACCCCTACTCTCCATGAGGGTGGAAGACCCCGTTGACGAAGAGCTGGACCCTCGATCCAGGCTAAGGGAGTATGTGGACTCCAAGAGGAAGTTGGTGGCGAAAAAGCTATGCTACGCTAAGCCTACCCGCAGCTCATGGCCACTGAAGCAAGGACGTATGGGAGATCTATCCCAATTGAAGGAGGACCTTGAACAGAAGATCACCACCTGGCAAAGGGAGGTAGATCTTAAGCTCATGAAGAGCGTGTGGGGCGCCCATGTGAGGACCCCAGAGGAGGACGACCTCTCAGAGGAATGTGTATGTGAACCCCCTCGAGCGTGCCTATGTTGCCATCGTCCATCGGAGATGGTTGAACAAGACCTACTATATGCCTACCAAGGATTGAAGGACACTACCAAGGGCGAAGAGTCGGTGGAGGATCACCTCCCGACGTCTATTACTCAGGGGGCAAGCAACTTACACTCTGACGAGGACATGGAGTACAAGATCAAGCTATTGGACCCGCGGGTGCAGAAGCTTATAAGAACCTATCTGGCGGTGTTCGGAGAACTAGCCCCTCCAGCCTCATGTGACAAGCTGGTACAGATGGACCTCAAGCTGAAGCCTGAGTTCGTGGGTCACAAGATCCGGAGGAGACCCTATCCAGCTCCTAAAGAGCAGGCCGACGAGATTGAGCGACAGATACAAGAATGTATCGACGCTAGCCTAGTCCTGGAGTACAAGGACGGGGACTACCCACAACATTGCAGCCCCTGTTTCCTGGTGGCTAAACCTGGGTCTACAGACAAATGGCTGGTAGTGGACTACGGAGAGCTGAACAAGAAAACATTGAACCACTCAGGGTCCATTCCTAATATGGAGTTTACCCTTGAGAAGATAGCCTCCTGTCGCTACAAGACCAAGATGGACAAGAGGAGCGGATTCTGGCAAGTGGACCTGACGCCCAACGCTCAGGAGCTACTAGCCTTCATCACCCCTCAGGGGAGGGTGTTCAAGTGGAAGGTCATGCCATTTGGCGTGGCCAACGCACCTGCTCTATTCCAAGAGCTGATGAACAAGATCTTCTCCATCCTACGAAGGAGACCTAAGGTGCAGGAACTTATATTCCGTGGGGCTCAGATGGAAGCACACATCGACGATGTATGCCCCGGGACCAACACCCAGGAGGACCATCTAATCCTCTTAGGTGAGTTCTTTGCGGTCTGCCAGGAGAACCACACACGACTCAAGCTGGAGAAGTGTGAGTTCATGCAGGAGACCATGCAGTACCTGGGGTTTGACGTTGGCTATGGGTGGTGGACCCCAGCGGCCTCTAAGGCCAAACCCCTGATGGACGCTAAGGTACGACACGAAGACCCCAAGAAAGGACTTCATGATGTACGCAGTTTCATTGGGGCGTGCAACTTCTATCGCCGCCATATCAAAAACCTCACCTACACCAGCGCCATTCTGACGGACTTGATCAAGAAGAGTACTACCTGGCGCTGGGGCCCACAACTGCAACAAGCGTTTGACGAGCTCAAAGACAAGGTGGCCAACGCTAAGTGCTTGGGCATGCCTAGGGCACAAGGGGAGATGATCCTGGTGACCCACGCCAGCAATCTGGGCGGTGGTGGAACGTTGTTCCAATGGCAAGCACTAGAGAAAGAGGAGTTCGACTCGGCCATTTCCCAATGGGGGACGGAAGGTCTCAACCGAGATGGAACCCTCAAGCACAGCTACCCTGACGACAAGTGGGTCCTAGTACCTCTGGGCCATTGGAACTGGAAGTGGAATGAGGCTAGGGGGAACTACTCCACCTATGAGCAGGAATTGCTCGCAGGTATGCTAGTGCTATCCTCACAATCACGACTGTTGGGGAGTAACCCTGTGGTCTGGCTTTGCGACCAAGAGCCGGTCCGCACTTTCCAGAAGGGCCCCCCACCTGAGAAGGCCAAGCCCCGGCGCTGGTGGACCTACCTCAGTGAACTACGGCTGACGGTACATCATATCCAGGGAGTGACGGACGAGTGTGCAGACTACATCAGCTGCAACAACTTTGACGCCCTGATTGGTGCCCGGTCTGAAGCGCTGGCTAAGGAGGCGTTCAGCCGTATGGACGTCCACTTGGACCTCAATATGACTATGATACGCCCCCTGGATGGACTCCAACAATCGGAGTACCTGAAAGAGTTTGGGGATATCTACAAGCGCCTGGAGAAACGCCTTGAAACCCTCCTTGTCAACCAAGATCAGAGGAAGAGGGACAAGAGCTACCTCTGGCACGATGAACGCATCGTGGTACCTAGTGACAGAGTCCCAGCGCTGCTGAAGTGGACCCATGAGTCCAGCGGTCATGTGGGTGCTGCCCGTACCCTGAGGCTATTCAAGCAGTGGTTCCGCACTACGTGGACTGACGACCAACTGCGGAAAACCCTCCAGCCTATCGTGGACAAGTGCCCGTGCACGTGCTGCAAACCAGGGGATATCAGAGACAGAGGTCTCTACTCGACCCTGCACATCCCTCACTGTGCTAACAGTGTTCTATACGTGGACTACACGGAGATGCCGAAGTTCGGGGGCTATGACTTCGCCCTCGTGGTAACCTGTGGGTTGACCAGGTTTACCAGGGTGTTCCCATGTACCAAGCACATTAACGGGGAGAAGACTATCAAGATACTCCTGGAGGAGTGGTTTTGTGTCTATGGGGTGCCCAAGGAGATCAACTCCGATGAGAACGTACGAGTACGCTCAGATACCGGCTGGTACAAGAGGGTCCTGAGATCCCTCAATGACCAGGTGTCTACGGGGGTCCCTTACTCGCACACGAGCAACCCCCTATGTGATGTAAGGATATGGTGCAAAACTGAACGCACCAGACACTGGGTGAGACTCCTCCCCGTCATATCCTTGATGATGAACTCCCAAGAGAGTTCAGCTACTGGCTACTCGCCCCATGAGCTATTCCTAGGGCGCCCGGCGTGGTTCCTACATGCCCCCTATCCAGGGGACACCCATTCTTCTGTGGGTGAGTGGGTCCAAGAGCAACAAGCGAAGGTGGACAAGGCCAAGGCTATGCTCAAGAGAGTGAGGGAGCGTCAGTGGAACAAGAAGAACAAGCACCAAGTACCGGCAACCTACCAAGAGGGGGACTGGGTGCTGGTGCACCACAGTCGACTACCCGCCTGGCCACGCTCTACCAGTGACGACCCATACTTCGGGCCCTACAAGATTCTATCTGTGGATGGACACCGTGCCACCCTGCGGTGTTCTCCCGGTCTAGGGGGGACCCTGGTGTGCGCTGCTCAACATCTGAAGCGCTACTATGATCCTGGAGACCTCTGTGGGGAAGAGTGGGAGCTTAACGATGAGGAAATTGCCGCCCTAGACCTACAAGGGGCTGCCAGCCCTATGGAAGTTGAAGGGGAACTCCCCAACATGAACGCCCAGGAGATAGCCAAGGAGGGCTTCTACCTGGTGAAGTCTGTCCTACGCCAATGCTACCGCCGGGGTTGCCGCTTCGTCACCCCCTGGTAAGGGTTTGGAGTCGAAGAGGCCACCTGGGAACCCTTCTCTGCGTTTGTTCTACCTGAGGGACGCCTAAACTCAGTTCTGGTTGACTACCTGTCCCAGAACAACCTTGGTGAGTTGCTGAGGCTCGCTGAGACGCTTGCCTCCAAGACTAAAGCTAGGGACTGAACCTTACCCCTAAGTGTGCTACGTATGTCTGTGTGTGTCTCACTTCTCTCCCGGGCGTGGCTCCCGAATCAACGGGCTTCGCTGATGTGGGACCGAAGGTCCTAGTCAGTTACTAGTACCACTCCTATGGCGCCCAATTTCTGTGCTGGCGCCTATCCATGGGGGAAGACGGCAAAAGCCGTACCTACTAGCGGGGAGGGGTGGCCAAGTGTGCTACGGGCATACAAAACGCCCATTTTTGCTAAAGGCCAAAAGCTAACGCACTCCCCTGCCCACGTGGAAAAGCACGCGGGACGGGAGACACCACTGCTCTACACACCCTACCTACAGTGGCACCATCCTGGTGGGCGAGCACTTCTGCAACTGGCTCAAGCCCCCACTCAGGACTACCACTCCTACACGCACGCTCTACTGAGTGGTGTTGAAGATAAAGTCGTGGGTCCTAATGACCCTCCTGCGAAGAAGACAAGAGAACACAGCGCTGCTAAGCAACTGTGGCCTAACAGGGACGTCACAACACGTTTCCCTGCTAGGGCTTGGAGGGGAGAGGCACACAGGTGGCGTGCACAGCGTGGATGTCGATGGAGTTGAACTGCCCTCGCCACTCCAGGCTGGGGCGCAGTTAATTGTTTGTGTGATCAGCGCCGTATGTTTTAGCACGGCTCAAGGGACTGCACCAATCACCCTACCTGCCCACCTGTAAAGCAAAGGCCAATGAAGGGGTGTTTGCGGCTGAGGAACCAAGCCACACTCCAAGTATTATATGCGTCTCAGTGTGACCTATAATACGCTGTCCTCAAACACCCCTGTCAAGCAAGCAAGTGTTAAGACACTCCTCAGGTTCTCTTAAAGAACGTACCGAGGAGCCCCTGGGTAACCTAAACAAGGTTTACCGTGCGCATTTCGCGTGGCCTACCCTTTAATGCATGTGTGAATGCACGAGTATGCACGAGGGTACTGTCAATCGCTCTCTTTTCCCACAATCCATACCAGGATCACGAACTCCACCAGGGGGTGGCCCCTCCTGGGCTGACTCACCTTACCTACCGCTGGAGAGCAAAGCAAGGGAGAGCAGAAACGAGACACAAGCGAAGCAAGCGTTTATGCACGCGTGTGTATGTTCTAATCAGTGCTACAAAAAAGGGAGGTTGGTGTGTACGAGCAGTTGTCATGGTTGCCCCGCATTGCATCGCAGGACAGGACCGTTAGCCCCCCCTGACAACCACTCGCTGGCCAAAGGCCATCATTTTTGCCCTGATCTTACCTCTAATCATCTGCAATCTTTCTTTTCTAGCCCTCTATCGTTTGTTAGCGCTGCTACAAGACTCGTTCACGGAGACACGAGACGAGCAATGTGCATGCTGCATACCAGACGAGCACACCTGAGGTTTATACCTGATGCATTGAAGTCTTTTCGTTGATTTTGGAATTCTTGGATTTTTGATTCTTTCTGTCAGTGTGGGTGGAAACTGTATGTTTATTTATTTATGTGTGTCTCGTCATTTTCCTGTCTACGTGAGACATACGTTTATAATCTCATCATTTCTGTATTTTCCGGTGCTTCGCTAGGAGCCGCTCCTGCGCGCCGCCTTTTTCTGCGTAGGAATTTCTTGATTTAAAAAATCGAGAGATGACTACAATTTTTATAAAAATGTGCATCTGATGCACAATTCGATTCTGCTCAGGTGTGTTGCCTTAGAAAAATTCTAGGCCGGCATTTGACGGATTTAGGTGTTGTCGCTTCGCGCTTGCGTGGATTCGTCCATAATTTTCCCATTCATGTCTGTACAGATACCCGAGCGCAGGCTCGCTGAGTAGGCCGTGTTCGGGCCGAAACGCAGCAGCCTGGAGAGACTGAGCAGAACCCAAGACCCCACCAAGGGGCAATTTAATTTTTTTAACGACTCCCTTCGCCCTAAGACAGGTCACAGGTCGCCTGCAGGTTTACGAGAACCCATGCGAGTGTGTATATTGCGTCTTGCGTTGGGTTTATGTTGCGCTGCGTCTTGGAGGGAGGGATGCACATGCACATGTTTTTGGCATGCTCCAAACCTAACCCAACCAAGCCACAGGAACCCCGGCAGCGCCATGAGCGCTGAGCTTTCTGTAGGAAATGTCACGAACACAGCAGCAAAAAGGCGCCAGCCATGGTGAGCGGCCATTTTTCCAGTGTGAGGGAGGCCATAGGTATTTTAAAGTAGATGTGGAAACCAAGGAAAGGCCAAGAAAAATACCCTTTTTCCTCAAATGCGACAGTGGTGGCCACCACAGCACAAGGGAGGAGCAAGAAAAAGTGCTTTTCCAATGCTTTGAGGCATACTCTAGTTGTATTAGAGATGCATTAAGCACACTAGCATTTTTATCTTAGTGAAGCGGTACCCAGAACCCCATGGCTAGGGTAGGGCATACAACCGGTCTCCGGTCCACTAACCCCATGTACGGAAGGGAAGACCGGTCTCCAGTCCACTAACCCCATGTACGGAAGGTAAGACGCCCGTTGACGCCCGGTGCGAGCCCGGCGGGAGCGTGTTCCGTTCCGTAAAGCCCCGCATCGGCAACCGATGCGCCGCCAGCGGAGATTTATATATCAGAATATCAGGAATCAACAGGGTTTTATTTTCATATTGTTTCCGTCAATTTTTACGCTTCCGTTCTGATATTTACTGTTTTGACAGCTGGCGGTTAGTTCACGACTTTACCGTAACCGCCAGTTTAACTGTTATATACAGATATTTTAGCGCAAATCGTGACGAAGACTCTAAAGTCTTCAGGAATTGCATTGATGCATCCGCAATTTTCACATCTTACACTCGCAACCTCAGTCCAAATTTTTCAGGATGTCGAAATCGGATTTTCAACTTCGACATCCCCGCACTTGATTTGACCTCTTTCGAGTGGACCTACGTGCTTCCCTATGCACGAATCAACGTTTCCTTTTGTCTTGCCCTCCATTTGTCTTAGAGATATGGGCAAAACAAAGTTGATTCGTGAGGCCACTTGTGAGGGTCATATCTCGTGCCGCTTGCGAGGAATGACAATAAGAAAACGTGGGATGTATTCACAATAGTCCCGACGTAATTTGGGAAGCATTATACGCCTTGCGTCTCCACACGTGCGCGCTAGCGTAATGGATCATGGTCAAGAGGGTAGAGTTTGCGTTATAACTCTTTGGCCATGATACTGCGTGCGTTAAGATAACTTTCGAGTGTAGCGCGCGAGTGTTGGTGTTGTATAGGAACTTTCCTTGAGTTCCTATGAGCGATTGACACAAAGTTATGCCCTTGGAGGGGCATGACATATCGTGGGGGGAACTACCTTTTTGGGCAATATGGAGTATGTGCCTCGTGTTGTGTTGCGTGCCCATTTGGCAGGTCCATCGCTCCAAGCCAAACCCGCCAATGGACCTCATATTGCGCAAGCCTCTTCTCCATACTTCCTACAAGCAATTGCAAGCCTAACCTTCGTGGAGGGAAGCTTGTGTGGCGATCCCAAAGCGATGCGTTGGGAGCAAGGTGTGTGTTTTGCAATTTTCCATATTTTCATGTGCCCACTTGGGAAGTAGCGCTCGTAACCTTTCAAAGCGCCCCAAGTGGAGCACATATGTGGAATCAAAGGTCATTGGTGTCAAGTCATTGTGTTTAGAAGGATTGGTCGATTACTCAATCCAAGCCGAAGATATTATAATATATTTTTGCCCCTTTCAAGGCACTTTTGGGTGTTTCTTCGCCAATATTGCTGTTTTTTTGCCCGTCATGATGTCAAGTGGCGACCGTGTATTTCAACGTTGCGCTCAATTGACATCATGACCCAAGTATGTTATGAGGGTACAACTTTCGGTGCCCAACATATCTTGGACCCGGCGAATAACTCCTCTTGGGCTTTGCATACCGTGGCCGCCATGTTGGCAATTTGGGCCTATCCCAAATCATGGGCTCACTTGGCGACCCTCCATTCCCAATACCGGAGGAGTTGGGCGACGCCCAAAAGATATGTTGGACACATATGACTTGATACCAATCCTATGGCACACTCCGGTCCAAGTCGGGCATGTGCCTCATTTGCCCCAACCATGAGTGTGCGCATTTTCGGCCATTTTGAGCAATTTTCCACTTTTTCCGCCCGCCGTGCACTATGTTCAGCCCACCCGTGCACGCCGGACGCATGGACCAATGGACCATATATGACATGGGTGTTATGCATATTGGTCCCCATGGTTCACACACCACGTGGGCGAAGCGGAGCAACCTTCGTTAAGGTGCTAGCCCAAAGTGAGTGTGGACAGTTTTGCCATTTCCCGCATTTGTGGCCCCAATTGGGACTGTCACCACGCCGATTGGCATGGAGATCTTTTGTAGCCAAAAGCATGGGAGTCTCTGTTGGACTCCTGGTGGATCGCGTATGAAATGGTGGATCCGATCTCCAAGCCGGCGTGGAGATATACTATTGGGAGCACCCCCGAATTTTGGCTCATTTCGAGCACCCAAAATGACCCCCTTTTGGGACCCCAATTTCACCCCCCCGTGTGGTCAATTGGCGGCCCCATATCTCTTTGCCCACAGGGAGCCCAGACCTAATTCCACGTTGTACACTCAGATATAGGTCCTAGGTCCTGCCTCCTACCCTGTGTGCCATTGGCCTTGCCCTGGCCGGGCGAGCCACGCGTGGGAATGACGCCAATTTTGGTGATTTTGGCATCATGACCCCACTTGATGAACCCGTGGTGCCCTGATGCCAGGACCCCAGAGGGAACCAGGTTGGGTGAGGGCTCCAGGGTGTTCATACTCGAAGGGCATAGGGTCAGTTGGCTCGTCCCTACCTCTGGCGGGTCCAGACAAGGGGACAATTTTGGAGATTTTTGAGCTAATATCAGTTTGGGCTGAAACAGCCCATTTTCAGCTACCAACTCCTAGGGGATAATGGCGGGGCCATCTCTCTGGCTCAGAGGAGAGTTCGGACCTGCCATTAAGGGAGCATGGGGAGCCACTGTCGGTTGGCCTTGGAGCCCCTTGGTTACCAGGAACTCGCCTGTGGCTGGGCAGGACACCTCCCCTATTGGCAGGGTTTCAGGGTCCGGACTGAGCAGGGCATGGGTTGTGTTTGAGCCCCCGCCCCCACCAGCCACCGAGAGGGTCGGACCTGGGATTGGGATATGCGTTAGGACTGAGTGTCTCTTGTCCTGTGATGCCCTTACCCCAGTCCAGTCTTACTCCCATGTGTACATATCCTGATGTGTTGCTGTACATACTTTCGTTCCCTTGTTTCAGAGTGGCAAGGATCCTGAAACGCTTTGTCACATGACACGAGCGTAATGATGCCCTTGTGAGCGTAGTGCTTTGCCTGCCTGCTCACCTGTGCGTGTCCACCGCAGCGTCCCGTGGCCAGGCCCCCCACGGGAACGCGTCAAAAGCGTTTCACCGCCGCGGGGTTACCCATCCCTCGCGTGCCACTCGGGGCCACCAACCCCGAGCAGCGCAGCGCAGCAGCTCGCAGCTCGCAGCGCACAGCGCAGCGCAGCGGTCCGCAGCGCCGCCCAGAGCATCGCCCTGAGCGACCACGGAAGCGCCGCGACCGTGAAGGAGGTGGACTGACCAGGACTCCCTCATCAGCGAATCCTATCGGCCGGCCAGCAAGGCCGCACACCCAGTCGCGTCAACCACTTCCACAACCACCGGCCGACCAGCACCGGCCGCACTCCCAGTCCAGTGCTACATCGCCCACCTCAACAACCACCCCAGGACCACTCCATCGAGAGCACCGATGGTGAACTGGGACGAGGCGGGCAAGACCTGGCCGCAGCCCCACCCCCATGCGGCGCGCCTACTGCGTGGGTTGCTGTGGGGGCAGCAGTACCGCCACAGCAATCCCCAGTGCGAAGGCGGCATGCCCGGGAGCTTCGAGCTCCGCGAGGACATGGGCGAGGACCGCCTGCGGGCAGTGGAGGAGTGGTATGAGTACCGCTTCCGCCACAAGCGCTGGAGGACCTGGACCCGCCCAGACAGGCCCGGCGAAGGGCTGCGCCCCGACGGGATTGAGGAGGACGAGAAGCCCAACGAGTACCCGTCGGGCGCCTCCATCAATGTCTCCATGTGAGACATGATTGAGAAGAACTTCCCGGAACCGGGGAGCGAGCGCAGGCTGCAGGGCAGCAGCAGCAGCGCGTCTCCGGGGAAGGAGAAGCGGTCCGCCGGGGACAGGAAGCGGGACCGGAAGTGGCGGGAGTACCAGGAATCCCTGGCCGCCGAAGCCGCCCAAGGCGCCAGGGGCGGAACCCCAGCCCACAGCCCCCAACGGGCCAATGGTGGTCACCACCCCGGCCACACCACCCTTGGCGACTTCATCCAAGTCGCCAAGCAGACCAAGGCCAAGCCCCGTCCGCTGCTCCTGAGGAAGTCAGGCCCCAGCAGCGACGTGGAGTCGGCCCACCGCGGGAGGATGCCGGCCGACCAGGCCAGCCCCAGCAGCAGCGTCGCTCCCGACCAAAGGGACGTGGCGCGCGCCTGTGAGCGCGCCTGTGGGGTGCCCTGCAACCTTCGGGTTGCCCGGCAACGGGCCAAGCAGCACAGCGCTGCCATGGAGGGCGCCGTCGGCATCGCCCAGGAGGAGGCTGCGGAGTGGGCGCATGGCATGGCCATCCACGCCTCAACCGTGGCGGCCATTGCGGCCGGATTCACGGCCGTAGCCGCCCATGGGGCAGCGACTGCCCAGGTCAACGGTGAGTTGGCGGCAGCCGACGAGGAAGCCCGCCTGACGCAGGAGGCCATTGCCTGCAAGGAGGCCGAGGTGAAGGCGCTGGAAGAGGCGCTTGCCAGAGAGAGGGCAAAGAAGGAGGCGGAGGAAAGGGCCCATGCCGAGGCAACGGCGAAGGCCCAGGCGGACACCGCCAAGAAGGACGCCATCGAGGCCACGCGACGGAAGGTCGCTGAGGAGAGGGCCAAGACGGAGGCGCAGTTGGCGGTGTTGGAAGCGGAGAAGGCGCGGCTGCAGCAAACCCGGGAAGCCGAGGCGGCTCGTGCCCGGGAGGAGGCCGAAAGGCGAGCTGCCGCAGCCACCGCCGCCGCAATGGAGGAGGCAGAGGCCAAACTCCGCCGCGAGACTCCCCCGGGAGGATCACGAGTGGAGACCCTTCGAAAGCTTTTCGAAGGGGACGCCTCCTCCAAGATGACGCTGGATGAGGCGGACACGGGCAGCAGTGGGAGCAGTGGCCCCACTGCCCATCGACGGAGGAAGGGCAAGGCGAAGACCCCCGAGAGGCTGCGGAGGCCAGCGGGTGGACACCCCCACGACAGTGACCCCTTCTTCACCGCCAGCGACGGGGATGAACGAGACCGCCGACATCGCCGAGTGGTGGCTTGGACGGGCGGAGGAGGCGGAGACGTCCCCATGGAGCCGGAAGGTGAGGATGAGGATCTCCCTCCTCCCTACCGGAGCTCGGAGTCTTCCGAGACCGAGAAGCCCAGGTGGGGCGACATGGACGAGGATGACGACATGGACTTCGACATCACGAAGAAGCGCCCATCCTCGGACCCACCGAGGCGACCTGGCGGAGACCCACCGGGACCCCCTGGCGGAGAACCATCAGGACCCCCTGGAGGATGCCCACCAAGTGGACCCCCTGGAGGCGGACCACCGGGCGGGGGAGGACCCCCTGGACCGGGCGGACCCGGCGGAGGCCCTCCTGGAGGACCCCCTGGGGACCCCGACGACCCACCAGGGGACGGCGACCCGGATGCCACCCGGCGGTGGATTATCTACCTCCGCCGGAGGGTCCAGTACCTCGAGCGCGAGGTAGACACGGGCAAGGGCGAGATGACTCGCATCGCCAGGGTCGCCGCGCGCGCACAGAGGGAGCTGGACATCGCCAAGATCGAGATGGTCAAGAGCGCCGGCGTCGCCACCGCCACCCAGAAGCTGCTGGACATTGCCAGGGGCAAGACCAGGTCGCTGAACAAGGTCATCAGCGGCCTGCAGCAGAGGCTGGACGCGCTGGAAGCCCGTGGGAGCGTCGGCAGCGACCACCCACCCCTGGAGTCTGGGTCGTCGGACGACGGCTGGGGACCCAGACCAGGTCCGGGCAGACCCGGCGCCCCCGGCGGAGCCCCCAGGAGTCGCACCAGCGCCAGTGCCCCCTCTCTCACCGCCCCCTCTCACCACAGCGCGGGCCGCCGCAACAAGCGCGTGCCGCCCGGCAGTCGCAGTGAGGATGGGCGTGATGAGTGGCTCAGTTCGGACTACCACAACCGCCGTGCTTCACCGCGGACACCGGTACGCCCCCGACGCCCCGCACCAGCCCCGGAGCCAATCCCAATGGCTGGTGGACGTTATGGTGGACTCAGGGATGAGGTCCCCAGAGGAGACGTGGAGTGGGATGTCGGGATGTTGGCGGAGGAGGACCTGGAGGAGTTCGACATCAGCCCGCCGCGTGGTGTACGACGGGAGGCCGCTGAACGCAGCCGCCGGCGCCGTGATGAGGAGGCATACATGGAAGGGGTACGGCGTGAACACCTGCGTTCAGCGTACATGGAGGAACCGCGGCATAGCCGCAGGGATTCCATGGAAGAGATGGACGTGGCGGCCGTGGGAGTCCGTGGGCGAGGCCGATGGGAACCTCGGTCGACCTCGCGGCCGGCGTTCATGGTCTCTAAGGCCGAGGATGCCACCGTGTGGGAAGACTTGAAGGACATCAAGCCCGCAATGTACGATGGCAACCCCCTCAACCTGGACTGCTTCTTGGAGAAGCTGGAAGATTGGGGGGTGACCGTCACTGAAGGCATGCATCCCGCAGATGCGGAGAAGTATGTCTTCAGACGGTTCAGGTACCGCCTGCCGGAAGTGCTCCAGGAGCTATACTTCGTGGCGACCAAGGAGGGGAAAATCAAGACCCTCAAGGAAGCCAAGAAGTGGCTCAACGAGCAGGAGCGGGTGGACGCTCCGCAGGTGGCTGCCAAGCGGTGGAAGTGCATCAAGCTTCAGCATGATGGACGGGAGATTCGCCTACGGGACTGGCGAGACTTCCGAGGGCAATACACCCTCTTCCGCCGCAATGTGGAGGACTGGAACGAGGGTGACGAGCAGGCTCGCCTGCTCTCCATGCTGCCAGAAGCATGGATCAAGAGGGTCACCAAGGAGGAAGCCAAGAGGGCCCAGTCCAACCACACGGTCAAGATGATGCTCCCAAAAGAGTATCATACGAACGTGGTGGTTTGGACGAGGAAGAACGTGGCCCGGGATGTCAAACGGCACTCCCTGCGGAACGCTCTCCTCATCACCGTCTCGGGCGATCGCGAGAAGACCGCGATGTGGCGCCTCGAGGAGTGTGACGTGAGCGGCCAGACCATCCGTCTGCAGGCCATCCCGGCGCGGATGAGCTGCGACGAGATCCTGGAGTGGGTTGGAGAGGAAGTACTTAAGGAGTACCGGAACCTCCACCACACCCGCGGGTTGAGGCCCGGCGACCGCGACGTCAACTACGTTGGCGAGGGATCTGGCGGGGAAGCTGCGATGAACCCAGCGGGAGCCGACGGCGATGAAGCTCTCGTTGACGATGACGACAATAAGCCCGCCGAGGTGGCCGTTTGCGCCTTCGTGGCCCACAACAGCGCGGGGAGCAACCGGGGAAGCTGGAAGCCCCTGCAGCCGGGTTGGAAGAAGAAGGAGAAGAGGGACCCTCGCCGCATTGGCGACCCTCCGCTGTCCTTTGGGGAGTTCATACGAGCTCACCCTCAGGGCTGTTTCGTGTGTTATGGGAGGAAGAAAGGCTTCAACCATGACCACAGAACATGCCCCACCCACCAGGCTGACACGGAGGCCTACAAGAAGGCGCACGGGTCGAAGAAGCGTGCACCTGCGGGTATCCGGGAGGCCAAAGTGGAGGTGGACAAGGACGAGCTCTCCAAGCTGATGTCGCAGGGGACCGAGTTGGCCAAGGAGATCCAGGAGATCAAGAGGAACTGGGTCCCCAGGTCGGACAGCAAGAACAAGGAGAACAACCAGAACGACCAGAACAAGGACAAGGACAAGAAGACTAGAAGGGGAAGGAAGAAGGGCGTCAACGAGGTTGATGCGGAAAACAACCCCTACTTCCACAACCGACGCCCCCTAGCGGAGCCCCTGCAGCCAAGGGCCCCAGCTAGGGCGGTCGCAGGATGGTGACGTGGGAAGCGCCGAACCATCCCAGTCGGGAGTCGATAAGCACAAAGGGATTGCCGCGGGCGGAAGGCCCGGTCCGGCACCCGACAGTCGCGGTGTCGGGGTGAGGGCAAGTGAAGGCACGAACCCTTGCACCCGGCCATCCTTCGCGACCAAGAATGTGTTTGATGTACTACAAGATCTATCCGAGAGTATCGGAGGATCACCCGGAACGCAGCTGGATGCTGCAGATGGGCAGCCTGAGCCCATTGTCCACGACCTGCACGAGTCGCTTGTTGAGCTTCTGGAACGGCCGGAGATCCTGAGCTTGCACGCCGTGCGCCGAGTATGGCGTGAGCGGCAGTTGCACCTTAAGGTCCATGCCTTATGCGGGGAAGTGGAAAAGGTCTCTGACGTGTTGGTCGACACGGGAGCACACGTCAGCTTGGTCAAGGCTGGCCTACTTCGACCAGAGTGTTTGACATACAGTCGGAAACCTGTCAGGCTGAAGGTGGCGAACGGCCAGTACATGGTGGGAGGCACGAGGGAAGCGGCCATCGGGCTGCAGTTCGTGAACCATCGTGAGCTGAGCCGCCCAGACCACGGCAAGGAAATCCTCCTGCACGGTCGCTTCTACGAGGCCGAGATGAACTGGGACATGATCGTTGGATACGACTTCATGATGGAGACGGACTCCGGCGTACTCCCGGCCGAGGCCTCAATGACCCTGTACCAGGACGACCAGCTCTCGTGGCTTTCGTCACCTGAGCACCATGTGGAATGCCAATGGATCCACCCCGAACGCAATCAGCTCGAAGTGGCCGCGCTGGACACTGAGCCAACTGGGCAAGCAAACCAGGAGTACGGCGTAATAACGGAAGCGGCGAGCCGAGTGGTTGCGGACCTGGGAGCTTCAGATCTTGCCCTGGATGCGTTCTCTTCAGGAACCCCCGCCCATCTTCTGGTGTGTGAGAAGTACTGGAGCGCACAGGACTCCGCGTGGAAGAAGCACTGGGGTCCGCATCAGGGCTTGATGTGGATCCATTGCCCCCGTTGGGACATTGCAAGAGCGATACCGAAGATTCGCAAGGACCGCTCCAAGGCAGTGCTGGTTGTTCCTATGGGATGCACCGAGGAGGAAAGTACCCGACATTGGGTAGTCTCATTGACCAACATGACCTTAAACAAGGTCGTCCTACCGGCTGGAGAGAGTGTCTATCAGGACGCTAAGGGACAGCCCATGCCACCCCAGAGATGGCCAACGGAATTCCACTATATGGATGGGGGCCTTGATCAGGCCGACACCACGGACTTCGTCTGTGTCAACCGCATCATAGCAGAGCCATGGCGACAATGCTTTGCGGTTCCCCCTGTTGACATCGGAGAATCGGAAGACCCCCTCACTGAGGAGGAGTTGGATCTGGTTCAGGGGTATATGGATCAGCCCTTTCACGACTGGGGAAACCAGCGTGAGGGCAAAGGCCAGGACAAAGCCTGGTGGGAAGTGGACTCGATCGTCTCTGGTTCCTATGATGGGAACACCTTCGTGCAGAGGGTGCTCGACCACTTGTCCAGCCAGGAGGAGCCAATCGGGGGTAACCCACCCACCTACGGCGATCTATTCCGAGGCAAGACCAGAGATGGCCCTTTGAGCCACCTGGGAAGACCGCCTGAGCCGAGACCGAGCGGGGTCGCTACACCTCAAGTAAGCTCCGTGGTTTAAGTGCCCGGAAAAGCCAAGGCGGAGTCCGACGACTGCCCCAAGATCCAGGCATTGAGGGCCAGGCTGAAGCAGAAGTATGGTGATACCTTCTTCAGCGGTAAGCCTGTGTTTCCCCCACCAGTGCGTGGACCGTATGGCGAGGCCAAGATACGACTGAAGCAGGACCCCCGTGTGTATCGACACCGGGAGTTTGCCCTGAGGGGCGAGAGGAAGGAGGCCTTGGAGAAGATCCTCCGTGACTTCATCGAGAGAGGCTGGCTTGAGCCGTGCCACTCCAAATGGGCCTCTCCTTGCTTCGTCGTCCCCAAGAAGGTGGCCGGTGAGTGGCGGCTCGTGGTCGACTACCGCGGCCTAAACGCCCAAACGCAGCATGACAGCTATACGCTGCCCCTCATTGAGGACATGCTGCAAAAAAAACACCGGCGGAGGATCTTCACGGTGATTGACCTGAAACATGGTTATCATCAGATGCCTCTCGCCGAGGAGTCCCGTGCCTGCACAGCCATGAGCACTCCACTCGGACCTCTCCAGTGGAAGGTGATGCCTATGGGCGTTACCAATGGCAATGCGGCTTTTCAGCGGATGCTGGAGAACCTGCTTGAGACGGTGCGTGACTGTGCGGACCCCTTCGTGGACGACGTGATCATCGCGTCCGGGGACCCCAGTATGAGCTACGAGGAGCTCCTGGAGGCACATGAGAGGGACGTCACTCGAGTGCTGGACCTTCTGGTTCGGCACAAACTCACGGGCAGCAGTGATAAGGCCACCATTGCGGTAAGCGAGGTGGTCTTCGCTGGCCATGTAGTCGGGAACGGCCAGCGAAAGCCCATACCTGGCAAGGTGGCCGCAATCGAGCACTGGGAAAAGCCCAAATCGGTCTCTGAGCTACGGGCTTATCTGGGGTTCTGCAACTACTACTCGGGGTATATCAAGATGTATGCCGAGTATGCAGCCCCCATGACGACCATGCTCAAGGGCAACCGAGAGGAGACCAAGAAGGGGTCCAAGAAGGCTCTGGTCTGGGATGCTGATTCCGACCGTGCCTTTGAGGGGATCAAGCAGGCGCTGCTATCCGCAGTGGGTCTGCACCTCGTGGATCCCGACCGAGGGTTCGTCCTGCGCACCGACGCTTCCGACTACGCCGTGGGCGCTGTGTTGGAGCAAGTGCTTGACGATGGGAGGCACGTGCCCGTGGCCTTCTGGAGCCGAGTCCTGGCGGAAGGCCAGAGACGGACGTGGACGCCCCGCGAAAAGGAGGCGTATGCCATCGTCATGGCTCTCAGGAAATGGGCTGGGTAAATAGCCCTCCATCCCGTCACCGTCTGCACCGACCATCAGAGTCTGCAGTCGTGGCACAAGGAGCACGTGGACACCCCCTCTGGTCCCGCCTCCCGACGGGCTAGATGGCATGAGACCTTGGCCAAGTTCGACCTCACGGTTGTGTATATTCCTGGAAAGGATAACACCGTGGCGGACTGTCTCAGTAGGTGGGCCTATCCCGCCAGCAAGGGCATGACGGATATCTCTGCCCATGGCGATGAGGCTGAGACCGCTGAAGCCAAGAAGATCATCGAGATGGAGCGCCTGATGGGGGAGGAGGGTATTAAATGCTTCGTCGTCATGGCTGCGGATGCCCCCCTCGGAACGAGGATGGGCAGAGCGGTCAGAGTACTCGCCCCTGAGGGAGCTGAGTCCGACAAGCACCTCTTCCCGGAGTCTTGCCTCCAGGACGACTGGACCGACGATTACGCCAAGTCTGAGGCCTTTGCGGCCGAGTATAGGGCTGTGACCGACCCTGACGACGGGCAGAAGTGGCCAAAGGGGCTGACTGAGGAAGATGGCAAGCTCTACCGGAATGGTAAGCTGCTAGTACCAGAGTCCCGGGTGCTTGAGCCTTTTGAAGCTTGGCACCACCACATGCTGCACCCAGGGGTCAAGAAGCAAGCCCTTGACATGCAGCGCCGGTTCGAGATCGACCACATCGTTCTCTACACCGCCATCAAGAAGGTCAGGAAGGGTTGTTCGGTCTGTCAGGCCTGCAATCCCGATAACCGGAACGTCAAGGGGGAAGCCCAATGGACCCCGGTTCCTGACCAGCCCATGGAGAGCGTGGCCATGGACATCTTCTCCATGCCCGAAGTGCACATTGGCAAGGAGACCTTTGACTGTGTGGTTCTTTGTGTGGATCGCCACAGTGGCTACGTAGTAGCCGTTCTGGCACGCAAAAAGGGATTGCTTGCCAAGGAAGTGGCAGTCATGATGATTTGTCATTGGCTGACCGTCTTTGACATCCCCCGCACTATTTGCAGTGACCGAGGGCCCCAGTTTACTGGTGGCTGGTTCAAGGCTATGTGTTCCCTTATGGGAATACGTCATGCCAAGAGCGTCGCCTATCTCAGCCGGTCTAACGGCCGTGCTGAAGTGGCTGGACGGCAGCTGTTCGAGAAGCTGCGCAAGATCCACATCACCAATCCACGGCGGAACTGGTTTGAGGAGATGTGGCCTGCTCTGAAGGCCCATCATGACACCCCCACTCCGGGCGGTTTGTCCCCTCACCAGATTCTGTTTGGCAGGGACCCCCTGGGTCGGGGACTTCCCTTGTCTGGTGATGGTATGGCTATGGATGCCAAGGAATTCTTCGCGCGGCAGGAGCAAACGGCGCGGGACATCTGCCAGCAGCTCGAGAACGAGCATGCTGAGCGTCAGAAGTCCGCCCCGAGCTCAACAGCGCAGAAGTTCAGGGTGGGAGACCCGGTGTGGGTGATCAGACCCCGCCCTATGGGCACCCACCGCACCAAAACCTGGTTCACACCTGGAGAGGTGGTCCGCAGGATTGGTGAGGACACCTACCGCATCAAGGTGGGTCACAGACAGTTCCAGGAGCGCCACGAGAGTCAACTCCGTGTGCGGGAACCCGACCTCCGTGGCCAACATGTGTCCCTGAGCTACGCCGCACATGAGGCTGACTCGGACGATGACTATGCTGAGCAGGACGACTATACAGTCGAGAAGATCCTGGCTCAGCGTCCGAACGTCTCGGCACCCGGAGGCCTGGAGTTCAAGGTTCGTTGGCGAGGCTATGGGCCGTCCCACGACACCTGGGAACCCGTCTCCTCGTTCGTGCCGCGGGTTAACACTCCCTTCATGGAGTACATCCGCAAGCACAAGACCAAGATCCATGTCTCGGACTTGGCAGCACTCACCCGGGCGATTGCAGCCAGCGGTGCCTGATCAGCGCCCTGAGCTCTCCCCTGATGCGTTTTGAGCGCTTGTGAGGTCGACGGATCGTCCCTTGCTTGCTTGCTCTCTCCCATCTTCCGGTGACCTGCCATCAGAGTGGCCATATACCCCCCCCTGCTGAATCCAGAGGAGGATGGCCCCTCTCTTCTTCTATTCGTCACTCCCCCCCTGCTGAATCCTTGGGAAACCAGGTAGGGCGACTGACCTTCATATTTTCTGAGCTCTTGGGGCCTTGAAGCCCATACGACGTTGCGCAACGGATGCCGCTGTCATCGGCATTGCAATTTTTGAGTGTGTGGTCTTGTCCCATGGCACTTGCGGGATCCAGACCAGTCTACGTGTGTCGCGACTATATATGGCCTGAACTCAGGCGTTTTCATGTCCACCCTCCTGCCCATGCCTTATCCTAACCAGGGCGTGGTTTGGCGCTCTGTCCAGAGTGTGTTTACACGCCTATTACCCCGCTTATTGCTTGTCTTTCTGTTCCCCAGGATATGTGCATCTGTATGTCAGCCCATCACTGAAGTGTGGACTGTTTTTCCCCCCGAGGGGATGCGAACCGACTACGAAGGCGCCCTGAGTCGCCGTTTACATGCTTTTACATAACGTCCAGCCTGGACCAGTACCTAAGTACAGATTCTTCTGTTTGAGTGCCTGTGATACCGTGTACCCTATTCGCTGTGATGTGGAGATCCTGATGGGGCCAGGCGGGAAGCCCAGTTGCCTGACTACACTCCCAGCGGTCCACCACTGTCAGTCCCAGTGTGAGCCTGCCGACTCGCAGACGCACTTGCAGTCAGACGGGGAAGGTCTGCCTGGGAAACTGGTGGTTTGAGGAGTCGACGCCTCCGCCCACACTGCATGAGGACTCCCTCATGTATGGCCTTCGTGGTAATAGGGCGAGGGAAAAGACGGCCTTGACGCCCGATCCCTTAAGGAGGAGCTCGTTCGGCTGTACAACTCTGGACTCGCGTCGTGGATATGGACATGGTGCGCCCGAGGAAGGACCTGTGGGGACTCTCCCCCAGCCGGCGGGCCTTGGGAAGCTTGGGGTAGCCTGATGGATCTTTGTGGTCGCTCTCGACCTGTGGGACCACCTCGGTCGTCGTGTGACGCCTATGTTGGCCGTGTATGCCACTGCCACTGTGGTAGTGACCGTAGCAGCCGGCACCCGGTGCGCCTGGTATGGGTTAACGGGTCCTTTGGATGCCGAACAATCGCCGCCAGGACCCGGGACTTGGTACTTGATACTATACTTGCAGTTACTAACAGCTACAGCACCGTACCTGTCTTACTGTGGGATTTGGGCAGCCTAACCCGCAAATCAGCCTGAAGTGAGGATGTGACACCCCCCCCTTTCAGGAAATGGTCCTTCGTACCCGCTGCCATGCGTGGGTTTTATCGAGCCCCCCCCAGGGTTTGCTCTAAGGAGGGGGGTGAAGCGGTACCCAGAACCCCATGGCTAGGGTAGGGCATACAACCGGTCTCCGGTCCACTAACCCCATGTACGGAAGGGAAGACCGGTCTCCGGTCCACTAACCCCATGTACCGAAGGTAAGACGCCCGTTGACGCCCGGTGCGAGCCCGGCGGGAGCGTGTTCCGTGCCGTAAAGCCCCGCATCGGCAACCGATGCGCCGCCAGCGGAGATTTATATATCAGAATATCAGGAATCAACAGGGTTTTATTTTCATATTGTTTCCGTCAATTTTTACGCTTCCGTTCTGATATTTACTGTTTTGACAGCTGGCGGTTAGTTCGCGACTTTAGCGTAACCGCCAGTTTAACTGTTATATACAGATATTTTAGCGCAAATCGTGACGAAGACTCTAAAGTCTTCAGGAATTGCATTGATGCATCCGCAATTTTCACATCTTACACTCGCAACCTTAATCCGAATTTTTCAGGATGTCGAAATCGGATTTTCGACTTCGACATCCCCGCACTTGATTTGACCTCTTTCGAGTGGACCTACGTGCTTCCCTATGCACGAATCAACGTTTCCTTTTGTCTTGCCCTCCATTTGTCTTAGAGGTATGGGCAAAACAAAGTTGATTCGTGAGGCCACTTGTGAGGGTCATATCTCGTGCCGCTTGCGAGGAATGACAATAAGAAAACGTGGGATGTATTCACAATAGTCCCGACGTAATTTAGGAAGCATTATACGCCTTGCGTCTCCACACGTGCGCGCTAGCGTAATGGATCATGATCAAGAGGGTAGAGTTTGCGTTATAACTCTTTGGCCATGATATTGCGTGCGTTAAGATAACTTTCGAGTGTAGCGCGCGAGTGTTGGTGTTGTATAGGAACTTTCCTTGAGTTCCTATGAGCGATTGACACAAAGTTATTCCCTTGGAGGGGCATGACATATCGTGGGGGGAACTACCTTTTTGGGCAATATGGAGTATGTGCCTTGTGTTGTGTTGCGTGCCCATTTGGCGGGTCCATCGCTCCAAGCCAAACCTGCCAATGGACCTCATATTGCGCAAGCCTCTTCTCCATACTCCCTACGAGCAATTGCAAGCCTAACCTTCGTGGAGGGAAGCTTGTGTGGCGATCCCAAAGCGATGCGTTGGGAGCAAGGTGTGTGTTTTGCAATTTTCCATATTTTCATGTGCCCACTTGGGAAGTAGCGCTCGTAACCTTTCAAAGCGCCCCAAGTGGAGCACATATGTGGAATCGAAGGTCATTGGTGTCAAGTCATTGTGTTTAGAAGGATTGGTCGATTACTCAATCCAAGCCGAAGATATTATAATATATCTTTGCAAGGCACTTTTGGGTGTTTCTTCGCCAATATTGCTGTTTTTTTGCCCGTCATGATGTCAAGTGGCGACCGTGTATTTCAACGTTGCGCTCAATTGACATCATGACCCAGTTATTTTTTGGGGGTACATACTTCGATGCCCAACATATCTTGGACCCGGCGAATAACTCCTCTTGGGCTTGGCATACCGTGGCCGCCATGTTGGCGATTTGGGACTATCCCAAATCATGGGCTCACTTGGCGACCCTGCCATTCCCAATACCGGAGGAGTTGGGCGACACCCAAAAGATATGTTGGACACATATGACTTGATACCAATCCTATGGCACACTCCGGTCCAAGTCGGGCATGTGCCTCATTTGCCCCAACCATGAGTGTGCGCATTTTCGGCCATTTTGAGCAATTTTCCACTTTTTCCGCCCGCCGTGCACTATGTTCAGCCCACCCGTGCACGCCGGACGCATGGACCAATGGACCATATATGACATGGGTGTTATGCATATTGGTCCCCATGGTTTACACACCACGTGGGCGAAGCGGAGCAACCTTCGTTAAGGTGCTGGCCCAAAGTGAGTGTGGACAATTTTGCCATGTTGGCATTTGTGGCCCCAATTGGGACTGTCACCACGCCGATTGGCATGGAGATGTTTGAGAGCCAAGAGCATGAGAGTCTCTGTTGGACTCCAGGTGGATCGCGTATGAAATGGTGGATCCGATCTCCAAGCCGGCGTGGAGATATACTATTGGGAGCACCCCCGAATTTTGGCTCATTTTGAGCAGCCAAAATGACCCCCTTTTGGGACCCAAATTTCACCCCCCCCGTGTGGTCAATTGGCAGCCCCATATCTCTTTGCCCACAGGGAGCCCGGACCGAATTCCACGTTGTACACTCAGATATAGGTCCTAGGTCCTGCCTCCTACCCTGTGAGCCATTGGCCTTGCCCTGGCCGGGCGAGCCACGCGTGGGAATGACGCCAATTTTGGTGATTTTGGCATTATGACCCCACTTGAAGAACCCGTGGTGCCCTGATGCCGGGACCTCAGAGGGAACAAGGTTGGGTGAGGGCTCCACGGAGCTCATACTCGAAGGGCATAGGGTCAGTTGGCTCGTCCCTACCTCTGGCGGGTCCGGATGAGGGGTCAATTTTGGAGATTTTTGAGCTAATATCAGTTTGGGCTGAAACAGCCCATTTTCAGCTACCAACTCCTAGGGGATAATGGCGGGGCCATCTCTCTGGCTCAGAGAGGAGTAGGGACCTGCCATTAAGGGAGCATGGGGAGCCACTGTCGGTTGGCCTTGGAGCTGCTTGGTTCCCAGGAACTCGCCTATGGCTGGGCGGGACACCTCCCCTATTTTTTTAAGACGTCACAAATTTCTCAGTGCGGAGCCAGTGATACTATCATACAAAGCCAGAAGCTAATGTACTAATTCGGGGGTGCTGAATTCAATTATCAGCTCAATTCTCATCAACCAAGCGCTGGGACATCCCAAAATGCGTTTCTTCAGGGTCCAGACCGACAGAATTTCCGCTTATCCCCCCCCTTTTCACCTCGGTACTCCCGACAATTAAGACGCTATAGGCAGCACCTTGACATCTCCCTCACATCATTCTCTCAAGTCTTTTACTTCGTCTGTGGCGCCTACGGCGCCCCTCCGGTTCCATGCATCGCTCCCTGTGTCCGCACCCTTAACGCTCCTATGTGCATCCCCCCGTATGTCATACGTATTCGGTGCATGCAATACAAGCTGCGCGGCTCTGAAGTCGTGCTGCCCTTCAATTACTCATTCCTACACCTGCCAGCGGGTCCCCAATGCCCCTCAGTTACCGCCGCCGCTCCGACATGACACCGCTGGGCGCCTTTGGGGCCCGTGGGTTATGCGAGTCCATGACCTTGTACATTAGCTTCTGGGACACCTCCCTTATTGGCAGGGTTTCAGGGTCCGGACTGAGCAGGGCATGGGTTGTGTTTGAACCCCCGCCCCCACCAGCCTGGGATTGGGATATGCGTTAGGACTGGGTGTCTATTGTCCTGTGATGCCCTTACCCCAGTCCAGTCTTACTCCCATGTGTACATATCCTGATGTGTTGCTGTACATACTTTCGTTCCCTTGTTTCAGAGTGGCAAGGATCCTGATACGCTTTGTCACATGACACGAGCGTAATGATGCCCTTGTGAGCGTAGTGCTTTGCCTGCCTGCTCACCTGTGCGTGTCCACCGCAGCGTCCCGTGGCCAGGCCCCCCACGGGAAGGCGTCATTAGTATTGGCCTGACCAAAATGGGTGAAAAAACATTTTGACTTATGGAACCAAACACTAATTCAGGATATGGAGTGGACCCCTTAATCCCCTATCAATGTGAGGCTATTCATCGTTTCCAGAGTTGACTGAGAACTGACATATCCAGGGCAGAGCCTACGAATTTATCTATGTTTTCTCATGAATTCTTAGCTATCCTAGTGGTATGCACCCTAGGGGGCTGGGGCACCTCTTTTTGAGAGGTCCTGGGTTCAATTCCCGGTCAGTAGTCTAAGTAGGAAGATCCCATGTGACATGGCAGTGACCTCATCGCCACATGCCATGCCACCTCAGCATATGTGGGACCCAAAACAAAGAGTGCACATCTCCTGAGATGGCACTATGGAGATTGAGTGACTATGGGGCAGTTTTCCAACTCTTTTCCCAAAACGGTTCAACTATCTTTGTGAATACGCGATCCGATTTGCCTTGAGTTGCAGTTTCTGTGAATATTCTTACATCTTTCACTGTTTACACTGCAGCCCTTCATGCTTTGATCCTGATTCTCTTCTACTTGCTTATCTCTGGCTTGGGGTATCCTGGATTGGTTGTATTTCAGCAAATAAAACATTTTCCTCATCAAAAACAAGCAGCAGGAAACCCTACACCAGCAGCAAGCAGCAGGAGAGGCACAACAAACACACAGTGTTGAAATCACTCCTGAGCCGCTCCTGCGCGCCGCCTTTTTCTGCGTAAGAATTTCTTCATTTAAAAAATCAAGAGATGACTACAAATTTTATAAAAATGTGCATCTGATGCACAATTGGATTCTGTCCAGGTGTGTGCCTTCAGATAAATTCTAGGCCGTCATTTGACGGATTTAGGTGTTGTCGCTTCGCGTTTGCGTGGATTCGTCTCTCATCCTCCCATTTCTCTGTTGTACAGACACATGGACACACCTGGGACACATGGACCGGGTGGCCGCGATAATGCCTTCCTAAGCACATGCGGGAGCGGCTCAAGAGGCCCCTGACATAGGGCAGTGGCAGGGACAGGACGTCCCCTTGGTAAGACCTTCTTCCTGCAATGTCAAAGGAGGAATCCCGAGCTCCCGAAGATACCTACCTACCTACCTCTGTTGTACAGACCTCCTCGCAAAGCCTCGTTTTGTAGGCCGCTGTTCTGGCCGAAAAGCAGCAGCAGGAGACTGAACCAGAATCAAGACCCCTCGAAGGGGCAATTCCAATTAAATCAGCGCACCCTCGCCCCAGTACCAGGACAGGTGTCTCCATCAGGTTCCTTGAGACTTGGGTTGAGCATTCTATGAGAGTCTGGCGTTGGGTTGTGTTACGCTGCAGCTTGGAGGGAGGGATGCACATGCATATGGTCTTGGCATGCCCTACTCTAACCCCACCAAGCCACAGGAACCCCGGCACCGCCAAGAGCGCTGAGTTTTCTGTTGAGGATTGTCATCAACAATGCAGCAAGAGTCGCTGGCCATGGTAAAGCGCTCTTTTCCAGTGTTAGGGAAGCTGTAGGTATTTTAAAGTAGATGTGGAAACCAAGGAAAGGCCAAGAAAAAATCCCTTCTTCCTGAAAATGCGACAGTGGTGGCCACCACAGCACAAGGGGGGAGTAAGAAAAAGTGCTTTTCCAATGCTTTAGGGTATACTTTAGTTCTATAAGAGGTGCTCTAACCACTCATGCATTTTTATCTTAGTATTGGCCCAACCAAAATGGGTGATAACACATTTTGACCTATGGAACGAAACACTAAATCAGGATGTGGTGTGGACCCCTTTATCCCCAAGCTATAGGCACTAAAACATCTTGTCCTGGGTTTCTGAGGCACTGATATACTGAGGGCAGAGCCTATGAATTTATCTATGTTTTCTCATGAATTCTTAGCTATCCTAGTGGTATGCACCCTAGGGGGCTGGGGCATCTCTTTTTGAGAGTCCTGGGTTCAATACCCAGTCAGCCTAGCTAAGTAGGAATATCCCATGTGACATGGCAGTGACCTCAGTGCCACAAGCCATGCCACCTCAGCACCTATGGGACCCAAAAACAAAGAGTGCACATCTCAAGATGGCACTGTCGATGAGAGTGAGCCCTTGGGGCAGTTTTCCAATCAGTGTTTCTCAAACATGTAAAATATTTCATCCTGAGTTGCAATGTATGCTAATTGCTGTGGTCTATTGTTCATAGTTGTCTTTATCTAACTCTTTGTGACTGCAGCCCTTCATGCTTTGATCCTGATCTTCTTCTACGTGCTTATCTCTGGCTTGGGGTATCCTGGATTGGTTGTATTTCAACAATAAAACATTTTCCTCATCAAAAACAAGCAGCAGGAACCTTACACCAGCAGCAAGCAGCAGGAGAGGCACAACAAAAACACAGTGTTGGAATCACTATGAAACTTTCTATCCTTGGCGCCGTACTCGTCCAACGTCGCAGCAAGCACGCACAGCATAAGCAAGACCTCTTTTTCGATTGACGGGATTGTAATGGTCTTGTCCTTGGTTTGATGTTGATCATCCTTGTTGAAATCCTTCATTTTGATCTATCTCCTTCTAACGTCTGCGAAGCACTCAAGAACAATAACCAAAACTTAATATCATCCCGTCAATCTGTACAAACATTTTGAGTGTAAAATACATACCTAAATTAAGCTTTCTGATATGCCTACTTTCTTCTGATCTGGCCTATGCTACGCATGCGCGACACACGCGATCGCACTAGCGATCTTTACTCTGTGTCCTATTACACTAGTGCCACCACCTCGAACCCCCTTTGCAACTGCCCCCATGCTTGCAAAACACATTTCACCTAGTGCCATGACGTCAAACCCCCTTTTCAACTGCCTCCATGCTCGCAAAACACATTTCACCCAGTGTAATGACCTCAAACCCCCTTTTCAACTGCCCCCATGCCCTCAATACACATTTCACCCATTGCCACCACCTCGAACCCCCTTTTCAACTGCCCCCATGATTGCAAACACATTTCACCCACTACCACCACCTCAAACCCCCTTTTGAACTGCCCCAATGCCCTCAATACACATTTCACCCAGTGCCACTACCTCGAAACCCCCTGTTCAACTGCCCCCATGACCTCAAAACACATTTCACCCACTGCCACCACCTCAAATTCCCTTTTGAACTGCCGCCATGCCCCCAATACACATTTCTGAAATAGACTTGCCTGTGCATCCATTTTTTACCCTTGCTTTGTTTTTAGTCTTCCTAAGCAAAACTATAACAAAATTTCACTTGGAAAAAATTTGGGCAATACTTGCAAGGTGATAAAATGACAACTTCAAGACAAACACAACAATGCAAAAGAGAACACAAATAAATGTGGAACCTTGCATGAAATTGAGGATGTCCCCGGATGACGACTTGAGTATAAAGTCCTTGATGCGGCTTATATTAAGCGGCCTTGGAAATCGAATTTGAACACTCCTTGAATGCTCTTTTATTGAATTATTGAAACATCATGGAACGTCCTGAAAGGGCAGCGAGAGACAAACACATGAGTGGGGAACACAGAGAAAAGAGATGTCAACGGGTGAACACATACATTCATACATCATGACCCAATCTAAATATAGGCAAGGCAACGACTCAAAAACTATCCTTCGAGTGGGGTATAACTCCAATGCCCTGTGGAGGCACATGAGAACCTTTAAAAAATGAACTCCATGGGCATTGGACGGATTCGAAAACATGAGCCAATAACATTATGACTTCAATGGCTCCAAACATATGAGATCCGCGAAAACTCCATAATTATTCATCCTAACTATGGAAGGACATTGCATGTATGTACAATGCAAGATGAACTACACCGAAGTTTATTCCACTCCAAATCAACGCAATCAATGCAAATATGTATCGTGACAAACACAAACACAATTGACAACAATTGCATGGGGTTGAAGGATGAATTATCCTAAAACACAACATGATGATCTCCGAAAGGCAATTGTCATTCCCGAGGTCAATTGTCAATTATGGAACGCTGCCCTTGAATTCTTTGCCGTCCTGACATCCTTATGATTCGTGAATAACATATCATCTATCTACGGAACTGTCAGACTCATCCTCGAAGCGATCTATTTAATTGACTCAGGCATCCTGGGTACTGGATCTCGATCGGCAGCAATGATCACGCATGTGGCATTACATCTGGCATTTGGCATCAGGCATCTGCCATCAGGCATCTGGCAAAACTCCAATGCTGTCTCTGACGCTGGAAAAATGAAGAGATGAATCGTGCAGACGGCGCCGGATGCGACAGGTTAGACGGAGTCTATTACACTCCCTCCCTAAGCCATGAGCCAAGATCTCGGCCTGCTTGCGGACAGACCAGCGCCAATACCGAAGCATCAGGGCACCGCTTGACATCGTGCGAGATTGAGTACCGAATCCTTGTTGGAAACCGCTGCTGCTTACTACGCACCAGGTATCCTCGTACAAGGGCCTCGTTGAGGTGTTGGACTACATTGGATCCCCGTCGAACCACACGCACCCCATTGTGCCCATCCTCGTTGATGAGAACATACACAAAAGATGCCTCAAGTTATTGTACTGCGACAGAATGCAGCGGTGGAACTAGCACGGGAAACTGAAGAAGACTCTACTCATGTACGGGTGTTGGCATCCCTATAAATACCTTGTGACAAACTTGTGGTGGCGCTTTCATTCGCTGTTTGTGTACTTCCGCTTTGGCCGCTTAGGAGTGGGAAAAACAGTAGGGTCGTACCCGAAGCTGAGAGTCATGGAGAGAACTATTGCTGGCATCCTGAAGTGTGCGCCGCATTTCTTGCGGCAGTTGTGGCGGAAGTTGAACAGGTTACAGGCTGTTGCCGATCACGGTCGGACGGTGATGGGTCAACTGAAGAGTGTGGTATGTAAAGCTATGGTGAACATTCTGCGGAACCGGTGTCCGCTTGTCCTATACTGTGGATTTCTCGTGAGGCAATGCAACTGGTCCGGACGGCACCCAGGATCCGCCATCGACGCCCAAAATGTTCTGCGACTGCTGTTCGTGCTTTTGACACGTTTGGCAAGGCTGCAGCTGAGCCACTTGTGTATGTGACGACAATTGGTGTCGCCTTGTTGCATTGGCAGGCGTTCAACAGCGGCCTGCCCAGATTGTGCTATGGTGAAGAGTTCGGCGAAGTTATGCTCACTCCACTGGGGTCTATGAAAGAGAGATTCACCTGGGCTGTCACACCGAGCGACGTGGAAGATTTGTTTGTCCAAATCTGCCCTGCAAGAATTAACAGACGCCTCCTGGTGAGCGGTTTGTCGTCCGACATTGAAAACGAGATCTGAAAGCATTGCCACTCGTATGTTACCGACGACCGCTTGAGAATTCGGTACTGTCCCTAGCCATTGGGTACCTCGACTATGGAGAGGCAGTGGGAGGCGGAACCGGATTTCCGGTCCGACCCTTACAGCGAGCCGGACGTGGACACATACAGGACGGTGTTGACAGATGTTTTGCGTACACTTCTGCGGCAGCCCCGGAACTTCTCACCTGCCGTGCTACGATTGATGGACAACAAGGTTCCTCTGCGGTCTGATGCGCAGCGAACGAACATTCTGGACACAATCTGGGCCTTTACCGATGCATGGAATGGGTTTTAGGTTGATTCCTAGCTCTGTTGTTGTTATTGCGCGCACGCTGGTGCTTTTGCTCGCTGCTGCGTGTCGGAAATGCGAGCCCTCGCAATCGTCTGCTGAAAAGATACGTTTTTGAGTAGATGTTCTTACCTTAATGCGAGGCCTCGCAATATGAAGTAGGTAATTGCAGACAAATACCTATAGTGTCAATTGCGAGCCCTCCCAATCGAAGCATACATACATACAGTTTTCTCCCTTTTTACATGCCTATTTCAACATAGCAGAGAGTTTGACGCGGACAAAAGCGGGCAGAGCATCACTAGACACCTCACAAGTACCGTCCACGCAAGATACGGTGCCAGAGGAGTTCTTGAGGTTCTACAAGAAGCCTTTGCAGCTAGAGGTCGACGCCGGGAGCCTTGTGATCAACAAGCAGAAGAGGTACGGCCAGATCCGGAAGTATCGACAGAAGCGAGTGGACGGGGTTAAGAGAAGTCTCATGGCAAACCCTCCTGAGGAGCGCGTGACCGTGACTGCATGCCAATCACTAGGTGCATAACCAAGCCGCAGCGGCGACGTTTCATGTGCATGCTCTCAAAACTCTTTTTCCGTCTCCTGCCGATGACTGGATCGTTACTGCAAAGCAGCACTTCGTCTGTGCGCTCAAAGAGCTCCGAAACGAACAACGTGAGAAAGGCCTCAACCCACCGCAGTGGATTCAAATTGTTAAGGTCAACCTGCTGAAGACGGGGACGAGTTGGGCTACTCGGGTAGGAATCGCGGGTTGGAAGAAGGCCATCGATCTGGACATCTCCGCTGTGCCACCGTCGGAAGCAGCTGGCAACTTCCTTATGCATTTGCCACATTCGCCGGCTTGGCCTGACGAGTCTGCCAGGGAACACGTTCACCGAACCACAGGTTTCCGATGATGAACTCCAAGTATGTTCCTTTTTCGAATGCGAGGCCTTGCAATCCGCAATCTGGCTACGCACCCTCCTCCTGTGCAGAGTTATGCGGTTAAGGCCTTTGGACTGTTCTTCACGTGGGTGTACCACGCGGAGGATGCAGCGCTGCAGTCTCTGGATAATTTCAAGAAGATGGACACACCAGTGACAATGAACCAGGTGAAGTTTCTGCAGAGTCTGTACGAGCCATCCCTCCTACAGTGGGTCGCCGCCGACATGTCGAGACCAAAGACGAACATCAAGGAAATTCAAGACCAGGCCTCTGCTTACCAGAAGCAGCAGTGGATCAATTGGCATTGGGGAGCCGCTCCGGACAATGTCATCCATCCCTGTCGAAGTATGTTCCCCTGACAAGCAAGTAGGCAAACACACAAACACGAAGCACAGACGGTCAATACAAACTTTCCACATGTGTGCAGAGGCCAGTCCGGCAGAGAAGGTACCGTTGCATGACTGGGATGTCAATTGGTTTCGGATCCCTTTGGAGGCGTGGCAATGGAAAGCTGAGGCTCCGTCGCCAAAATGGGAAACGCTGAGCAAGGCGCGGTTCTGGACGGCGATGGGACACACTTTTCCAAAGCATGGGGCATCAATGAACCTTGGTCCCCTACGTGCACGACTGGCATCGCCCTTGACGGAGGTCAAGTCTACGGAATCCGGAAAAGTGGACGTGCTGAACATCGAGGTCAGTGGAAAGATGGTCAAAATGCTGTGTCCCCCCTACAAAGATCCGCAAGATCTCCTTAAGTTTTTGGAGGCGCTCGACACAGACATGACTGTTCTGAATGCGAATGTGGCGGACGGTGCTGATTCTGTGAGTTCCGTTGTGATGGCCAAGTTGATCGACAACCCCTAAACCGTGCTTATGATCTACGGCGAGGCCTCGCCCGTGTGGGACGCCCTGACAACAGTTCTGGAGGCACCTAGAATTGCGGAGAACGATTACTGGTATGAGAAAGTCCAAGTTTGTTACTGGCTACCGGGTGCAGGCAAGACGGAAAAAAGCGGAATTCAAGTGAAAGCACTGGTTCTGGTGGCCGGTGTGAAGATCAAGAAAAAGGTATGTACAACGCTTTTGGATTGCGAGGCCTCGCAATGCCATTGACATCTCGCTACTCCTCATCGCAGATCCCACCATACATTGGCTTGGGTCGCGCAAATGTGATGAACCAGGGTTCATGCCCCTTGTCCTCTATACGTGGCTGGCCATGCTGATGCGGAACAGAGACCGCTCAGACAACGTCATGATCTTCGATCGCGATGTGCAAATGGCGGCGAAAGTGGTAGCTTTGGATGATCCTCCGCAAGTTTGTTCTCTGCAGTTGACCAAACAAAAGCGATCGGACTGGGCACGGAGCTACCATCACGAGGTGACACAGCGTGTGCAGGCAGGAGTTGACCAGACCAGGTTCGCGCAGTGCGAGCTCTGGATCCAGTTCGGCATGCCAATGTGGGTCGAGGACAAGAATGTGGGCTATGCCCGTCTGGAATTGTCGACTGCAGAGGAAGCAAGTCAACATGCCCATGCAGAAGTCGCAGACGAGGACTTGGAGGATCCTGAGGCTTAGGCGGCTCAAGTTGCATGGTCAAAGTCACACCAAATGCACCCAATTTGGACCATGCAAAAAAATAGTTTTTCACAGGCTCTGTTTTTTGAAACCAGAATATTAGTCCAAAGAAAGTATCTTTCTTACCATTTGTGCCATTTCGTGCCTTTTTTCGGACAGCCGAAAACAAAAAAAACTATAAAAAGAATAAATAAATCTTATGATTTCAGTGGAAAATGATGTGCTTTTAGCAGAAATTGGCCAAGAAATACATTTTGCGTTCCCCTTGTTTTTTGGATGAACATGGTCTGCAGAATAAATGATTGCAACATCATTTTCTGTTCTGCATGTTCATTGCATACCTAGAAAAATGATTTATTGATCGAATTCTATGCGCGAGGCCTCGCGCAATCAAGACCAAGGATCATTAAAACAGAAGCATGGCGGATTAAATATCAATGCAAAACATATGCAACATGTGGTTCAAGGGCTGCCCCATGCGCGAGGCCTCGCGCATAACTTACTAAACCAAAAACCTCACCCGATTCATTTTCCTTTGGAAAGACGGCTTCAGGGTCGAGTGGTCTTAGTACCCACCCCACGGTTTGATTTTTGATTTGCACTGCCTGAAAAAAGAGGTATAGGTGGTGACTTTCAAGTTCTGGGACTGCATTGTAGTCCTCATTGCGCGAGGCCTCGCGCAAAAAAAGGCCCAGAAAATATATTCTTTGTACCATTGTGATGGGTTCTCATCTTATAGCGCTTGTGCACAACCTTCCCTGAAGCAACGAGTACCTAAATTGTCGTTGAGTCATTGAAATTTACCAGAAGCTTGCCCCCCCCGGAGGCGGAAAAACTCTTTTTGGGCTTGGTCATCCCCTACGCTTGGCAGACTGCTTCCCCCAGGGCACCTTCTTTCTCCAGGTATCGAACATCATCTTGATAATTGGTGTCGTTCGCACTACATTGCATTTTACTCTCCAAAAAATCAGTTTTTTTGGCCCAAACAAACGATCAAAAAAGTGCCACGCATGGCAAATTCATATTTTCTTTGCACATTTTACTTTGATCTATAGTCAACAACAGAAGGATCAATTTTTCTTCAGCCAAAGCTACAAGGGGGGTCCCTTTCCAGCTCAGCGTCATCTGTTGAGTGGACATGCTTCATGTGTTACCAGTGATACTCTTTTTTTTGCTTGACACTCCCCATAAGTTGTGGCAAGTGTGCATCATGAGCAATGCTGAAGGATGCACCCTGTGCAACACCTCCAACGTATGTGCTCCTTTTGTTAGGAATGCAACAACATTTGAAATGATTTCTTGAGTCATCAATTAGATTTGAAAGGCTTGTTTAGAGCACTGAATGTCCGCCCGCGTAAACATATTGTACAATGTGATCAAGTCAAGGGTGCCTGTAATGTCACTCCAGTGTAGGCGCCTGCTTGATTCCTCAATTCTACCATCATTACCTGACTTTGGAGGGGCAATGGACTGCTCCTTGCGCGAGGCCTCGCGCAAGGAACAGTCCATTGCCCCAAAAACAGCCTTTTTTGGACCCATCAGGACCAAGAAAAGGCCAAAATTCCTTACATAAGAGTTCTTTTGGTGTTCCAAAAACGGCTTGATTTTTTGCAAGCCAAAGAATGGTTCTTTTGATGTTTTTTCAGGCCGTGTATTTTGGGCACTTTCTGTCGTTTTATACCATGCAACTTGAGCCGCCTAAGTGAGGACGATGACGAAGACCCGGTTCTGACAGGATCTGATCGGCGATCTCTTCGGAAGTCAACGTAGGTTCGGGCGTTCCAAGCTGGCGATGCACATGAAGAGGAGCCGGAGGCGAGCCAGGCGCCGAAGCCGAAAAAGCCTAAGACCAAGGCAGCAGCAGAGCCGAAGCAGACCACCCTGACGCAACCCGGGGGGGTGAAGAGGAAGCTGAGCCTTCCGGATCCGGGAACCGCACCACGTCGAGGAGTACGATGTTGGCAACGGGATTGAAGAAGAAGAAGAAGCCCTAAAGGCGTTGGTGGTGCTGCAGCCCTGTTTTTCGAGATTTGTTGTCGCACATTGCGAGGCCTCGCATTCCCAGATTAGGCAAATCGCCATTTCTGCTCTTTTTTCAGAAGCATCATCTAGAGATGATAATTATACTGACCCTAAGGCAGAAGTCTGTATGGCGAGGCCTCGCATTCCGAAAGCCCCACGTGTCGACACACACAATGTATTGCTACTCTGTATTCTCTTTATGCCTGTTTCTGTGTGACCCAAAGCTGTGTGTAATTGCAAAGAATTATGTTGATTCATGTCTCGTATTGCGAGGCCTCGCAATACGAATAGGAAAATGGTATAGTTTTACAGCATTTCGGAAACCACCGGCGTAAAAGTTGGATTTTTAGGTGTGCAGAAAAAACCGCAACGAGAGGACAACAACAAACAGCAAGGTTTTATAGCCCGAAAACCCCCAAAATATGGTGCATTTTACAGAAAAGTGGGTAAAATGGCAAAAATTGTGAGAGCTTTTTTGGAGGAAAATCATGCATTTTTGTGGGTAATTGGGCCAAAAAACTGAGTAGTCAAATTTTCTGGTTAAAAAAAAAACGTAAATGGGGCAAATTACCTGTACCAAATTTGCAAACATCCCGGTACAAAGGTGTACCTGCTTCGGCCGCCTAAGAGACTTAGGGAGGTTTTGCAGGTTGGCCTGCAAAGCCTACCAAATTATAACTGTTTGTGCGGAAAAAAAGAGGTTTATTGTGGGTGGTACAGCTAGTGGTACCCAGTACTTACTAGCTCTTTTGCCTTAGATGATTGCTGCTGATTCGTGCACGGATTCGCGTAACTGTTGTTCACTCGGGGAGGGTTTTGAGAGAGTGCCATTCATTCTTGTCGCTTTGCACAAGCTTTGCACAAGAGTAAATACTGTTCATTTTGGGGCGCTTCTGGATAATTGGCATTGGATAATTGTTGGAGGGTTCTGGACAAGCAATTTCTTAGCGACAGGCAGGGGGGGTTGAAATGAAAAGGGCAGGCACCCACTCCGATCAGGCAGCATTTGGCCTAACCCCAAAGGGGGAGGGGCAGGGGGGGGGCTCAGCCAAGCGGTCAGGTACTCACCAAACGACTGACCAACATAGGGCAAAATACTAGAAAGAAAGATTTTGTTTTTATAGGACTCGTATCAGAGATATAGGATTCACCACCGACCCACCAACCCAGCAGCGGCCTTGCCGCTAATGGTTTGGGGAGGGGGGGGGGTCCTGCTAAAGGAGGCACCCACCTTCCTAAAAATGCAGGCACATACCCACCCACACCCTGGGGTGGGGTGGACCCTGAACTAAGCAAAGGCGTGATTCCAGAGGTGTTTTGGAACAAACACAGGCAATACAAGAAAAGGCAATACAAGAAAATACAATAGCACAACGTACGGTGAGGGTACATCTCCAATTCAGGAAGTCCCTGAAGCAGAAATAGCTCCAATGCACAAAGCTAAGTGTCAGACTGACTGTTAATTGAAATGATGGTATTCGGAGTCCCCATCATTGCATCACCTCTCACCTGTGCAAATTTAGAGGGCAGCAACATGCAGCTTCCAGTCAAAACCAGGCAATGTCTCGGACATCCCAATGCCCAAGCAAACACTTTTCTCACTAACTAATCATGGCTCAATGCCAATTATGCCTAAGAAACCTGGAAACCCCCGACTGGTGTGAATGGATCCCTTGGCTGGGGCATCACTTTTCTCAAGAATTATATGAGCCTGCAACCATGCAGGGTTTGCATGTACAACTTATGCAACCTGACTCTCTCTCTCTCTCTCTCTCTCTCTCTCTCTCTCTCTCTCTCTCTCTCTGTGAAGTACCCAAATGGTTCACAGAGACCAGGGATCTGAATCAAGCATGAACTGAGGTCAAAAATAATGATGACACAACATCAAGCATCATTGATCATCATTGTGGCATTGCAAAACATTGCCCTTCGAGCATGGCAGCATCACCACACAGCCAGATAGCAGAGCAACAATTATCATTATGCAAAGGAAAGCAGGCAAGATGCAGATAAACAAATGGTTTATCTGTGCACGATATTTGCACATCCTCAAAGCCACACATGGCGAATCATGCATTATAAATCCACCAAAATGTGCATATTGTTTGTGGTTGTCTGCTGTGTTTGCTTGCGGAAATTTACTGTTCACCCAGGGATGCACATTGTATCAAATGAACCCAGCACTGCCGCCAGACACTGCCTGAACCTGCACCATAGGGAAAACCGGCTCAATGCTGGTGGATTACAGATGCATCATGATGTTCCTTGTTTTTATAACACAGAACATACATGTAGGTGCAGAGTATCTGGTTATCTTTCATAGCCTGTGAATCCCCCACTCCTCGACTCGCATATAATATTCAGTGACTTGGTAAAGCTTTATTGCACCTTGGAGCTCTTAGTGAGCATCCAACTTTGGGGAACCGGCCAGACAATCGCCAACCAAAATACCAAAATTTGTTTATCCCATTTACTAGCTGGTGCAAGGGGCACCTCAAAATGTGCGAAGGTCTTCCACATTTTAAATCACAGATCAATGTGGATGAAAGCCTTCCACCCTTCACATCAGCCCGCATCTTTGTGCTGAGCCATCCTGTAGAAATGCCAACTCAACCATGTCCCTGAGCCCATCCGTGTGATGTTGCAGTGCACATAGTGTGGCAATCAGACCTAGCGCAAAGAGCAGAGACACCCAAAATAAAAATGCCCTATGAAAAGGGCAGTGGGCCGCAATCCAGCACGTGTCACCATTCACATGGAACCAGGTTCCCGTGTCAAGGACTGGGTGCCAGATTGCAGAGCCATACTGGTTGCAAACTGTCGTGTCTCGTATAGGCGAATCACGTGCTCAGGCCTGTCATGAGAGCTCAAGCTTACAGCATTGTTTCTGCTCCTAACTCAGCATCCTTGTCCATCTGAGTCAGGTAGAGGTCGTAATACTCGCCAGCCTTGCTTAACAGATTGAGTTCTGTGCACAAATCCGCGATTATGCCATAGCAGTCAGTGAGCCCTGAAAAAAGGATTGTGTCGCCAGGGGGTTGGCTGAGAAAAGGTTTCATTCCACAGGAGACACAAACACAAGTACATGGTACCCAAGATAACCCATTGAGTCTCATGGGCCAATGCAACAAATCTTTTTTTTGAGATGCAAATTCTATTGCCTTCGGCAGTGCACCTCGAAGTCAGTCAGTTAGTCAGACAAGCAGTGAGTCACGCAGTCAGTCGGGCAAGCAGGCAGGCAGACAGGCAGACAGGCAGACAGCAACACACAGTTTGGGTTTTTTCAGTGACGGACTCGGCTACAAGCAGTGGGGAGCCCCTTGCATACCAGATCAGTCAGTGGTCGAATGGAAATGCAGTCGACCACCAACAGTCGGGTCAGCGGTTTGATTCCCGGCCGGCCGGCTGCCGGCCGCGCCGATCAAACATGTAAGTTTTGCTGTACCTGACCCTCGTTGAAATCCTTCTGAACACAAACTTTTGACCCCCCCGCCCTACCCCCCCCCCCCAAAAAAAGTGATGTCCAGTTTCAGGGGATGGAGGCCTCAGAAGCAAAAAATCCACTGGGGAAGTGTTTTATTGGGCAAAATAATGATTTTACAAGGGGTTGGACATCCAATATCATGCCTTGGGGTATGCTATGCAAATGACCCCCAAAAAGGGGGGGTATACGACACACGCGCCTGCTTGATCTAACGCTTGATCTAACAGCCTCTCTTCGAGGTGGTGCTTTGTTTTGAGCTCATAGAAACTGCGTAGGCCACTCCCTTTACACTGGATTTACCAGTCATTTGCAGACAGAAAACCAGGAACTTAGAATAAAAAGATGGGTCTGCGGCTCTGCCCCACCACTCCGCCACTTACTGGCCTTCGGCTATGGACAGCCGCCAAAGGTGTCCAAGCTTGGCCAGCTGAAGACAAATATGTGCATGGTCGCTATCATAGGGTGGGTGCATCTATTTTGCATACCCAACTTGTCGCAGGTACCCGACACCTTTCATCTTGGACCTGCCCTGCCCACCCTGTACTCCCCCTCTCCCCTAGGGCCTTCGACCCCTGTCAGGTTTTTTTTGGGGGGGGGGGGGTCACGTCATAGACCGAGAATTCCTCCTCCCCCCGCGCATGCCAGGAAGTAAGAATTCCCTTTGCACTGAAAAGAAAGAATTTGCAGCAAAGGGCGACGCTAGCTGAAACAATGGTGCTTGCTGCGTACTTGGTACGCTCAACCTCACCTACCACACCGCAACCCATGAACCAAAGCAAAATTGTGACAGAACATAGAAGGGTGCACTAAAACAGGTAGCACCTGGGACCCGTCATTGGTTAGTGGGTCCATATAGGAGAAGGAAGTCCACAATGCCGAACATATCCCAACAAACTTTTGCCCACTATGCTGCAAACAAGCTCAAAATGGTGCTTTTGGGGGCCAACGAGCTCCACTAAGAGGGCCTAGTTGGTGCTACATGGTTCCCCACAGGTTTATACTCACTCCCATTGCCACCAAATGATCACCCAACAACAGCCCAAGACCCAGTGGGCATCAAAGGTCACCTGGGAATTGCCATTTTTCAGCCAACCCATGCCCGCCTGAAGCGGCTAAGCGCTCACCAGTGGGGCCCCATAGGGGGCCGATCTGGGGAACTTGGAGATAGCACTGGGACCCAATCATGGGCTGTGGGGGGTCCATATAGAAGGAAAAAATGGGACCTAGGTCACAGTGGTGCCGTTGGCGCCCATAGCCCAACCAACTTTTGCCCACTATACTACAAACAAGGCCAAATGGGCGCTTTTGAGGGCCAATAAGCCCCACTAAGAGGGCCTATTTGGTGCTACATCGCTCCCCATGGGTTTATATGTACCCCCATTGTCACCAAATGATCACCCAACAACGGCCCAAGTGTCCTTGAGGACCGTCAAGCGCCACCGGAAAAGTGCATTTTTCACCCAACACCGTTGGCCACTTTTGGTGGAAACAGTCAGTTCACATCTTTGACACGGGCCATTACCGGCCCTAGGCAAGGTTAGAGGCCGCCAAAAATGTCCTTTGGTATCCTAAAATGTGTATACTGTCATGGCATCCCCAGTTCCACCCCTTGGAGTGGGTACAGGGAGTCACTAAAGTTGCCAAAAACGCCGACATTGCAAAAATGGCTCAAAACTGCATAAATAGCATCAGCGCTCATCCCACTCCACTCACACAAACCCCATGGAGTAGGGACCCAAAAACACTTTTTCGGGTCAAAATCGAAAAAAACCCCAAAGATTCGTGATTTTCAACCCTGAAAAAGGTGTGGGGGGGGGGGCATTTTTTGAACATTTTTTGAACCCACCACCCCGTTCAAAAAAAGTGGGTTGCAATTGGCGGGGGGGGGGGGGGTCAAGGGGGGATGGATTTATTGGGCAAAATAATGAACCAACACAACAGTTCAACACCTTGGGGCAGGGTACGCGAATAGGCCAGTATGTGGCGTTTGCCCCTGTTTGCTGGCCTGCATGGTTTTGATCTAAAGCCTCTGCAAGGAGATTTTCCGCCCACACTTGCAGCGAACGCATGCCAGCCTTAAAACAGCAAGAGCCCATAGCGGGGGCCGACCGGGGGTACCCGGAGTTCGGACCTGAGACCCCCGCCATTGCTGGGAGGGTCCATGTATCAGAAAAAAGGTGTTGAGGACCTGGATCTAAATCGATGCGCAGCATCCTCCATACGTACAAAAAGTTTTGACCCCCACCCAATCCACCCACACACACACCTCCCACAAAATTGGCACACAGGTACAGGGGTTGGAGGGCTCAAAATCGAAAAATTCATTGGGGGATCAGTTTGTCTCCCAAAATGGTGATTTTACAAGGGGTTGGGCATCTCATATTACCCGTTGGGGTACCTACGCGAATAGCCCCCCAAAGGGGGGGGGGGCACGCCTGCGCTTGATCTAATAACCTCTCTTTGAGGTTATTTTAGAAAATTTCATACAAAGAATGAAGCAAGTCATTCACATCAAAACAACAATTAGGGTCAGGGGCACATCTGAGACACACAATGATCCAAGTCTTGGCTCACACAGTGAGACTCACAAGCTCCAGGGAAGCATGAAGCAAACACACTGGGATTGCACAGGGCATACAGGTCTATGGACAGGGCTGCATGTGGGCACAGCAGGTCCAGATGGCACACAACAAGCCCCAGACCTGCGCCATCACCAAGCTGTTCGGTGAGCTCCAGCACTCTCTCCATTGACTGCAGTGCATCTTCATTGGAGCCCATGAGCGACTGAGCGGCTCCCAGGCCACGATATGCCTTGCGCTCGGCCTGCACTTTGTCATTGAAATCATACTTCATCTCATTCAGAATCTTCAATGACCTTGTGAAAGCCTCCAATGCCCCCTCACCGTCTTTGTTGCGGAGGAGGAACTTGCCTTCCTTCAACGCTTTAATGACGCTATTACGCTGCTGCTGCAGATCAACAGCGCACAAGCCTCAGCCCCGGGGCCGGCAGGAAAGAGGTGATTTAGGGCATCGGCAGGCCATATGGGACTCGGTGTCGCCTACTTTAATGAGCCAAACCCCATGTGCTGTTTGCAACACCACGAAACTCCATCATCCCTGCGGCTCTATGACAGCTGCCCAAATGAACGCGAAACCGACGCAGACGGTTGCGACCAGCACACCACCCTCTTGAAGCTCTCAGCATTGACCCGTGCCGAGACTGGCAGGACATTGTTCGGTGGTTGGCCTTTCAAGGGTGTGTGGGGTGGTCCACCCGCTTCTTGGGTTGTTGATCAAGGGTATTGGGGGGTGTTGGGGGCTGGCAAAAGTGAGCTAGGGTTGTTGAGGATTGTCCACCAAACCAACCGAGGCCTGCCCTCGGACCACTGGTCGTGGGTGTCCGTGGCCATTGGCACTGTGCTAGGTTGGCAGCGGCAGTGGACTCGGAATGTCCTGAGGTTTTATTCTATTGCTAGTTGCAGAACTGCATGAAGGGCTGGTTGCTCAGGGCTGTGGAGATGGCGCTTGCAGATGGTTGTTGTGCTTTGATTCCCTCAGAAAACACTGCGCACGCTACTTGACCATGGGGGAGGCGACTCCTCGATTCTGGACGTCAACTACCCCCCCCCCCCAACTAATGTTGGCCGGAGGCCCCCCCCCGGGGGGGGGGGGGGTTCTGGGATGGGCTATGGGGTGTCGGGGGTCCGGGGTGCTTTTGCGGGGGGGGGGGGAGGGTCCGGAAGGGTTGGTTGGTTGGGGGGGGGTACAGGTGGGGCAATGTGAGGGGTACATGCCCCCGAAGCCAAGCGTGTCTAGGGTGGACCTCACAGGTTTGGCAAGCAGCAAGCAAGCAAGCAGCAAGCATGCGCAAACTGGGCAAAAATCACAGCTCTGTCATGGTGCTTCGGATTCGGCCATAATTTTGGTGGAGGGTACCTATGGGTGTGAGGGACAACCACACAAAGTATGAGCCAAAAACTCAGCGGTGGCAGCCGGGAACAGGCGTCACAAGTGCTAGCCCTCCATTTCAAAATCTGCAATTTAGGGCCAAAATCAGCCTTTTTTTGCCCAAAGCCGCCCTAGAACCGGCTAAAAACGGCCAAATGAAGGGAAATGGTGGCTACTCTACACATGCAGCTGGACTTCCCCGTGCCGAAGGGCCCTCTAGGGCCCTCCCCAAGGGGCCCCCTAACTCCACAATATGTCCGCGAACCGTTCCCAAATTGCCCCCAAAAGCCCCAAATTTTGTGCACATTGGCCGCCGACAGCCCCAAACCAAAAACAAACCATATCTTGGGCTACGTGCCTCAAAACACGATTTCAAGCGCACCTAATCCACCGGTAGACACCCACTTTTGGTGGTTTCCACCCCTCAAAATTGCCCCAACGGACACCGAGACCCCTGTACCTAGGCCCAATGGGCTGCGGCAAGCTGCAAGAGGTAGCCCAAAGAGGTGGGTGCCAAAATGGGTCAACAAGGTCCACTGGGTGCATAAAAAAAGCTTTTTTCAAAAATGCCCATTTTGAGCCCTTTGCAAGCCATTTTGGCCCCTCCAAAGTCACAAAATGCCTTGACAATGGGTTGTTTTGCGACCAAAAATGGGTCAAAAATGGGCTTTTCCAAAAATGATCCCAGACCATTTGGGGTGCACAAACAGGTGAAATGAGCCCTCTTTGCGCCAATTGCAAGCCATTTTGGCCACTTCAGAGTCAGAAAATGCCTTGAAAATGGGTTTTTTTTTGGGACCAAAAATCAGTCAAACATGGATCAAAAATGTGTTTTTCCAAAGATACTGTTGGACTATTTGGGGTGCACAAACAAGTGGAATGAGCCCATTTTGAGCCTATGTTGAGCAATTTTGGCCCCTCTCAGTGCCGAAAAGGCCTTGAAAATGGGCCAATCTGGGACCACAAATGGCTCAAAAACGGGTCAAAACCGTGGTTTTCCAAAAACGATCCCAATCCAGTTGTGGTGCCCAAACGGATGAATACAACTCATTTTGAGCCCCTTTTGAGCCACTCTCATCCACTTTCCAGTGCATACCTCGTTTGTCATCAAAGTCTCCTAGACGATGTTCCTTCCCCCACCAGCTCGGTCCCAATATTCAATCTTGGTTAGGGTTAGGGCTAGGGCTAGGGCTTGGGCTAGGGGTAGAGGTAGGTGTAGGGTTAGGACTAGGGTGAGGGTTGGGGTGGGTGTTAGGGTCAGGGTTGGGTTTGTGGATAGTGTTGGGGTGCAAAGTGGACAAAATTTTCCTTCAGGTGGCTTTGGTGCCCATGGAGAGTCGGGTGCCTTCAGCGCCCATGGACTCCTGAGGGCGGCACCTTTGGCAACTAACTGTTGGCCGGAGGCCCCCTAGGGGGGGCGGGGGGGGGGGGGGGGTTGGCGTCCTAGGACCCGCGGAATCGCCTCCTCCATGTACTTGACGGACTCAAAATAACAGCAGGCAGGAGTGGGCTCGGGGCGGTCAATCATTCTTACTGAACAGCAACCCAAAAAGAGCCCGACCGGACCAGCGTGCGACCTGGCACACACTCTTCCATGACAAGGTCATGACCAAGCACGGTTTCTCATTAGTTGCGCTAATCTGACCACTGGCATGCACAATTTCAAGAGGTGCGTATGCAGCTAGGCGAACATGATGCAACATGTTGGGCATTGCCAGCCTAACCTCTTTTCCACAACGCACGTACACGTGTCCCTTCTCTGACCCTCAGACACCCAGCAAACCGTGCTAGGGCTCTATGTGGACTTGGCACAGACGAGAGCACAGGGTAGGATGTGCATACATACCTCACACTCGTCATTCTCGCAGCCGGTGCTCACAACCTCCGAAAGAGATTCATATGTTCCGCGTGTGTCTCGGTTCTCACGGGACTGCTGCCGCATCTGCTTGTTCACAAGAGCCAGTTTGCGGGCCAGCTCCTCTGTCTCCTCCTTCCGCTTCCTGTGAACAACCAGGACCATTGAAAATATAGTATGAAGAGCTGGAGCACCTGATAGTCCAGACCAGGCCAGAGCATGAGCATTGCATGCATCACCTGTTGCACTAATATGCATTGCCAGGACGATTGTGTGCATATCTTCTAAGGTGTTTCCCACAAATTGCTCCATTGGCAACGGGATGGGGTGCTGGGTGGGGGCTGGTAGACTTGTTTTGGAGTCATGAATGGTCACATTTGGCACAATTGTGTCCCTAGACCCTTGCCAAATGCCTTCATAATGGTTTGTTTTGGCACCAAATTGGGTCAAAACTGATTGTCCTCAAAGCTTCTCATCCGCCCCTATGATATTTGAAGCATCCTTGGGCCATGACTACACACATTTGGCTTGTTTGTGTCCTAAAATGCATTGCAAAGAGGTTATTGATTGACTTGCAGGACTGAAAATGCATCACAGGTATGTGAAAAATTATCTTTTCCAAAAATGCTCCAAGATCATCATAGGTAAGCAAAAGGGGGGGGGGCAGGTTGGGCAAGAGAACCTAATTTTGACAACACTGCTCAAAAGTCCCAAATTGGCTCAAAAGTGAACGCTCCAAAATTCCTCACATTGTACCTTGGTGGAGCATGGCAGAAGCACTACCAAATGACACATCTTGAGGAAGTTTGGACCTATTCTGAATTGTAGCAAAGGCAGTTGATGCATACCCTTGTGCAAGAGAGCCGTTTGTGGAATGTAGGGAGTGTGGAGGTGGTCAATGGTTATCAGAATGTGGTGAGCTATGATGGGGTGAGGTAGACAGGAACACCTGCTATAGATGATGATGATGGCCTGAAAGATCGTGCTCCGTGGCAATTTTGCTGATGTAGTGTGCTTCCAAAAGTGTTTGGGCCTTGTTTGGTGCAAATGGCTTTGCCATGGTTGCCGTATGGTGAAAAATGTAGCTCGTAAATTTTTTTGGTGTAACGTCGTGTGATTTTTTTATTGCAAAGGCGAGCAAAAGTTTTCAGAATAATGCCTCTACTGCAATATGCACAATTGCCCATTCCGTATGGCACCCCATAGCTACCTAGCTACCTTAGCAATGGGATGCTGCGTCCACAAAGCACTAAGCCTCTGTATGCACCAATCAATTGGCACTCGGCCAATATAAGAATATGGAGGTCTGATGGAGGTCAGCTACCAAAGAGAAGTAGGTAGCCGATACACTCCACCAGAAAGGGGCAGCTTATGCACTGCTACAAGCAGTGGCGTGCACAAAAGCACTTTGTAGACACCACCTTTGGTACACCGAATAGGTGGAGGAAGTATAACAACGCAAAAAGCCTACAAAACGTGCACCCACTGCAAGAAGTTGCAGTTGTCATGCACACTGGGTCCCTCCTCCTTGTTTGGATTTGATAACACATGACTGGACCAGCAAATGTGCTGTGACAATGTGACAATACAACAATCAATTATTCCAAGCTGATTCACATATGTACATGGGAGTGCTGTTTTCTCTATCCTTTGTTGCATTGGCTGAATCGGTGTATACTTGTGTGCACGATGCCACAGGTGAAGCACAAACCCCATGGACATAAACCCCACCACAGTGCACTGTGTGCACATGCAGTGCATGCCCCTGTTGGCTGGCCACGTGGGGACCCATCTGCTGGGAGTGACCAAGCAGAGCAACTTGCCAACCACAACCACCAACCAAATATACAGAAAACATACATGCCCCTCATTCGCCTACTCTCCAAACACATGCTCTCACATGCACGTACTCACACAATCAGAGGAACGTTTTGTAACTCAAGCTCAAATGCCTTCTTTTAACTGTCAACGGAGCTGGTGGCTGTATGGGCCTGTGCACAGATAACCCCGCAGCCTCTTAAATACAGCCATGGGCTTGGCTGCTGGGGCGCACAAGCCCATACCTACCTCCCCTGCAGGCCCCAGACCCACGGACAAAACATGAGCTAAGGTGACAGGCATAGGGCACAAGGGAAAAAGTCCAGAGCAGCAGACAAGCAGTGGCGGACTGGCTGCCCTGCAGACCTAAGACGGATCAAATACTCAAAAAAGACGGATTGTACCCCAATGCAGGGGTGTGTGGGCATCCGGCCAGGGTGACATTGCTATGAACGCCAGTCGCTCAGGCTGCCCGTCCGTGGCATACCTTGCCAGAGTGCCTGTGACCAATGCTCCAACAAACCCCACGGCCTGTCCAAATATGATTGCAGACATGATCCAGTTGTTGCTATTTTCGCCTGCACACAACGGGGGAATCATCGCAGGATAGGGCGCAGACAATGGGAAGCACTGCACCGGCACAGTGCACCGACACGACGGCCCTGCAGGGAGTCATGCAGGCCATGTGGGAAAGGCGTTGCGAGGCCTGATATTGGCACTGGATTCACGGCACGGTCCCGATCAATGATACAGCACATCTCCGAGAGAAATCCCCACACAAGTCGTGTCCACCAACGGGCATTAACATTCAAAAAAGAGGCCTGTGCTGTATGGTCTAGCTCAGTCTCACAATGTGATATCTTGGTGCTACCTCGGGTGAGGGCTGCTTTTCGCAATGTGCACGGGCATATCTTCATTTGCTTTAGAGAAATGTGCTGTGGACAACTGTCCCTGTTACTGGTCAGAGGTCCACATTATAATTGCTCAACCTTAAGAGTATATCGGCGTATGTGCCCACTGACTTGAGGTCGGTACTTTCGGGCATATTGTTCGTTTTTGGGATACTCTACCGTGACAATACTGTGCAATGCCTTCTGCCAACGGGCTTGTGCGGCCGGAAAGTATTTGCTCTTCTGTCTCATCGGCGTGTCCATGGGCTGATGCATCCCTTTGGTGATTTCACTCCAATGGGCGTCACTCCGTCACATCGGTCACCTCTTACAGTTTGTGCACTGCCCCCTTTGTCTATGTCTGCCTTACAGCTCAAATGCATTTGTGATCAGCTTAGTCTTTGCTCGTGTGCGATGCCCCCCTCATTGCGAAACTACGACCAGCCATTACAGCTGCCCTTGATAAACCAATCCATTACCCCTTTGACACCATGCCGGATCTCGCCCCCTGCGAGTAACATAAATAGCCTTCGGTGTGAGGGGGCTTTGAACCCGAATTTACAATTTACGGGTGGCCAGTTTATGACCCGGATGGATGCATCAAGGGCTACTGCAATGGCTGGTCATTACTGTCGTAATTGGAATACATAACTCTGCTTGTGTCCCGTCCTTCCATAAAAGACACGCAAGCTCTGCAAGTAACAACAAACGCATAAAACTGCGGGGTCCTCAGGCCGTCAGTTTCAAGATTATTTGTGCCGACTCTATATATTTGGAACTTTGTGCCCCGCTACTCTGCAGCCGGCCATGACATGCACGTCGTCATCATCTCGAGTCAAACCTGGGCCCACCAGAAATTTCCATTTCACTGGTGCCTTCTCAAAATGAACAACCCCCTCATATCCTGTGCCCAGAATGGATAACATCACAACAACCCCTCGCTAGCCCCCGCGAATTCCAATCCTTTTGTCTCACATGCTCTTGTTGTTCGCAAGGTTGCATGCACAACGCAGTACCAGTGGATGCAACATGTTCAAGGATGCAGAGCCCCATTCAGTGTGCATCATGGGAGTGCACGGCGAATTCCAACCACTGCACTGATTGGAAGGGACACTTACATGCACAAACAGCCCCTCCACAATGCAACACAGCGTACCTGGGTTGCCCCCCCCCTCTGCCCATGCAGAGGGGACATCGAAGAGACACAACCCCGCGGCCAGCCATGCCAATGTGGCACGGCCATGGGCCAGTTCCTTGGATTCCAGGGCGGGCTTTGCTGGGAGATTATAAAGCTGCAGGGGATCGAATCGCTGGCCTGTGCACGAGAAGCGTATCAACCATTCCCTCTGCAAACATACACGAAATCACAACAGTGTGGGTTATGTGATGATCGGCAGGATCGCACGCAGAGACACACATGCATGTGCACGCCTACCTGTCTGTGATGTCACTGAACCATTACACACCTATGCATACCATGAACAAATACACGCCTATGCATACCAGTACCTATCCACACCTATGCACTGCTAACCGACTGGATTGAGGAAGGGGCTGGTATTCCTTATGGAGTTACCATCCGTGAGGCAACCACAGTCATGATCACGCTGCTGAAGCAGCATTGTGGACACGTTCCTCAGGATAGGGATGCCAAAAAGGCATACAACAAGATTTTCTCCACCCAGGCCGACTATGGTGGACTCGAGCTGAACTATCCCGAGAGTCTTGTTGGTATTGCCCTTTGTCCAGTCCAGTCCACCCAGCCAAACACACTCTCACTGTCCTCACCAACACAATCATTGCTGCTTACATACAAGACTACCACCACGTACAATACATCACTGCTAGCACATTCTGCTGAGATGCAAAATGCCCCGCAAGATGCATCCCGGTCTGCGGCAACAGAAAACACCTTCTGCACAAAAATATCGCAGCAAGTGGGTGAACATTAGTCGATCGAGGGGCCTGACTGGAGCAGTGCTCCTTGGTTTGGCAGTGCTGATTGTAATCTATTTGCAGCCAATACATGAGCGTGTACCGCACAAAAGCTTTGACCAAGAGAGATCCAGATGACCTGCCCCCAAAACGTGGAAATGCAAGAACCCAACGCAATCCACTCCATTCCCCAAGCTTTTCAGGATGGGTTGTGTCAACAAAAAGAATCAATACACATGCAATGACGTTGTTGCTTTCTCCAATGTGTATAGGCACATATGTACAGAAAATTAGAGTGACCTCTGCTAGACCAGGTGCTGTCTGAATGAAGTTTGCTGTCTGGAGGGGCCCATAGCACGAGAGCTGCTTTCACAAAACAGGTCACTCACAACAAAGAAAAAAGGCGGTGCCTGCAGCGGAGTGATTTATTTGCAAATGACCACTGGGGCATGTTGTGATGCATTCATACCATATGGGCTGTGCCAGTCGGACACACAATTGATGGGCAATCAAGCGATGCTGCCGCCGATCAGCAAAGTGCTTGGTTGCCAGTATCATCAGCCGGTGTTGCCATTGAGTGAGTGAGAAAATGCTACCCTCGCCCCCCCATGTCCAGCCCCCCCCCCCGAGGGACGACGGTCCCCCCCACCCCGGGGGGGACGGTCACCAAATGACGCCCCCCCCCCCCCGGGGGGGGGGGGGGACACCACTCCCGACAAACCATTTACCGGCGCATACTCTGCAGAATTCATGGCCAGTCATGCCATGCACACAATACAAATAAGCAGAATTCTCAATGCACAGCATCCACTCATCAGTTCTGTGCATGCCCCTTGTTCTGCACAGGGACAGTGTAAAACTTCCTCTTACGGTCCCACAAAGTCTTGAACAACTGCACATGTTCCCCATCAGCGACAGGGATGGATGCACTGGCTGCAGCAGGCTTTGCTGCAGCCTGCTTTCCACGTTTGGCTGCAGGTTTCGGTGCAGGTTTAGCAACTGTTGGAGCTTCCAGCTTTTTGGGGATCCACTTTGCCTCCGGGATGTCCCGGGTGAAATATAACTTGTCCCCAAAGGTGTGCCCCCACCCCCAGGTTCCCCGCGCAGATTTTGCCCAAACCACTTCACTATCACTGTCCAGTTCACTGTCCTCATCAGTGGTAGGGCAATCTCCCTCTTCAACCACCTCCCCATCACTGTTGATCACCTGACCTTCTGACATGCTGACATGCTGTGGAACTAGGCAGTGACGGTCCCCCCCCCCTGGGGGGGGGATGGACAAGGGGGGGGGGGGGGGCTGGACATGGGGGGGGCGAGGGTACAAAATACTTTGGTCGGCTGCCACAAACGAAGCAGCAGAACGCTAGTGCATACATGACTGTTCGTTGGATGAAGCTGACCTCTTCTCAACAAAATATCAATGACTTCCCAATCCCCTCACTGCACTGTGCAAAGATAGCCATCACTTCCCAATCCCCTCACCGCACTGTGCAAAGCTTCTGCCTCCTACAGGCACGACTATACTTTGGACACACGGTATGTCCTCTGCAATTGAGACAGGGTTTGCGCATAATTGCTACAAATGGTCAAGAGGGACAACAACAGGCACCATGGCAGTGCTATCATCACCCTCCACTGTAGATTGCGCCACCGTGGGGGAGTGTTTGCCCGGCGCGATCCATGCGCGCTACTTCTACATCAACTATCCCGACTTTAACCGCAGGCTTGGGCTTGGGTTTGGGTTTGGGTTGTGCAGGTGTAGGTTGGAGTTAGGGTTTGGGCTGCGGTTCGGAAGTAGAACTTGAGCTGGAAGTAGAACTCGAACTAGAACTAGAACTAGAACTAGAACTAGAACTAGAACTAGAACCAGAACTGGAACTCGAGTTGGCACTTGGGTCAAACAATCCGACAAGGGTACGTTGCCCTTTGGCTGCCGGCAGTGGTGCAGATGAACTCCACCTTCGAGCTTGTTTGTCCAGGTCCAGCAGTGAAACCTCTGCATATCCCCAACTCAAGGCGCCACAGAAATTCTATTGCCTTCGGCAAGACACCTCGAAGAAGGTGCTAGAACACTCGAGTCAGTCTGTTAGGCAAACAGTCAGTCAAGCGGGCAGGCAGGCACGCAGGCAGTCAGGTAGGTAGTGAGGTAGGCAGGCAGGCAGGCAGTGAGTAAAACAAGCTTCCAGGAGTGGCTTGTGAGTGTGAAACATGTTTGTTGGCAGGGGCACGGAAAACACACACCCATAGACCCGGGTGCAGCACCTTCTGCATCCAGCGACGAAGTGTAGAATGCACAGGTACAGCAAAATACCTGTAACGGCAGCCAGGGCCCACACACGTGGTGAGCATGTCTTAGATGGCGCGGGGGTGTTGTGCCTGCGAAGTGCTGACCACATGGCGTAGAACACACCCAACACTGATGCGGCTGCAACGCCAAAAGCGATCCGTTGTGCATATGACGCTGGAATGCCGGCTTCATGAGCAGCCGCATGGAATTCGATGCCTTGTCGGTGTTGCGAGACAACAGGGCGGCGGTGGACAGTGGCACTGTCTTTCGCCTTCAACACAGCTGCCGTCTGCTGAGGGGGGCGGGGCCGGGGGGGGGGGGGGGGGTGCAGAGAAGAAGCGAAAGTGGGGGATGGCCTCCGTGCGACAGGGGGATGGTTGGCGCATCATTCCCAACCGCATTCTGTATTATGAATCAATGACCCTGAGAACCACATGCCCGTCACCTGCCAGCCACCGTTTGGCACAGACATGCCCCCCTAAAAGTATCACCACAGCAAGGCAGGCAGAGATACCCAGTTTGGTTTCTGGTGGCGACCTACATGTACGGGTGATGGGGAGCGTAGTATGTGCAGTGTGGCAATCATGGTGGAGCGGATAGGGCGCTCGGTTGTCGTTTGACACTCGTTGGACCGAATCCTGGGTCGCACGCCCGCCGCCAGTTCTGTCACGTTATTCCATTTTGCAGACCAGGGTTTGAATCCTTCCGGGCACAAAACTGGTATGGTATGAGTGCACCTTGACCTCTGCCCACATTTCCAAGTGTATGCAAACGCAAGAAAGCCTTGGGAACATGAAAATTTCAGGTTCACACCCATGTTGGCACAAGCAATGAAGAATGCAAAGCCTACAAATGTTCGGCTTGAAAAAACCCTTCTTGCGATCATACACCACGTGGAACAATTGCACATGCTCACCTCTTGAAGATGCCTTTGGCTGAGGCTTAGGGGCTGGTTTGGGCTCGGGCAACCTCAAATTCTTGGAAATCAAATTGCCTTGCATGTGGCATGTTGCATGTGTTCATGGCTCCATGTAATTGGCAAAAGTGACGACAAACCCATGTCTCATGTGGCCGCACTACATTTTGTACGCAATTAAAATTACGTACACAATTATTACGGTCCCTACGCCTACTGTAGCTTGGACAAGGGCGTAGGGCGTAGGGCAAGGGGGGTACTAGAAGGGGTTAGACATCCGATACAATACCTAGGGGTAGGCTACGCGAAAAATGACCCCAAAAATGGGGGGGTATATGGCGCCTACGCCTGCAGTTGATCCAACAACCGTCTTCGAGGTTTTGTGAATTGTGAGTCCATATCCCCAACTCAAGGGGCCACTCAATTTGTGGATTGTTTGGTGGATATGGGGTGAGGCAAAGCAGGGGGGGGTGGTGGTCATGGGTGGGGAATTGGCCCAAAAAGATGCCCGGCACGAATGCTCCCCCATGACAGTGCTGCCCATGCATTTCGCATCCAACCATTTCTTATCCCACCACTCATATCACCATCACGCCTGCAGATGTGGCCTTTTCGCCCAACAGCACAAGATCGTCGGCCAATGTGTACAGAACACACCCTCAAATGCCCATAAATTTCCGTCCTCTGCCTGCCCACAACCCACTGTGCGATCCTGGACGCCCGTGAAAATGGAGTGTGATGTGTCAGACACATTTGCATTGGTGCCGGTGCATCCTGCGGTGTGTTTGTCACGCTGTCTTTTTGGTGTCGGGAGGGGATGGTGGTGTGTCCTACACCTACCAGCCTTACCCTGAGGAAGTCTGGCAAGTTTTGTGGGCTTTGGTATTTGCGAGGTTTTGGCCGCGAGCAGGTCAACAAAGCGCTCCACACATGCACGTCCTGGTATGCATATGCAGCAATGTTCGGCAGTTCCATCATACTCCATTCACGAGAGTCGTCAGAGCTGGATATGTACAAGTCAAACTGTCACCTGGTGAACTGTCATTGGCCGTGTTTTGTCGGCCAAAACCTCTAGCCTGCGTGTCACCATACATCGAGGTGACCCAGTTCCCTGCGAGGTTTTGGGGAGGGCCATGTCCGTAATAAAGTGGTTGGGAGGTACAATGAGTGGCTAGAGAGGCGCATGAAGGAAGAGCCATGATGTCAGGTTTTCAAAGAACTAGCATGATCTTGACCTCATGCCAAACTGAGTCAGTTCAATTGTGATACTGTCAGCTTCTCGGCAAACCTTCTGTTCAAGCAATCTTTCAGTGTTGGATAGGTTAAGATGGCTTGAGGTAGTGGCCCAAACTGTATAACTGCTGTAAGTACAAACTGCAAAAAAAAACCCCCGAGGTCACAGGAAGGTTGGGAAGAAGCTGGCCACTAAGCCAAAAGGCGACCTGTACCCGACCTACAACCTGAACAACCAACCAAAAAGTGGCCAGCTGGAGAATGACAGGCCAGACAAAGGCCTCTGGAAGTGGAGAAGGCAGTGAAAAGACAACCTCACCGAGGAGCACAAGGGTGAAGAAGGAGAAGGAGGTGACAAAGCCATGGCAACCTCCACAGGGGGTCACAAGGGTCTCATGGGTCACGGTCAGAGGTTTTTGATGTGCAGATGTGCCCCGCAATTGAACGCCCGTCGCTCATCCCTAAGAATGGATAACAGCTCTTTGCAACGTTCCCCTTGTGAAGTGCAGTGCCAAACAAACCTTGAGGGTGGTCCCAATGGACATTTCACCGACGGTCGCGAGAGCCACCCGAGGTCGTGCAATCTGAGGCGCTGTTGTCCATAGGAATGAAGGCGCGGTGACGGAGGACACGGCGAATGCAGCGCAGAGCAACACGGATGCGCCCACCAGCTTTGCTACTTGTTGGCAGACGGGTCTGTAATTAGCATGGGTGGTGGATGCCTCTGAGTGCCTCATCGGCAGTGAGAGCAAAATGTAAAACCGGGGCGTAGACCGCATACCCACATTGCATGCCCGGGGCACGCACAGGGCAGCTGCTCCATGCACACTGCATGCACTTTTATGGATGTATGGCACGGTGGCATTGGCCCAAAGGATTCCTCCCTCCCCCACACACTGCATGCACTCTGCATTCAAAGCACATGCACGTTGCTCTTGTTTATTGCTTTGCACTAAGTTGAGTACAAGGCATGTGTGGCACACCGACGCTCGTCCGATGTTGTTCAAAAGACGTCCATGTCCACCTCCTTTGCATCACCTATGCTATTTGGCACGGACTTCCTCAAGGAAAAAGCGCACCCATCTCATACCTGCTGGAACGCTGCCCCATGTGTTTGCAAAGAGCTCGAGTTTCCCCGTATTCAAAGACATCAGCTTGGGTCGCCATGCACACTAGGGAGAGCAAAGAGCAATGCCTTGTTGGGGATTAGGCAATTTGTGGATCGCAGATCCCACTTCCTCTAACCCTCCCCCCCCCCCCAGGGGATGGGAGCAGATGGCGGATCTGACGCTGGCCAACCTCCCACCCCCGGCCTTGCTGCCTAGGGTGCAATTCAAAAGTGCCCAAAATGGCCCAAAACCCCAATCCACCACCGGAAAGGTCAGTTTTCATGATTGCCTATGTGCCAACCAAAGTGTGGGGCAATGTACAACATTGCACAGCACTGAGAGTGGCATGCATGGGCATTGAAAAAGCCAAGATGAAGCGGATGATCGGAAACACAAAACCCTGGTATCGACAGGAGAGAACAAATTGTCCTGTACATCTATTGTACAGGATAGTTTTGAATGGTCACCTTTGATGAGTGCATTAGTTTTGATGATTCTGCAATGTATTAAACACAATGCGAGCGTGCGCAGCAAAGGCTCAACCGTTCATACAATGATAATCTAGGCACTAATGAGTGATGGATTCTCACCAATACTAGTTCAGAACTTGCAATTCAGTGGTAGGTCGAAAAGCAAATCAACAGTGCCCCTGCCTCGACTTACACCGCTTGTGTTGACCATCTTGATACCAGCTCTTTACGGGCACACTAGCATTGCAAAAAAAAAAAGGATTCCTGTTGTGTGAACTGACCTAAAAGGGCATGCACCACCACAACCACCACCATCATCAAGAGGGATTGGTGGTCGGTACTGATTGACTGAAGGTCCCCGCCATAGGCAAGTTCAGCCCCTAGTCCAAATGTCCTCAGAATCAGACATTTACTGCACTTTTTTGCACCATATGCGACAAAAACGGCAAAGCCGAGTGGCTTGCTGGGCATACCTGTCAGTATCTGTCCTAATTGCGAGGCGAAGCCGGTCAAATGAGGCACCAGCCTAAAAGGCACAACATATATGGCGAATTCGGCTGCTAGATCCAGATGTGAGGTCTAGGTCGTCATCGGTGCAGGGCTGCAAACTATGGCCAAGTTATTGCACCGTCTGCCTGCACATTGCATGCACTTGCCGGGAAACTCACCCAAGATCACGTGCCACCTGTCTGATAGCATGGACATGGAGATTGCTGGGACTGCTGGGGAGGGTACTGCCGGCCAAGAGCTCACTTTGGAGATTGGGCTCCTAGCCAAAGGTATTGTGCTGGATGCAACCAACATCCAGCGCCAGACAGCTCAGGATCTGGTAGAGAGCAGGGCTGTCCTTAACGCAAAAAAAAAAAAAGTGGGTCCAGAACCAGGTAATTTCAAAAGAGCCCGCGGACAGTACATGTCTTCACCCCGGTGTTCCCAATTGTTCAACCATGAGTCCCTAGCCCCAAATTGGTCTCAGCACACAACCATATGATCCTAGCCCCACATGTGTTGAATGATAGAATCAGAACCCTACCTCACACCCTGCACAATTCAACATGAACAAGAGCAATACTTTTTCTGATCAAATGCAGTGATGCAGCGTTCGACCACCCGAATGTTCCATCGCCGGTGGCACAGCTGAAAACAAACTCCCTACTGCTGGTACAACCTCTGGAAGTGCACCCTGACACGCTCCATAAGCTCACCCTTCCCCCCGCCCACACTCAAACCATGCTTCCTACAAATGGCCTTAAACTCAACCTTAGTCCACTCATGCAACCTCCCCCTCTCCATTGCCTTCAACACCGCCTCATCCACATCATACCGAAACACCAACTGCGCGGCAGGGTTAGAAGAGGTGGAGGGGACAGCTGAGGGGTTACGAAGGTCAGAAGAGGAGCTACTGGCAACTGCACCTGCCTGCTCCAAATCCTCGTCCTCACTGTCTTCGTCCTCACCCTCCAACTCAACCCCATACACATCGCCAATGTCGGCGTCACGTGTCGCCCTCTTGGGGACAACCCACAAATCTCGAATGTCCAACGGAACCTCTGCCTGACCATCCTCTTCCAAAGAAACTGCCAAATCCTTGAAAGCCGCAAACCCAAGCAAACCACCATCTTCCACCTCAACCGCATGCCCTTGCTTCCGTTTGCGCGGGCGGAAAGGGGTCTTGCGAAGGTCCTCAAAAACCTCAAAGGGCCCCCAATCCTCTGGTGCCTCCCCATTGCACCTTACCCACAGCGTCTCACGCATGCGCTCCGTGGTTTGGCCAAAGTCCGTAGCCGTCACGTAGCTAAAAACTCTCTCACACGAACACGAGCTTGCCTCAACCCAATCCTCTAGGTTAGCACTACCATCCCACTCAGCTCGCTTGAATCGTGTATGCACGTCCTCAATCAAACTGCGAAGAAACTTCATCCGGCTACCCTTGATGACGCTACTCCCTACGCCAACACCCAACGATTCCTCCCACCCCCCTGATATGACATGACGCATGGTGTGCAACAGCTGTGTGCACATCACGTTCATCAAACCCTGGACGGCGGCGACCCGTGCCCCCTTGGTCGCTTGAACTTTCTTGCTTGTGGCACAAACCACAGCAAACCTCACCCCTGCCGTATCGGGGATCCCCGCCGCTGCAGAGCGGGGGGCAAAATCAGAAGTGGCCCACAAGTGGGCGAAATGGCTACCTCACCCCTGCCGTATCGGGGATCCCCACCGCTTCAGAGCGGGGGGCAAAATCAGAAGTGGTGCCCAAAAGAGGGCCGGGGGGGGGTAGACATGGCCCACGTTCGGCCGGGGCAAAAAGGCCTCTAGGGGCTGTCCTTAAGGGCTGTCCTTAACAAAAAAAAAAATCTCGTCCCTTAAGGACGGCCCTGGTAGAGAGGAGGAGACAGGTGGCTGCCCTTGTGAAGCAGCATAGGGAGAACTAGAAGGAAAGGAAAAAAAAAGGAGAACGGGGAGGCAAAGAGTGCAGGCATCACTGAGGTTGCACACCCTGCCCCTACCCCTGCCCTGAAGCAACGGCAGAAGCAAGCCCAGGCAGATGCAACAGGTAGGCAGCTGGAGACCACAGGTGCGGTGCCTGCTGCGGGCAGCAGTGGGTTGCTTGCAACAGGTTAGCAAACAACCCCTACCAAGAAGGGTAGGATTGACCCAGGTCGGCAAAATGCTGACCAAGATGCCCAAGACATGCAGAGTGCTAGAGCAGGTCGCAGCACTGCTGCAAAGGGCGGTATCACATGTAGCCCCAAGAGAAAGCAAGCCCGTCAGGTGGGTCTCCGGGCCAAGCACCCAAAGAGTGATGGGGCTTCGAACCAGTCTGTCGCAGACGACAGTGAGGCACTTGGGGAGTCGCAGCTAAACACCCTGTTTGGGGTGAATAGTGACATGTTCTAGGGCAAATTTTCAGTGGTGTTGTTTATTGCTGTGACAGTTCTACTACTATCTGACGTACAGGGTTTGTTGCTTTCCAGGGGTGGTTGGTTGTATCTGGACTGTATACAATACACATGATGTGCATGTCTACATATATAACCCTGATGTTCATTCTACGGCGCTGGCGCCGTAAACAGTTTTTTGCCCTAAGGAAAGCCCCCTCTCACTGCTTGAGTAGCGGTTTTCAGCATGATACATTGTGGTGAACACTGAATGATCTACTTTTGTCACTGATGGCTTATTTTTGAATTGACAATGGCAAGGTATCTTTCCCTGCCACCAACAACATTCACTTTGCATTCATCTTTTTATGCGATGCACATTGTGTATATATTTTTCAACGTTTCCATCCGCAATTCACTTTACAGCGTTGACGCCGTAAACAGCCCGTTTGGGTTTGTTTTCATGTCACAGGCGCGGCATGAGGTTGTAGCATAACAGGTTACTCAGGTATGTCTTTTCATTGCGAGTCAAATGTCCCATATAACTTATAACATATTTTTGCTGGTTTTTCAGACAAAGACATGTATGGTCCGTTGCCCATTCCCCTTATTGCTTATCCTATATTGATATGTTGCAAATTTCTGGTGTGCTCTACAGATTTCTTTTTTGATCTGTGCGCTGGTGCACAGCAAATGAACGCTTCGTTGAAAGTTGGAGTGGCAGAAATCTACTGCATAGAGATGTTGCAAAAACTGTGATGATCTGCAGTTGTGCTATGCCTGCTGTGTTTGTGTTGTTCAGCATCATGTGACAGGTAAGAGGGGGTTTTGGGGGGTAGAGGGATGTACTGTGTGCCACAAGGGTAGGAGCAAGGGGGAATTACTGGTTGAGCAGAAGTGGTATCTGTGGACTGTGCAGGTTCCTCCCCGTCTAGCCATCTCCTCCCCACCCCTGTAGTGAGTAAGAACACTTCCACCACATTCTGATGCTTTTGATAGCCGGCATTTCTTACGGCGCCGGCGCCGTAGACATTTTCGCAGAGACTTCAGTGGAAGCAGAATATCTACACCGAAAACTACAAAGGGGGAATGTTTGCCTGGCACGCGCCCGGCGCGCTACTTTTCTATTAACTATCCCGACTTCAGCCCCAAATTTACCCTCTCATGGAGAAGCCCCCCAAAGTAGACCACGTTGCACTGCACACCTTCCCTACAGAGCACATTGCATAATAAAGCAATATCTGTGAATTCAGCAACTCCATTGTCATCTGTATTGTACTTAACAAACAACATTGGTCCCACAAGTGTGGGTGTCAATACATTCAGTACAATAGTGCTCCTTACACTCATCACAAACTGCGACGGTGGAGCGCTTCTGGCAACACAACACACACACTTCTGCCTCATCCTCTGCCTCATCTTGCGTGCCACACCGAGCAAACAGCTGCTCAATGCGTGCCCTATACCACCCGTGCACGTCATTGTAACATTGTCGGCGGGCTGTCAAAGTGCCATTCTTTCTTCCGATGAGAGGCACAATAACATGAATCCGGCCTTTATAAGCACCATTATGGCCCCCAACTTCAAAATCAAAGAAATCACCTCGGGTATGAGAAGGTCCATACCCATCCCAAATCAAAACATCTGCTTATGTCCCGGGGGCCAAGGGGCAAATCCATATAATGTTGCCCAACATATCAACGGCAACAGTCCCCCGGTGGGGCACGGGTCACAAAAGATGCCCAGCGCGCGCCCAGCGCGCTAACGTTCCCCCAAAGACGTGATATTTTGACAGGCTGTTAGCCTTGCAGAGATCAATATTTCATTCCTTGCAGTTGCACAAATAGACAAAAGCCTTGCCTCTGGTTTGCAAATTAGATCTCGCACCTATCCTTCTCTTTTTCGTTTCTTTTTCCATATTCCTTCGGGGCTTCCAATGAACCATCGTACCAGAGCTGAACAAGGCCCAGGGTGTGACATATTGGCACAACACATTGCTGGGACTGTGTTTTTCAGATACATTGCGGTGTAGAAAAAATGGAAATTTTGACCAAGATTCGTCAACATTTACGGCGCTGGCGCCGTAAATATTCCGTTGGGTCCCCATTGGTGATTGAGGGGGTTAGAGCCCTCTCACACACTGTATGTGTGCGCGTAGTGCACCCCAAGATTACGGTTTCTAATTTCTTCTCAGCCCATTGCAGGTGTAGTGTCATGCCTCTCTCCACATCTTCCCTGTGAGCTTCTCGTGGTAAGGCCATTCCTAGCCCATGCATACTTCCACACCTCCACCCAAAGTGCCGCCTATTCCCAATCTCGTGCCATTTCTTGTTGCCAACTCAAGCCCACATGGATGAGTCCTTTCATCCGAGAATGGGCTTTTTGCATCACTCTCCACTAGTGGGTATACTCAGCTCATGATGCCATTTGCAACCGTAATCACTCTTCTTTAGGTCCTGGATTCCAAAGGCACTTTTGGCGGTGGCAACACCAGTTTGGGTGCCGGAAGTACCTGAAAAATTGGCATGTTATGCAAAAACCCCGCCCTGACAGCACAAAATTTGTGCGCCCAACACTGGCTTTTTCGCCAGGCACCAGGGCCACGTTTGACCTTGGTACCCCAAACCCTCTAGCACAGAGTGACATGTGAGCACTGGTTTTGGGTTGGAGCAGGGGGAACGCACCTCAAAAATGTGGGGCGGGTGTCGTGGGTTGGTGCTGGTTTTTGCTTAGTTCCCCCTTGGCCCATTCTTGCCCCTGTTGCCTCTGTCCCTGTCCCTAGCCTCACGCACAAAATACCATGCAACAGTCACATACAATCAGCTCTCTTTTGCGCCTGGGGTCCTGCCCCATGATGTGGCCACACATAGGGCCGCGCTGGCAGCGCCTCAAAGTGGTGTGGGCCTCCTGAGTACTGTGTGTACTCAACAGAACATCAAGCCTAACTCTCACCTGGGTTGCAGAAGGCAGGAGGGGACTGTGGCTGTGCCTGGCCACTGTGTCTGTGTCACTCCCCCCCACCTTCCCTGTGCCAAAACTGCAGTTGCGCAACGGCAGATTGCTGTGCACAGGGTGCGCACGCTGGTGTGTGTGGGTACACAGCACAGGGTATGAACAGGTTCCAAAGCTGTGCTGCACCTTGCCCAACCTTGTGTCTGAGGTGGCTGTTCCTCAGCGGACCTCTGTGCTCTGGCCTGAGGTAGCCCAGGGGCGGCGGTGGCTGCAAAGGCAGGGTGCACTGCCGCTGGGGCAGGATGCACTGTGGCTGGGGCGCGCCGCACCGCTGCGAGGATGAGGATGTGGGTCATGACAAGCATTAATACAGGGCAAACACCACCAGAAGAATGCTACTTTTCATCAGATATATGTCAAAAATGTCAAAAATGAAAAGAGGAAAGGTTCGTCTGCACACAACTCTCAACGACACATATGTACAGGAGATGATGGGACCTTACTCATTGCTTCCAAGCAGCTAAAGGACCGGATGTTGGACACATGTGTGCATACATAGCGCAAATGGACCCCCAATCAGCACGCCGATGACAGCCAAAACGCCAAAAATATGCTTGGTCACACCTCCAACAAGATCATCAGCAGCATTGGTAAACCTTGGGTGCAATGACATACCAAAGCAACAAGGAAGATGCTTTACCAACAAATGGACCCAGAAAACCTAAATAGGCACAACAAGAACCCCACAGGACTCTGATGGACAATCCCACACATATATCAGCCTGGTGCAAGCAGAGTGACAGTGAGAAAGGTTTGTTCCACTTGTCGGGCTGTAAGCTGCAAGGGGACCCGGGGCAAGCCGTCAGTGCTGTTCATTGCACTGACAGACCCGGTCACGCACACTGGTGCAACGTGGCTTGGCTAAGTGCTAAACCCATGTACCCTCCCAGTGTGCTTCAGTTCGCCAAATACTTTTAAAACCAAATTCGGACATGAATCCCTGAACAGGGGATCCAATATTTCGTGTGCCTCCCTGTGCGATTGATCGATGGGACCGCGTTCATGTGTGTGCAGTGCGTGGCTTTTGCGCATCTTCTTGTCCCTTTCCTCTCTTTCACTTTTGTACACTCCCTATTGTAAATTCGCTCACCTCCACCATAATGCCATCTTCTCATTTACCTCCCTGCTTCCACAGAGAAGACACCACATAACAACATTGAAAATGTGTATATAATGAGACATGGAGCTGACAACGGACCTCAGACCATGAACCGAAACCTGGAGGGTATGGGAGGATGGAGTTGCATGCAAGAGCAGGATCTACAGGTCCTGTTTGGCTCAGGGACTTTGAACACTGCGGACTGCACAGCTGCTCTGCAAGGAGAGCGGCACCTGCCAGAAGGCGAGGGCTGAGGGTGAAGTGTTGGAAATGAAACCAAAGAGGGGCCACACGGAGAAGGAAACCAGATAGGCTGACGAGTGGGAAAGGGAACCAGGCCCTGCCCAGAACAAACAATACATGAGGAGGTCAAATTGCAGAGGAGAATGCAGTCAGATGGCGTTGATGAATGCCAAGCAGAACTGTGCCACAGCAATCACAGCTATGAACGAAAGCGTGCTCAAGATCAAAGGCGACGCCCTGTCCTGGGGGGGACCCCCAAGGCCTGTTGTAGCCTCCAGATCCAATTGGGGTGGCTGGCTGTCGTTCATATATGCCAAACCCTGTCATGGTTGAAAGCCCCCAGCATGTCCGCTTGATGAAGGACCATGCTGTGGAACATGCCATCTACTGTGCTTCATATTCATCAGCTTTTGCTGTGGAATGCAGTGTGGAAGAAATCTGATTCCAACTGTATCCACGATTGCATACTATGTGGCCAAGATGCACCTTGGGGTCCTACCTGACAAAAAAAGTGTACCACATGTGACATGTAAGTGGTTGTGCAAAGCAAGACAATAGTAGGTTGATTGTCTGGGCAAGGTCTTCTTGGAATCCAGGAAATGTCAGGTTTTCACTGGAACCTTGCTCGATCACGTGCATGTGTGCAAAGGTTGCGGTATGCAGATCATGCAATTCCCTTGCGATATAAGCTGTGCCCGTCGAACGCTCCTAACCCTGCCGTGCTCTGCTCTCATTGTAACACCCGCATGCGCGCCAGCTCACAGGTACACAAGTACCAAATTCTGGAGGGTGAAGGAACGGTGACAGGCAAGATCAAGCAGAGGGCATCACAGGACAAGATGATAGTAACTTGATGGAAGGCCTTCAACCCTGCGTGTCTTGCTGCACTCAGACTCTGGTTGCTGGTGTTGGACGCTACAAAGAGTTTCGGATAGAGAAGCAAACGACAGGCAGCTTCTTGCTTCGAGCTCCGTCTGAGTGAAACCCAAAGCCCAAATTTCACATGGCACAATGCAACCCGATCTGGGACTATCAGTAGCATCACTATCATTCAAGCCCCCCCCCCCCCCCACCTGCAGCAGGGAACAAAATCCACTGATTTGGGATCAACGGTTCGGGTACGGGTAAATCGGCATAAACCAGGGCAGGGGTGTGGGGTTTGCTGTCCCCTCACTGTGCCAGGGCCCTAAAACACCTTCCATTTGGTTGTTGTGCACTTGCAGTCGTTTGAAAACCCAAAGTATGTCAGATTATTTGGGGAAAATTCACTCCTTGGTCTTTATGACATCCGCGGGCAGTGGTATATCAGAGATGTGCAGTACCCGAGTCTGACTGACATACTGGGGAACCTTGTTCAAACCCTGCTCTGCACATTTTTATGACCTGCCTTAGACTAGCAGCCCGGTGGTACAACTGTTGTTTTGGTTCCAAAACAAAGCCCAGCACAACAGTAGGACATACAATACATCGAAAACCTTGGTGGTCATCAACATTGTGGCCTGCAGGCACTGCAAATAGCGTCTGAACAGAACAGTTTGCTGAACAGCTGAGGACAGCCCATCTTTCAAGAGTCCAGATAGGGTGAGCAACACAAAGGCAGAGGGGATGTTTGTAACTACAGTGCCCAACTGGGAGCACACTTATTGACGTCACCAACGTTGCTGTCTTCTTTGCAAAAAACGGTTCTGGTTGAAGGTACTGCACACCCAAGGACCACAACAGAGACCCTGTTGGCTTTTCCGGATGTTGTTCCTGAAAGCGTGCCTGTTGAGTTGTGGGGGAATGTTTGCCCGGCGCGCTACTTTTAGACTATGTTCCCCCCGAAGAGCCCCCAAGCACACCCCTTGGAAACGCCCTTAGAATTAGGTGACCCAAACTGCCCCAGCTCAAGAAAGTTGCAAACTGGGGTACACAGTACCACTCTCGCTCCTTTAAGGGCGATCTTGGTCAACACCTTAGCAAGTTGGGAGAATTGGGGGTTAGGATAGCACAACCGCATCGATCTCCAGTAGAAGCGATAGGCGTTATTGAGGTATCGCGAACAGTAGAGCTGCATCATAACATTGGTCCCACAAGTGTGGGTGTCAATACATTCAGTACAATAGTGCTCCTTACACTCATCACAAACTGCGACGGTGGAGCGTTCTGGCAACACAACACACACACTTCTGCCTCATCCTCTGCCTCATCTTGCGTGCCACACCGAGCAAACAGCTGCTCAATGCGTGTCCTATGGGGGTGTTTTCGCACAGCGCGCGCACAGCGCGGGCACAGCGCGGGCACAGCGCGGGCACAGCGCCAATTATTACGGTGATTATCCGCTAACAGCCCCGAAAACCACCCACCTGCGGAATCATGCACAATCAATTCAAAACTCAAAAATCAAACATCTGATGCTTGCCATGGGTCCCAGGGACCTGAATTCTGCCCCCTATAGCCCCGTCCACTGCAGCAGCCATTCAATGACATCCTTCCAATCTTCTGAACTTACCGAACTCCCGGTGGTGGAGAACAGCCAACTTTTCGCACAGCGCGCGCACAGCGCGCGCACAGCGCACGCACAGCGCACGGTACGCCCCCTATACCACCTGTGCACGTCATTGTAACATTGTCGGTGGGCTGTCGAAGTGCCATTCTTTCTTCCAATGAATGGCACAATGACATGAATCCGCCCCTTATAAGCACCATCATGGCCCCCAACTTCGAAATCAAAGAAATCACCTCGGGTATGAGAAGGTCCATACCCTATCCCAAATCAAAACATCTGCTGATGTCCCGGGGGCCAAGGGGCAAATCCATATAATGTTGCCCAACATATCAACGGCAACAGTCCCCCGGTAGGGCACGGGTCACAAAAGATGCCCGGCGCGCGCCCGGCGCGCTAACGTTCCCCCTGTGTCAAGGTCATTGGTTGAAGTCAATGTTGGCCCCTTGCTCCCACAAACAGAAAACTTTGCCATGAGAATTATCTACTAACAGAAACGGAACACAGTTGCACATATGTATTTCTCACCACGACACTGGCACCTTTGTACAATGGTCTCTTACGCTGCTGCTGCTGCCAGAAATGTGCTGATTCGGGCTACGTTGCAGGCTGATTCGGGCAAACCGGGTCCCCAAACCGGGCCGCAAAAGGTCAGGTGTGGACCCGCCACTGATGCTCCAGTCGCGCCTGCCTTCCATGACCTTCATCGCCATCTCAGTGCTTGACCCTAACCGGGGGAGGGGGGGGGGTGATCACCTGCACTTGCTGGCTTTTCAAAATGTAACTCATTTGTCACAAATGATGCCAGTTATGCTGATGTCTCAAGAGCCAAACCCCCATGCCGTGTGTAGTGCTCAGATGTGCAGCCTGCCACACAGCACAGCAGGAGGTGCAAGGTGGGTGAAGAGTGAGGGCCTCGGGATGGTTGTGATTCGTGTAGATAGGTGCGGTGTGGGCCAAACTGGTTGGCTTACATGCCTACTGCCAGGGGTGCGTGCACTTTTCGCAATTTGCTCACAAGGTGAGCAATGTTCTGGCCCGACCCCAGGCTGAAGAAGCCCTTGTTTCCGTTACTTCTGGCAAAAGGGTGGGGCAGGCAGCCACTGCCCTCTTCTGTCCAGAACGCCAGCAATGGTGGTAGGCATAAGCAGGGGTCTGGAAGGGGGTGGAGCCTGTGGGGTCAGGAGGCAGCAGAATGGGGCTTGTTTTGCCCGCTGGCCTGGGCAGAAGATTAGACAAACGGAGAGCAACAACTGCATGACAGCAGACACCAAAAGATTGTGTGTTGTGGCTGGCTACCCAACCTTCCCACACCGGCCCAATATCAGGACTGGGCCTCACGCGACATCAACACGCGTTGGTGTATATTTGTGGGCGTTTGTTACACATCCCATGTCTGTGGCAGACACAGCCTGTTGACTACCAGCCATACTGCAAACGTAGGCTTCTGCCCATGTGGTCGGAATGCTGGGCCTCACTTGACTTGGCATAATTGTCATTCATCTTGCACAACAGCATACCCCCTCTGCACCATGCACGAGGTGTGTGCAACCCCGTACAGTGTTCGGGCTCTTGCGTACTAGCAGAACTCATCAGACATGACCCACAGAGGCAAAATTCAATGGGCTGAAATGAAAAATTGATAGAAACATTGAGGGCATGTTGCTGTGCAGTTGGTGGGCACAGGTGGGACACTGGGACATTGTGCTGCAGGTGTGCATGTGACAGGAAACAGTAGCACGGCGCGCCCACAGCAACTTCCCCCATGTCTGTGTGAAGACCTGATTTTGGTTCTGTGCCTGGCTTTGGCGCCATAGCATCTGTTCTGCCCATTCTGCAGGTTCTGCGTGCTGGCTCCACCGTTGCCACCGCCTGCGCATCCTGCACGTTCTGCAGTGCTCTCACACCTGCTTCTTCAACAGGCCCAGCCCCTGCTGAGTACCTGCAGTCTGCAACCACCACGTCCCGACTCCTTGTAGTTGAAATTCCTCGCCTGTGGCACCATCCATAGAAATGTCTCTTCGGTGTCCTTTGCTGAGGGTTTCACTTGCTGGATCCAGTCCTCTAGTATGCCTCTCCCATGGCAACAGCCAACATATGAGAGGAGAAAAGAAATGGGAGGTTAGCGAAGGTACCAACAGAAAGAGGGAAGAAAAGTAAGTTGAGCCGGGAGTAGAGACGTCCGACCGCAAGACCCCTCACCACGCAAGTACTAATTTGGCCATAAGCACTCCTTGTGGCTTAATCGACATGTAGCTTGTGGGACAGGGTGGCAAGCCCAACCAGAGAGACGCTTGCTCTGGCTTCCAGGTATTTGTGAGCGCACAAGAAAACAGCTGCAGAATGCGGGTCTGTGGGTCTGTGTAAAACAGATATGACGTGTCAGAGGAATGTTTTTCTTCTTGCATTCTGGCGAACATCGCTTCCCACAAAGCTCTCAGGGTATCCCAAGTCAGTGGTCAGTGCAGACAGGAAAGGATGTCAGCCACACACTGTACCCTCCCCCATCCTTGCGAGAACAAAGGGAAAAGCACTGAAAATGACGAAAACCACGCCTCCTGTTGTTCCAACAAGAGGGAATCTGAGTGAAAATATAAAAAAACACATCCCCAATGCAAAAGAAGCATCAAAATAGCCGTTTTCAAACAACAACGGGTCCCCAACACGAGGACAAAAAATGGGAAAGGAGGGGGAGAATTGGGGGGAGATACGAGAAATTTTTGCCCAGCGCGTCCAGTGTGCTAGCGTACTCTCTCAACCTCTATATTCCAAAGGCAGGCCCACTGAGCATGACCCAGGTACCCATACATGACCCTAACAGCATTCTTCGTTCATTGGGAGAAAGGGGTTCAGGCAACGGCTGTGTGCATGGCATGAGATTAGATGCAGGGAATGGTTGTACAATGAAGCCTTCACATCGCAAATGGTCATGCTTACTTGCCAGAGCAAGCTCATCCCTAAACTCCTGATATTACACATACCCTGGGACCAACCTGGGTCCACACATTTTCTTGATGCTTTGGCGCTTTTGGCACACAGAATGTGCCCGTCACAGGCCTCCAGCAAAGGAATGCCTAGCAACACGCAGCGTGTAGACCTGATAACAGACTTGCTGTGACCCTCGACCAATAAGCGTGGGCCCACAAAGAATTGCACCTGCAGATGGACGATGCTCTGCAGCCCATACCAGTGGCCCAAGGACCTCTCACAAAGACCTCGATAACCTGTTTTCGCAAAATAGAAGAGAAACGGGCGGCCCGGATCAGGAGGATCCTGTGGCTATGAATTCTAGTGTGACGCACTTGCTGGAGTTACGTGGAGAGGACTCGCGTACTATGGACAGCTTGAGCAATACAGCACGTGGGATGCCCACGGCGCTTCAGACCGATTCTTTTCTGTCGCTCTTGTGCTGGCTCAAACTACAGGAGGGGTCGTAGCAGTAGACCATGGAATGTGTGAAGCAAGTGTAATGATAACTGATCACTACATCAGTGCATGCCGCTACTGCCGGGCACGATGAGGGAGAGTAGGGAGGGGGGGTAAGGGAAGAGTAAGAAATCCACCCAACCAGGGATATTGGAGACATAAGGTCCCAGCAAAGACAGGTGTCTATCTGCTGTTGCCACGGGCCTCAGGGAAATCCCTGATGGGAGCACCACACTTTACCCCGCGCTGCTGCTACCAGCCCAGTCTTGCTGCCCTGACTGGATGATGGCAATGAGTTCAAATTCTAGTCAAATTGCGAGGTGTAAACTGATGTGCAGCGGACCGCTTGTTCGTGTTCGAGCTCTGCTGCCGAGCATGCTCTGCCCATCGAACAACAGGCTCAGCCTCACTGGCATTTTTTTGTGGTTAACATGCTCTGCGTCACGAAGCAATTTCAACTGCAGAGCGGGACTGCACCAGGGCTTCAGCGCATTAAAATGCTCTGAGAGGAGGGATGGGGATGGGATGGGAGTGTGTCCAACACCTGCCAGACAAGTCGCCAGGCCGACCCTATGTGTCAGCGGCTTGTGACACAGGATGCCGCGCGCTGGACTCGGAGCCACGCAAACCACCACTGACCCAGTCCGAGACCGGCGGGTGAAGTTTCCATACCCACACTCCTTGGGGACCCTGGTCGGCGTCACGTCCGGGGCTTCCGGCCCACACTCACGCACTGAGAGGAGGGGGGGGGGGGTCTCAGTACCAGAAGTATCAGAAGATGCATTCTCAGCAGGCCAGGTGTATGCAGTTTGTTCCTGGTGCCCCTCCACCAGGATGTAGCACGACATGTTCAGGGGTTGAGGCACTAGATCAATGGGTGTTGTTGCACCGTGTCTGCACCACGTCTGCACTGTGGCAACTATTAGTGGTCAAACACTGGTGAATCATCCCAAGATGCACCCAGCCAAACAGCCCATAGAACCCTAGAAAAGCTTAGTCGCAAGCACGACATCTGTCTTCCAAGGCTTTTTTAATGGTTGCCAACAAATCTCAGAGGCTCCTGGGCATTTTTTGTTCTTTCCTGGAGGCCTCTTGATGGTTGCAACTATCACCGAGAGGGACCCCAGATTTATCCAAAATTTGCACCGCGCGCGCAATGTGGGCAATCCATCGTCATGATGCATTCAATGCAATTGATAGGTCTAGGGCTGACTGCTGGCCAGAGAGGAGACATATTGATGGAAGTGAGCACCTCTCTTGTATGGCAAGAGGCTCCGTCAGCACAAACAGTTAGGTTTGTTCACCAGGACGCTAGCACAAACCAAGGGACTGACCATGGACACCTCGCTTGGCAAATCACAAATGTATTGTCCTTCCATTCAGATATACGTCTGGCATAACACAGCGACCCCTAATCTGCTTTAGGTCGGCGCTTGTTGCACAAAAGCGGATGCGAGCAAAGGAACCCAACAAAAGAAAACTTTGTACAGTTACAACTGCAGCTTTAATTTGCCATCGCCATTTTGGTTGTATGGGTTCGACTTTTCTTGCCTCCTCCCAGAGGTGCTACGAACTCCCCTTGTGCAAGCACCAGGAAAGTCAGGAAAACCGGGTCCTGGTGCTTGGACAAGGCGGTGCATCCGCGCGACGCGCGTACAAAAAGAACTACAGTCAAGCCAGGAGTAACGACATTGGGGGTGTTGTACGCGCACGGTTCAATCTTTTTGGAATGTTCACCCAACTTTTACACATTGAATGGCCCCCGCAGAACCACACCCAGGGTCCCAATTTCTGCACCCTGTGGCCCTTGCTGGCATACAAGGAATACCAGGGCAATTGTGGATCTGGGGAACAAACATTACCCTAAAAAGATGCACGGTGCGCGCACGGTTCAGGCAACACCCCCATTAGTTATGGCTGAAAATCACATCAAAACAGACAGCAGTGGTTTGCAGTACCAAGCATACTGCTGTTATGAGCAGGAGGACTCATCCCAAACATGACACAGCCCCTGTTTCCCTCTACAATCAGAACAGAATCACATTCCGCTAAGTTTCTGACCATAAAAACTGTGGTCAGAAAAACGACAGTCACACCGGGTCCTGGTGCTTAGACAAGGCGGTGCTTCCGCAGGGGGGGGGGGGGAGGAAGGCACAAAACTGAGGCTTCGTGTCATGTGATGCTGACTGTGTTGGGTTTATGATGTCCCACAGGACGCACAGCATCTTTTCCAAAACTGTCTCTGACACTCATACTTTTCGGTGATTTCCTCACCTCCTCTGCCCTGCATTTGGGATGGTAGTGGATTCCCGGCAATATTCGACGTTTCTTTTTTTTTTTTGTACATCTGGCCTTTGCTGAGCATCAGAAGGCTCTGTGTGCTCGGTCTCTGTGCCAGTGCCGCAGGTCGCAGGTTTGCCACAAGATTGCTCGTGTGCAAAGTGCCTGGACTTGCAGTGTACTCTGGTGCATGGTAGTGCAGCGGGAACTGCCACGCCGAAGCTTCCCTCAAAGAAAATCAGGTATTCCGGTTGTCGAAGAATCATGTAGTGATGTAAGTGAAACGTATCAAGATGTAGGCCATGAATCCATGATCGGTAATGCAATAAAATATGACTTGCCGCCGGGTAGGGGCAGATTCCGGGCGATTTTCGACATTTCACCTGTAGCTGCATGCATCCTAGGGGGGAATGTTTGCCCGGCGCGCGCCCGGCGCGCTACTTTTCTATTAACTATCCCGACTTCAGCCCCAGATTTACCCCTTGGAAACGCCCTTAGAATTAGGTGACCCAAACTGCCCCAGCTCAAGAAAGTTGCAAACTGGGGTACACAGTACCACTCTCGCCCCTTTAAGGGCGATCTTGGTCAACACCTTAGCAAGTTGGGAGAATGGGGGGTTAGCATAGCACAACCCCATCGATCTCCAGCAGAAGCGATGGGCGTTATTGAGGTATCGCGAACAGTAGAGCTGCATCATGTGCTGCTCCTTACTCGCGAACAGCTCCACCTGAACTTCATTTAGGTCTACCACCCCTGCATTCTCGGGGATCCCCAAACAAAGGGGGACAAAATCAGAAGTCAAAACCTCCGCTAGGGGTCACCATGATGCCCCTAGGGGCCCCTAGTATCTCAAAGCGGGTCTCTAGTACGGCCAGACGCCCAAATAGTTGCACCGCGCGCGCACTGCGCTTAAGGCTCCCCCAATGACATGAATCCGGCCTTTATAAGCACCATCATGGCCCCCAACTTCAAAATCAAAGAAATCACCTCGGGTACGAGAAGGTCCATACCCATCCCAAATCAAAACATCTGCTGATGTTCCGGGGGCTAAGGGGCAAATCCATATAATGTTGCCCAACATATCAACAGCAACAGTCCACCGGCAGGGCACGGGTCACAAAAGATGCCCGGCGCGCTAACGTTCCCCCTAGATCAGGCTCCGTTCCCACCTCCGTCTCAGTACCCATCTCCGTTCCCATGCTCAACACGGGGGGGGCGACTACAAGCGGTCCTGATGCGACCCACCCCCCAACTATCTTTCAAAACTTGGAGGGGGGGGGGGGCTAAGGGGGGTCGCATACAAGGACCGGGCCCGCCCCCCCCCCCCCCCGTGATGCTCAAACCTGTGCACTCTGCACATGTATCAGCTGAAACTGTGTGCTGGGAGCTGGCCCTTCATATCCATTTCAGCAGACCCCAAGAACTGCAGTCCACCAAGAATATCCAGAAGTTTGGGACAGTGGGCAGGGCTTGATCCGCAGTCAGAAAAATATGCGGGGTCTCAAGGGCCATCTTGTCAACCCTTCCAGGCATTCCTATGGCTCGCAGATCTGTCAGTGCCTTCGCCTGCCCTAACTCTATATCATATATCAGGCCCCAGGTGTGACGGTTCAGGATGGGGATTTGGGGGCTGAACCATTTGAAGGGCAATTTGGACTTCAATACATCACCAAAGGAGCATAAACCAAACTTGGGCATGCAATCACAACTGCACGCATCTCTCAGAAAGGAAATCATATTTAGGATGGCCCATGGGCTTCCCCCATCATGGCTTTCCTAACGGATCGCCAGGCGATGAAAGGAACCATCCCACCGTTACAGCAAGAGGCTCCCCCTTTTCACCGACTAGCTCTGCACAGGTCTCTCAGTCTTGACGACTGCATGTCCACATCTGGGGGCATGTGCATATCTCAATCTCTATTTCTATGTCTCTCCTACCTGCACCTAGACACGCATTCACGGATAAGTGAGAGGGGCGAGGTAAAAATAATGCGGCACCAGGGGCTTCATCATACCACCGCATGCTTTGCAGGAACCCATACAAGCGTGTTGTGCAGGTGCCACAATTCATTTGCCCTTTATAAGAAAGGACTGGCTACGGAGGCGGCCAACTACAGACCCATATTTGTGAACCCCTTGATGTACCTGGCGTTTATGAAAATAGTGTGCTGGAAGTGTGCAGCTAAGATCATGAGTAGCCTTGATGAGTCTCAGTACGCGGTGAAGGGGCGCACCATGGCACTGTCGTGTATGTACCAGTCTTCCGACAGACCACCGTTGGCCCTGCTTGACAGGCCTGTGAAGCGCTCCTTGATTCCAATTGGTCTGCATTGCAAACACATGCGCTGCACCGTAAGGAGTGCTCTGCTGACACAGAAAGTGCCTGCTGTTTGTACAGAGCTGCCTGCGTCAAGGTCGCACTTGCATGGATGTGGCGCAGACAATTCCTCTTAACCCTCCGTGGATCGCTGTCGGATACAAATTGATTTGATTGTGCATCATCATGCGCCACATCCCTATCACCTCGATTCCTTCGCACCCACTGATAAACATGGGGTCCTCGTGCAGCACGCACTGATGCATCCGCTTCCTACGCACTTCGCACAGGTCCTCATATCTCCCAGGTAGCGGAGCCCAAATGGGCATTAGAATGATGGCCGTGAGTGATGCACTGAAAGGGACCTTGACCCAATGCCTGTCTGTCTTGGAACGATGCAAGCGGACAGCTGGACCTTGCTGAGGGGGCAGAAGGGGCCTTGCAAGGACAAAGACGTACATCTGCGACAGGGCTTGCAGTTGGTGTTTGGTATTTGGCAATTGGTAGAAGCAGGTTGCCTGCTGAATCACAGTTGAAGAGAGCTTTTGTTTGACTGGGTAAGACGGTGTAACGCTACGGCAAGTGCGCCACGGCAAAACAAGAAGTGCGAGAAACAGCCAAATTAGAGACCAGTTACTAACTTGCACAATGAGTGCAAACATGCACCATGTAGCTTGGGGGCTCAACCCATTGGAATGCAATACCTTCTGAAAAATACTGAACGTCACACACAGAGAGCTACACAATGCATACCACCAGAAGCACAATGCAAAACTATGTCCCTCAAAATCTGTTGTGGTGTGACCAAAATGCATCTGCACAACTGTCGAAGTCTGTGGCAGTGGGGTTGATGTCTTGCAAGCCCTACAGTGACGTCAGGGTAGAATATGAAGGAGGATGCACCGCGAGAGAGAGACAGAGAGGGAGAGAGAGGGGGGAGGGGGCGAGAGAGGGTATCCAGGTGTGCTGAAACATCCCCTCCTCACACCCGAAAATGGCCAGGAAAACTCCCGAAACACATTGGCGTAATTCGGGGAAGAGGTTGAGCAAGCGACAAACCACACCGCCTGACATATGAAAATGATACCAAGGCAGGGGTACCAACTGTGCCTTCGTGTGCTGCCAGCAGAACAAAACGTGAAATATATCTGCGGCTCCACACTTTGAGCACGTGTCACAAATGTAAAAGGCCGGCGGACAAGTGGTTCTTGAGGGAAAGAACACGTTTGAAAAGAGGTCAAAAGTGTGAAACATGTGCAATGGGTGTACCCCTTTGCTGTGTGCAAGTCATGTTGTAGCACCAGCAGTCCGCATAATTTTGGTAATGCAAGTGCACACTTTCCTTGCGAGTCACATCCATCAAATCTATGACCCTTGGCAAAGGGGTATGCCTCAGGGATTTAGGAGACCCTTAGCTCTGTGGATCACCGTTTCTCTGGTTGCAAGACCCTTTGCAATTTGGCGGTGGGAGCACAAGAGACCTTCTGTGGTCTCATAGCATTCCTGCGGTATACTGCTTGTGTGCGAAACTCTATTGCCTGTGGCAAGGCACCTCGACCCAACTCACTACAACAGATCTGAGGTAACAGCCGCTGTACTGGATAATCAATATATGCAGGAACGCAGGCATGCAGTGTTAACTTTCGTCTAGTATTTGCTGTTAAACGCTGTGGGCTGCATGAGATCTGGAGCACAGGCTTCAAGGGCACTGATGTGCGGTTCTGGACTGCTTTTGACGTACGATGGAATTCTGGAGCTGCTGCCAGGTGGGTGAGGAAGATCAGGTCTTGCTGGGCTGGGAGCGCAAGTTGTGGGAGACTGGAATACCTCATTAGATGGCATCTGAAGCATAGGCCAAAACTGTCAAAGGTCGCCGAAAAGACTGTTTCAGAGATTGCCTCGGTAACACCTCTTGCATTATTTGGCGTTCAACCCTCGGTTGTCATCAGATAGGGGTCCGTCAAGGATTTAAAAAGGTGCACACTGCCAAGTACGACGAACTGTGGGTTGGCTTAGAAGCGATGTCACCCTCGAAACCGCTGCTGCGGGTTGAAGTTCCCAAGCAACAGGGATACCGATGTATGCTGGGGCTGCATACAACTTGTGCGTCATGGGTTAAAGGGCGGTACTCAGCTTCGGGAACAATCCTGCAGCAATGCTGAAGGCAGCCGTGAGATGATTAGGAACTCGTCTAAAGCCCCATGTCTTTCCCTATCTTTCTGTGGCCACAGTGTGAGAGGAGGGTGGGGAGCAGGCGAGGGGGCCACTTATCACGGGTGGTGTTTTCCTATGTGTATGGCCTGGACATCAGTGTCCACTTTTTTCCATTTTTTTCCATGAAAAAATACATCGCTCTACGCACATGAACATGTCCAGCTGTACACTGGCTCCCGCATCTTTGTGGCATATTGTGGGTCCTTGCAGAACTCACTAGCACAAGGCTAGCAAGTAGAACTGCGTATGGGTGTAATACTTGTAAAAGTACATGTGTGTTGCTCATGATAGCAAAGCATATGCACAGATTGCATGGCAGCCAGCAGAAGGGTCTACGGGCACAAAGAGAGTGGGCATGACCAGTGCCCGACTGTTGGGTGGGAGTTGGCTTGCAACCAAGGTTGCTGGGGGGCTGATGAATTGGTCCATGAAAAAGTTGGTTTTTTGTGCTTCTTTTGGTGTTTTTGGGGGGGGATCAATTTCTGGAATTTGTCGGGGTACCAATATGGGGCAATCCCAGAGGATGTATTCGGATGGTTCTGTGTCTGCTTTGCAGTCAGGGCACATGGATCATGAGGGCATGCCTCTCTGGTGCGCCCGGACAGCGGTCCAGAGAGCCCCTGTAAGCGGCATCCACGGCAGAACGTGTTCATGGTATGAATCAAAAATGGAACGCACCGCCTTAACGTGGAATTGTTCGGTGTCACTGTTGTCCTTGTCAACTCAATGAATGCCAAGTTTGTGTGGCACTTTTTCTCCGAAGGTGATGGGGAAACGGGTCTCGCATGCCCAGGATGGAGAGCATGCATACACAAATTTTTCTTCCGTGGTGTGGGGACTCGCAATTGTTGGTGTCGTGGCGCATGCCTGCGAAATGCCTGAGGCTGTGTAGAAGAAATTGTGTGATCTTTTTCAGAGCACAGCTGCTCCTGATATTGTGTTGAACCAGTTTTGTGTCTGTGCACGCGCACGGGTGCGGGACATGCGATGGCATGGATGCACCGTCTGGAATTGTGCAGAACGAGTGCCCTGCCCCTGCTCCAACACGTGGCATTGTGTGGAAGGTGCCCTTCACTGGGCTCACACCAATACTGCGGTACGAGGTGTAAGGGTGCTGCAGGGACACTTGGGGGTCCCTTCGGGTAGCCTTTGGCAGGATGTCAGTAGTTTCTTGATGGGGTGAGAACACAGGGTTGTGGATGGCACCCTGAAAAGCATGCTGTGCCGTAGATGGATACCATGCAGCTGCACACAGGAGGGCGATCAGGGCGTGCCCGTCTGTCTAAAATGGCTGGTGAGAGGCAGATAAGAGCTGCACCATGCAGCAGTACTGGAGTGACTCACCCATGCCCGGTGCCCGGGATCAGCCCGTAACTCACATGCATGTGACTATTTTGCAGCCCAAAAAAAAACGCCAAATGTGCACCCCCATCCTGGGCATCGGACCAGATGCTTTGCTTTGCACGCAAGAGGGATCTGCCTTACACCGCCCTGATTGACTCGCACACTCATGCCTTGCGAGATTGACTCGCAAATTGACTTGACGGAGTCACTCCAGCACCACCTCGGAATGGGCGGGCTGCATGCTTGGTGAAGCAACCTGCCCCAAGTGGACTGCCATGACCTGAGCCTGGGCCCAAACTCGTCCTTCGCATCCGGCTTGGAAACCGATGCCCGTTTGATTACTAGCAGTGGTCTGTTGCGTACTTCGGTCTCGACCTGCGCCGTGCCATTTGGTGCAAAGCATTGTCCGTGGAATTCGGATTCATCGCCTCATGGCCTGCGTGTAGCAGATGGCAGATGGCGGTGGGCGCAATTATCATTTCGTCTTTCAAGACGCTGAAGCACCAAAAAGACATTTGCATCTGCTCCAATCCTCGACTCTGCCTTGTTGTGCTGCACCCTGTTCGATCTGTGGGACCACAACTGGGTTTCGGTCATTGCGGTGGCTGGAATGCTTTCAACAGGGAGAGGGGAGGGGGTTGAGTATGTCATTGCTCAATTTTGGCAAGGGCAAGGGCGGTACAGCAAAACAAGTGCATGCCACTCCCGCACTGTAGACGTGGCTCAAGTCCAGCACATAGGAGGGATACACTAGTTGGTCTACAATACCACGACCACTACACATGCATTCACCGGGGAGCACTAAAACCAGTATGCCTTGTATTAACACTCATCACCAGTGAGTCACTGACCCCACAGCGGTCACAGCGCCTTCCTTCGTGTCATACGCTCCCTCACAAAACACAACCCCCACATCCAAAGGACCCAGAATGCTGTCCGCAGATATACCGGTGGCTGCTCAAGGCAAGGAAAGGAGAGTGCGAGGGTGCCTATGCACTGGGCGCTGTGTGCTACCGTATTTGTTCATGTCAGATTTCATGCAATTGTGTTGAAACTGAAGTACAAAAAACACACTTTCAACAGTTTTCCATGACGGATGCATATCTGTAGACCTCTGTTGATCATTGTAGACCTGTAGAATCTGTAGACTGCCTCTGCAGACCTCTGGAGAAGCTGTAGAGATCACCAGGATTGGAAACAATCATAATGGAAATGGTGCGGGTCCAATGTTGATGCAAGCAAAGGAAAATGGCAATGTCAGGTAAGAAACGGAGGAGCAAGCAGATGTACGTGCGAGAGCCCAATCGCATCCCCATTGCAAGCAATCTTCGACAACCAAAAGATCCAAGTCTGACTTGCAAATGGAGACGTTGCAGGCAGGAGTCGGCCGAGGGGGTGTCCCACGGCTTTGAATATCCCCATATTTGCTTGAAGGCAAGCCACTGGGGCTTGGTATCTCTTGTACGCTGTGCGCACGCGCGCACACACAAACACAAACCTGAGGGCCAGCGCACCGATCTTGCCCGTGCACCGGCCCCGTCGGCCTCCCCACTCCGTGTACTCTCTTAGGGGCATGCCGGGTGCTGGTACACCTTCGTGAGCCGCGACACGGGAGGGTGTGCGAACTTGTGGGGACTAAGGGACGGCTGCAGCAGGTGCAACATACACTCGACGTCCGGCAAGGGCTCCGCGGCCGGCTCTGCAAAGCCTTGCCCCTGCCACGCCACGATCTCGGGGGAGACCGTCAGGCCGCGCATGCCCAGGTCGAGGTCTGCAGGCACAGCCTGGAAGGGGTCGGGGATGGGGGGCTGGCTGCTTGTGGAGGGCTGATGGCGAGCCCCATTGGTACACAACGTCTGCCACGGCTCCAGTGTAGACGCGGAGGGTTTGCCCGGGGGAGTCTGGTCAGGGGAGGGGGGTTGCATGTCGGTGGATTTCGCCTCCCCCTTCTTGCGCCGCTGTGAGCGTTTGGAGGGCTGGGCGGCGACAGTGTCTGGGGCTGGGGCGGCCGGTGGGGCTATGTATCGCTCCGGAAGCGCAAAGTTCCTTCCGTGGGTCGGACCCATGGAGACGAACTCATGCATCGGAGCCTTGCGCTGGCTGGACCCCTTGATCACCAACTTGTGGGGGACGAACGTGACGCGCTCTGACGCGTAGTCGTCGGCGTTCAGAGTCGAACTGAGAAACCCCCGAAACTGATCGACGACCGCCTTGTCTGTGGTGGTGAGCCAGAGTTTGATGATGTTGTTGCCCTGGCCGTGGGCAACAATGCTGGCCCCTGTCACCTACAGGAGGGAGGCAAGGGGCTGGCAGGGATGGAAAATGCAGATGTCGATACGCACAGGGGTGAGGTGTAGGCTCGGGAATGTGAGTCATAGGCATGAAATTGCTGCTGTATAAGTGAGATGGAGGGCTGGTTCGCCGACCGTCCAACCACCTCCACTACCCGTGCGGAACAAGGGACCGGCGAATGGAAACTATCTCTCACCCTAACCCCCCTCTGCCTCTGTGTGGAAGGGGTTGATGTGGAGCGCACGGGGCGTTTCTTTGTAAAATCCGTGGAGCGCGGTCTCACGCAGGCTGTGCACCAGGGTTCCTTGCTCCCTCAGCCCACCCCCTTCCCACCCCGAGGAGGAGCGTCATCCTCTTCATCGCCGTTCCTTCCTGTTCTTGGGGGCAGGTTGCGCACAGCGCCCGGTTATTGGGGGACTTTACCGGAACCAACTTCAAAAACCACCACCCAAAACCACCACACACACAGGCCCAAAAAGTACCAATAACCGATACAAAGCTGCACATAGGAGTACGCATGTGTGTGGTACAGGTTGGCCACGCCCTTTGCAGTCACCATGTACCCTTGGTCCACGAAGCAGGGCACATAGTGCGGGGCACTGGGAGGTCCAAACCAGCTGAATGCGCGCACAGAGCATGCAACGCCCCCTAAAGCAGGCTCTGGCCCTTCCCTCCCGTTTTTGGGGTCCTGCTGTGGCAGGGTCTGCTCCTCCCACACCTAAATGCATGAGGACTGGTTCTCGGAGTAAGAGGACTAATTTCCATTATGGATGGCAGGATGAGATCACGCCCTACTTTTTGAAGCCATTTCCCCCAGAGGCTCGCAAACCCACCCATTGTCATCATTCCCTACAAAGTTACTGCCCGCACCATTCCCCAGATCAGGGACAAAAGCCTGGCAAAAATTGAGAGAAGGAAAGAGGTGTGAGCACAGATGTGGCCCTTGACACCATCTCTCATCCCTCCCCAGCGCCCTTCAGCCTATGGGGACGATCGCACCTTTTCGTGGCTGGGTAGCTGCTCCCCAATCAACATCAACATCAATGTTTGCCACACAGAGAGAGAGCTTGTCTGGGTCCGGGCAGTCAACTTGAAGTGGCCACCACTGGCATGGTGCGGATCGTCCCACATGGGAGCGATTCCATCCTTGAAAACATGGAGGTAGCACTTGTCCGCCAACTGCGACGGCTGGGCGTTGTTGAAGTAGGCCCAGAAGCCAGCAATGCTGTCAAAGCGGCCGACATGGGTAACATTGGGCTGTCCCTTCCACTTGGAGGTCCAGACAGACCAGGCCTGGCGCAGCGGGCCATGTTGCACCACGTTGTGCATATTGCAATCCATTGAGAAAGTGAGCTGAAGTTTCCGCTGGAGAGGCATGGGGAATTGGGGGAACAGGCATACACCGGGGCGCAGTGAGTCCCATGGGCGCAATCTCAAACCTGACCAAGGATCGTGTGGTGCAACTGGTCACATCTTGAGAGCGGTATGTACCCAAGAGCAAGCCAACAGACGTGTTGGCCCACTTCATGAACACTCTAACTTCCTTGCAACGGCACAATAATTCTTATTGCACTCACCACAGGGTGTGGCACCATCAAGCACGCACATCTTCTTCATACACCATATTGGGAAAGCCCGACAACTTGGGCCACCACAAACTCCCCTTCGGATCACTTGTAAAACACCACTCTTCTTTGCAAACATCGTGAGTAGTCTAAGATGGAAATTGAAAGTGGATTGCACAACACTACAAACAGCCTACATCGGGTTCCTTGCGACCTCTCATTGCGGCACAAGCACAAGGCACTACGCAGGCCAAGTTGGTGCACTGTGTGCGCACTGCGTGCAGTGCCGACACAATGAAACCTTGCCAGGGAGGAAGGGAGGAAACCCCCATGCATTTATGCAGGCGTCACAAGGGTCTTCATATACTTGGTGATTGGTGGCCGTGGCCAAGCGCAATCTGCTGTTGTGTGAGTGTGTTGGAAGATAGTGGCAGCCTTGTGGGGACATAGGCATTCTGCCTTGACCCCATTGGGGCCCAACTTGTAGCAATATGCAGCACTATGTGGGCCGTTACTGATAAACCATGCTACTGATTCACAATGATCCGAGAGTGCGGCTGGACGGTTCAATTGCTGGCTCATAAAGAGAATCCACAAAGGACATTGTTTCCTAGAGATAGCAAGGCAAAGACCATGAAGGTTGCAATCTGCTTTGGAGTGTGTAACAACCCACTTGCCGACTTGTTGCATTGTGAATGTACACAACATCCGGTGATTCCCCATCATCATAATCCAGCATCCACCTATAACAAAAAACTTGCAACGAAACCGGATAAAAATGGGCTAAAATGGCTGAAAATGGGTGGACATGGGTGGCAAATGAAATGTGCCACATCCTTAATGCACAAGAAGCGTAAAAAATTCTGTTATGGAATAACCAACTAGTGAAAAAAGGCCAAAACTAGGGTTCAAGCAGTTGCCGACATACAAAATTTTGCACTGTGTGCGCACTGTGTGCACGGCATTCCCACAGAGGGGGTTCATGCACTGCCCTCACACTGTGCGGGCACCGCGTCACGCATGTGAACGACTTCTCCGGGAAATGGTCCACCTTTGAAGCCCTTGTAAATGTTGTCACCTGGTGGAAGTTGCTGGGGAAGAGTTGTGGCACGGTGTGAGGGCTACCTTGGGCGAACTCACATGCAACCAATGCAGCAACAGGCTGTAAGATGACAAACTATTGCACACCAATCCCCATTTTGCATGTGGCTACACTGCCCAAGTTCCTTGTGCAGTGTCACGTAAAGGGTGCCAACAGCACGTAGCCTCTAAATTCGCTGAAACGGTCCAAGCAACAACCCCAGCATACGCACCATGTGTGCACCACACACGCACAGCGTCGGGTACTCCCCCACAGGCCAGTAAAATGGCAGAACCTGTGGGACAATGGCGTGGGGGGGGTAGGGGGGAAACGGGCCGGGGGAATTAGCCTGGGATGCCTAGTCCACTAGCGTCCCTCCATGATTCCTGTGTTTCTCTCGAGTATCTACAATGCAGGAATAGACCGCAATGCCTTGAACCCTACCTCTCTTGCGTGCCATAGCACGGCACACCTAGGCCATACCAATTGCGGGATGTAATGTTGAATGATCATTCTCATTTCATAGGTCAAAGATGAACGGTAGCAAGAGATGAGTCACATTTTGCCTACCATGTCGTTTCACTACAATGGTGGGGTGAATCCCTGACATGCTGTGCATTGCTGTTTGCATGGGGGACAACGGGGGTGGCTCTGATGGAAAACATGGGAAACCAGGGCAAACACAGGGGAAAAAGGAAATAGTTGTTGTGTTGTGCGCACTGCGCACTGCGCGCAATGCCGACACAATGAAACCTAGCCAGGGAGGAAGGGAGGAAACCACCCTGCATTTATGCAGTCGTCACAAGGGTCTTCATATCCTTGGTGGTTGGTGGCCATGGCCAAACTCAATCTGCTGTTGTGTGAGTGTGTCGGAAGATGGTGGCAGCCTTCTAGGGCCATAGGCATTCTGCCTTGACCCCATTGGGGCCCAACTTGTAGCAATATGTAGCACTACGTGGGCCATTACTAATAAGCCATGCTACTCATTCACAATGATCCGAGAGTGCGGATGGACGGTTCAAGTGCTGGCTCATAAAGAGAATCCACAAAGGACATTCCTTCCTAGAGATAGCAAGGCAAAGACCATGCAGGTTGCAATCCGCTTTAGAGTGTGTAACAACACACCTGCCAATTAGTGCATTGAAATGTTACCGACATCCGGTGACTCCCCATCAGCATAATCCACCATCCACCTATAACAAAGTACGTGCAGCAAAACCGGGTGAAAATGGGCTAAAACGGATGGCAATTCAAAGGTGCCACATCCTCAATGCACAAGCGTAAAAAGGTGTGTCGTGGAACAACAAACTTGTAAAAAAGAGCCAAAACTAGGGTTTCAATCACTAAGCAAAACAAGAGTATTCAGGCATAATACGGTCACCGACACTATCCATGTCCGCAAAGGCACAAGAAATGCCATAGAAACACAAGCTGCTGCACTGGGCGGATGGGCGGGACCACCTACCAAATATGGGCGGGAGGGTGGGCCCTTCGGCAAATATCAAAAACAGTTCTGAACCATAAAATAAAATATGCAACCAAATATGGGCGGGAGGGTGGGCCCTTCGGCAAATATTAAAAACAGTTCTGAACCATGAAATAAAATATGCATGACATGAAACCCAAGTTTGCCTGCAGCAGACAGCCGTTTCAATCGCAAAGCAAAACAAGAGTATTCATGCATATTGGGGTCACCGACACTGATTTCTTGCCACCTTCCCAAACAGGTCCCTCCGATGGGGCTGACAGGAGCCTGACCACCCTTAGACCTGAGTACCCATACCCCAGTGAAACCAGCAACTCGCTGACCATTCGCATAAAAAAATTCGCCGCGCAGTGGTTCTGCTGAGCCTAGGGCAGAGTTTTCCAAATTGGTCGCTGCCCCACGGCGCCGTTTGGGAAAACCAAGGACCCAAACAGGGGAAGGCACGTCCGGATAAGCCTCTAAAGCCTTATATCGAACCTCTGCTTCCTGGCATGCAGTCGGCACACCGCCACCCCGGTCTGAGTCAATCCTGGACAAGCAATCCGCTGGGCTCACGTCTCCTGGGACATACTACAGATACACAGAAGACTCAAGGCGTTGTAGCAAGTAAAAAAAGCCTACGGAGGTGTCTGTTTTGGCGTTGCAAACCGGCTCCAGCCCTCATGCCGACACCTGGCCGAGAGCGGATTCGTTATCACCCACCATACGCCAAACTGGCCACCCTATATTAATGCACAGACACACACCCCTTACCAGGGCCTCAAGTTCTGCCTCCTGGTGTGTCTTCTTCACAAAATGGGAACAGTGAAACATCCTGCCACCCAGCACAGGACCCCAAATGCCCACGTTGAATCTGTCGACATCATATGCAGCGTCGACAAACAAAATACCCCCGCCACATATAGACAAAGGCAATAGGGGTTTTGGGGTCCAACCCCTCAAAGACAGAATGAGGCCGTAAGGAGGCTGATAAGCAAGGAGAGAGAGCAGTTTTGCAACCAGTTCTCACCCCATTGGCAATGGGCCCACCATCCTGATAAGAATGGGGCATATCCCGCAATGTGTCGCGCATGTTTTTTTAGACAGGGGCAATACTGCCGCCCTGATCCAGGGGCCGGCCAAGGAAGTCTAGCCCTGTCCTTTAGGGAAAACCCCTGCATTAGAACCAGAGAAAACCAGTTGCTTGCCTAACCACGGTATCTCGGGTAGAGGCTCCAGCACACTTTCAATACTTATAAAGTTGCCTGCCCTCTGGAAGGCTTCGCTTAAGGCCCCAGCGGCCGTACGAATGCGATTTTTACCGTAGCCGACCACCAAAAAGTCATCTATATATTGCAAAACAAGAACAGAATCCAAGTGAATGGATTCAAGTATGAATCCCAATACGTACTGACTGATCAAGGGTGAAAATTGCCAACCAAGGGGCAGGCAGGAAAAGCCATAAATTTGACCGTCTGTCTGGACACGACAACTACCCTGCAAAGCCTCCGGCAGGACCAATGACCAGAAAGCACTCGTCGGGTCAATATGACACGCTACCAAATCTTCACTTGTTGATGCTTGAACCCGGAGGTTGTCCAATTCCCTCAAAAACGGATCGTTCAGGTGGGACATACAAGCACTGCCCATGGACAATCTGGGGGGGAGCATGGAATGGACTTGGACCAAAAAGGCCAAGTCCTCCACAAAAGGCAAGCAAAAGTTGTGTGGCCGAGACTGGTGTTGTCTGTTAAAACGTACCAGATGGACTATCATGGATGCCTTGGAGGCATTTTTGGGAATTGGAAAAAGGAAAATCCATTTGGACCCCCCCTCCTCTCACAGGGTTTCAAAACCTCGTCTCTCACCAAAGCCCGTGCCATGATCAGGACTTCCGGAGAAATGTCCGGCATGGTCCCCAAGTCGCGCGCAGCCACATGTGAGAAGTCCAAGGGGGCGACTAAGTCCCAAATAAAGTCAGGAATTGGGATATTGCCTGCTGGACCTATACCCGTATTAGGCACCCCAGAGTCCAAACCCAACAAAAGCGTGACAGGGGAGGTGGAGTCCTTTAGGACGCAGGACCAAGCATCTCCCCTCAGAGCGTCAAGAGCATTGAGAAGACACTCATCTACTTGGACCATACCCCAATCCATGGCCACGCTGTCCCCCCTCAGCAAGAGGAACGGAATCCTACTACGCAAAAGGGGTCGAAGATTAGGTCGCAAATGTAGGCCTTTAGAAATTTCCTCAATCCACCCCCAACCCCTGTCGGAATTCAAAATCTCTTCCACCGCTCGCGCCCTAGGGCGGTCTTCATTGGGCCGAGCTTCGGGCCGCACGTTGGGCCAGGGCAGTCAGTCGGGACACATTAAGGCATGCTCCATTTGAGGGTCTTGTGCGCTAGGGGCACGTGGCCAGGGGGTGACGACTCGGGGTCGTCCTTGGAACCTTCCTCCCGTCCTTGAGCTCCCGAACTCTGATGTAGCCGGTTCCGGCGCGATTGTCCTGCTTGTACCCCCAACAAGTTCTTGGTCTTCCTCGTCAACATCCATGGGCTCTGGGGCCGGTTCGGTCTAGACTGATGAACCACTTTCCGTAACGCTCCTCCAATCTCCAACCTCGGCTGGCTGCTCAGGCCCCTGCGGGGCCCCATCATGTGTACAGTCCCCTGTGGAGGATCGGCACTTCTCTTTACCGGACCCGTCCTCAGCCTCACCACGGTGTTTCCTGGAGAAACCCCGCAAAACTTGCCGTCCTCGGGACTTCGCAACCTTGGTACCCAACGGCGGTTCGACTCCATCTCCTTCTGTGTTGTCGTCGGCCTTGTCCTTTGACCCGCGTGTATCAGCACGTCCTCCCTGAACCGTCGACGATCCTGCAGGGAATGATGTTTCGAAGAGCTCTGTGAGACTGGTTGGCCACAGGTCCTTAATAGGGGTTTGTTTCCAGCGGATGCCACTACCGGCTGGTCAAGGGAGTCGCGCCACACCGTTAAATTCCCATTCGTCAGGGGGAGTTGCGTAATGGTAAGCCGGTTTCATGCTTCTCCACCGTCCCCACGAGCAGAGGTATCGCCACGGCAGTCCCATTGCTCGTAGGTACGTGGCCCCTGCCCGCCTCCATGCGTGCCATCTTGCATCATGTTGTGATGTGCCCTAGAGTAGTCGTGCCATACCTTCTTGTGGCGCTGACGAGGAACCCTGAGTCGGTGCTTCACCCAGGGGCCACTGTCCTGAGCCAGGCCGACCATGCCAAAGCGTACGGTCCCAGGTGTCTCGTGACTTCTCGGTCCCCACATTTGAGTCCTTGGAATGTGAGACCCACCTAGGTGATGTTCGATTTGCGAGTCAAAAAAATCTCGGCGACCCTGGCAAGGGTGGAGAAGGACAGCACTGCTCCTGCGTAAAACCTCCAGTCCCCCACCGTTTTGCACCCTTCTCCCATTAGTTGTAAAACTTCTGGTCCCCCGTACAGTCTGTGATGGGTGTTTCCTGTGGCGCCTTAGCCAATCTCCACAATCGAGGCCACTGCAGTTCTAGCGCCCATCCCAATTGGACCGCTGCCTTTAGGGCCGAAACATATCCTCGCAAGGATCCCGTTTGGTGGCCTGACGCACACATGGATAACAGTATTTTTTCCGCCGGGGACTAGGTTTGGTCCCACGGGTATGTAACTCCAATCCTGGCAAACCTCCGAAGATGGGTTGTATACGAGTGACGTGTGCTTGGCTTCCACGTTGAGACCAAGCATGCTGATACACACTCCGATAGGTCGAGCTCCCCCAGGTGAACCCAAGCCTCCACGATTTGTAGCCACTTGATGGACCTTTCGGGAGCCATTGTGGCCGGGACTTGCGCGGGGTTTTTGATGACCCAGTCCAGTCGTCTTTCTGGCAGAACCCGGTATCGACGGCCGGACTGGGGTATCCCGTCCCTCCAATCTTGGGCACATCCAAACCCAATGCCTCTCAATAAGAACATGCTGTCAACAAGTTTTACAGGGCCCCACCAGCGAAGAATCGGATCTCACCCACTCCCCACGATGCACCCCAAAAAACTCCGTCAACGATTTCAAATCGTTTTTTCATTGCCTTTTTTAGGCGTGCCCCAGGAGGAGTAAGGCCAGAGGTGAAGGCAGGAATCTGATTCGTACCGATTTTTGTAGCAGTAGACCGAAGAGTACGTCAGCATCCACAAGGCCTCCACCATTTGAATCGCTGCCGTATTCATCTCCATGGACCTTGGCGGTGTAGACGGATCTCCTCCCATCGGTGTATCCCCCGTGGCTGCCACAATTTTGGTCCAGATAGTCTCATCCTTGCGTTGTTCCTAAGACAAGGCAAACAGAAGGGGTTTTTGCGAGTCATCGTTCCATTGGTGGGTCATCTGCATTTTCTCGGCTGGCAACGGCTCCTTCAGGATGGCACATTTGAGGAAGTAGATGGGCGGGGTCACCCATTGCGGATGGTTCCATACCCGTGATAGGTTGTGGAGTTCCTTTAGCGACAAAGAGGGAATTTTATCCTCCTGCTTTTCTGCGGCCTCCGACGGGCGATTCACAAGTTGTTCCCCTGCCATCACCATGGACCTAAGTAGGTGGCATTCAGGTTAATGGGGTGTGCATTTGCTACCCCACCTCCAATGCTTGCACCACCTGCGGTTTCTTGGCCTCCGTGCAGAGGTTGGAGGCTTTGTTTCAATTTTGCCTGGGGTAGTGAGCACGGAATTGAAACCTACTTCTTTCCCTACTGTGCAAGCACACAACTGCTTGTGTTGTGTACAAGTTATGTTTGCCCAAGATACAAACACAAAGACCAAGCACCACAAAACAGACATCGGAACTCTACGTGGGATTATTAGGGCAACCGCACACAACACACAACACACGGACTTTAATTAAACACTATCCAAAGGCCATTTGACTAGTGAGTGGCAACTTGTTTATTTAGGTGATTTTTTTGTTTTTTTACCTTTTTTTTGACAAATTGTTTACAAAAATGGCCATTCTATTGATGCTTGCTTCCTTTTACCTAATCCTTCCATTGCAGGTTCATAGGACACAACTTTGTTCCATGGGGCCGGTACCATTGAGCTCTGTATAATTCTCCTGTTCATGTTCAGATATGTTTGTATGTTTATTAAACATGTTTTCCTTGGTGTGGTTTATTCATGGTTCCTTGAAGGATTTTACTTTTTTTTTTTTGACTGACTCCAGAAGTTCAAAGAGTACTCAAGACTGTGCTTGGGAAAGTGGGCGTCTCCAGCATATGATACAGTGGATCCCCGCAAAGCGGGGCACATGGCAAAGACCCAGAGTTCACATGCGTATACCAGAGGGCTCTCTGATGCGGTAGGCAAAACCGCCACGCCATGGTTCCTTGAAGGATTTTATTCTTCAATTTTGGTACAAATCAAACCCCATGCTATTTATTCTTGGATGCTAAGATCCTTGAGATAATTCACCTTAGACCAGACACGTTCCACCACTGCCGTTGCATCAAGGGCGGTGAGCGCAATAGAAATGATGCACTGCACGGGCCCATACACAAATTTATCCCAACGCAACACCATGCACCACACCTGTGAAAACAACTCATGCAATGCAGAGACGGTAAAAACAGGGGCAGGAGTCACCAAAAGGTCACACGGCAACTTACGATCACGCATTTCCGCAAGCAACCTCATCTTAATGTGAATAAATTGGTCCACTGCACAGGGCAAAGGGGGCAACACCGGCTGGAAATGGTCACGGATGGTGTTGATGCACTCCGTTGCATGTGAGGCCAGCGCAAAATATCATGCCATGGCCAGCCGAAATAATCCAAAAAGCTTGTCGCCTTAACGACAGGGTGGGTATTCACAAAGCGTGACACCAACTGAGCCCGTGCCCTTGTCAGAAAATCACTTGCCTACGACATGAATTCTGTGCGCCCGTTGCTGTTGTGGAGGGTGGCACCATAAAACCGTGTATGGGAGCCCTGGTGAGAAACCAAAGCGGCATTGAATGCCAACCACTCATCTCCTTCCCATCGCGCTACTTTGTCCAACTCAGCAACGCATGCCTCCACACTGCGATCAATCAAAGCGGAGCACTCCTTGATGACCAAACCCTGGGAAATGCGGAATTGATGGGACATAAAGCGAAGCACCTCCCTACCGGAGGGGGGTGAACAATAACTTGGGAGAATTGTGCCTCCGTTGAGTGGCACGAGCTTGGCATCCCCTTCCAGATGAGTGAGGGGACCAGAGCGTTGCACACTCCTTTACACAGTCCTGAATAGGGCCAGGATGCCCTGTGGCACGCGAGTGGGCAAGGTTTGAATGGCTGACGCCACAGGACCACATGATTGCCACAAGGCCAAGGACACACAGTGTGTGCCCGACCGTTGATGATACTTAAGGGAGCACAGCATGAAGTTCGAAGTACCTTGGACGAAGGGAACAGAGTGGCCAAGTTGAGGGTATTGCTGACATGCAATGCACCACATCTTGTCCCTGCTAGCATCATACCTTAGCCAAGACCGGGTAAGAAGCCACTCTGTTTTGAACTGCCATTTCTGGGGGGAGGGGGTTAGACGGCCGGCGCCTCTCAGCACAGAAGGTGCAAATACCATCCGTGGTGCACCCTGGATGCACGCGGAAATGACACTTGTGACATTCCACATCAAGGGTGGACACTTCTTGTCCACGGGCGCGGCAGGTGCACACAAAGCAGTACACGTTTGATCCAACCATGGTCATGCACGCCTCATCTACCACCTTGTGGCACCTCTGACATGAATACTTGGGGCCAAAAATGTTTGCGCCACAACATGCACAGCGTGCAGGAACAAGGAAAAAAAAGGACTTATGGAGGGGGTGGCGCATGAGGACGACGGAGGCGGGGCAGCCGGCGCGCCTGAACTAGACGATAGCTTCTTCATGGTGAACGCCCAGCCATCCTGCGTGCCATCCGTCTTGGCGGCTCACATGACCTGGGTGTGGGCCAACTTCGTCAACGCCCCACCGTCTGGGGAGTGCAGGTACCGGAGGGCAGCCGAGGCATTGTTGAAGTGCATCCAATCGGCACCCTCGGGTGCAACCGGACCAAGGCGGCACATCCATACATCACCACCCATCCTGAGACGCGAGACAAGAAATGAGGGTCTGAAGGGTGAACAAACAAGAAGACGAGAGACGATAATTCTTCTGGGAGAATGGAGAAACATAGGAACCACCGAAGTTCAAGTTTTGTCTGTTTTTTTATGCTACTGCGCACGGACATGCACCGAATTACAAGCGAGAACTTTGTTCATTTCGGATTGAAGCTTTTTGTTCAAATGTGGACCTACAAATGCAAGCTATCACGAAGTGCCAAGAGGCAAATTTCCATAACCTCTTTGTTCTAAGCGGTCATGTGCCCGTGGGCACTAGATGTCGCGTCAAACAATAGCAACGACATATGAAACGATTGCCTAACACTACAATTCGGGTGTATGATAGGGATGGGAAGAGGGTACACATGCCAATAGAAGGACAAAACTCTAGGTCGAGGTGATGCCCTTCATTTGCTTAGTAAGCATATTTCGGTGGAAGCGTACCACAAGCACATTCGGGTCTATAAACATATTTCGCTGGATCCAGCTAAACTAGATTGCAACGAAAATTTGAGAAACGGTTGGAAGTAAGACTTCAAAACATGAGAAAAACATGTTGTTATCCGGATCCGGCAAGAGCAGGCCAAAAATACGGTGAAAGAGGAGGTTTGTTGCTGGTCAAGGTACCCCAAGGTGCATCTACACACTGACATCCATGGGGGAAGAGTTGCATGGTATGGCTGATGGAATGTACCACAATGGGGTTTGGGGGGCATAACTTTTGGGAACTAGTGATGAGGGCAAACTTTGCTCAGGTCCCAAAACCCCAACCTGTGTGGCAGCGAACCCCACTTATGTTCTAGGTGTTGCTAGATGCAAGACCCCTTGTTGGGACCCTTGGGTTGTGCTTGCTAGTTGTTGGTGGGCAATTATTTGCGGTGGCCCACCACGGGGGGGGGGTCACTGAGATTTGTGACGCTATGCGGCTTGTGGCCAAACTACCCCTTTTTTCACAACTGCCTAAAAGTGCCAGTGCATAACGTATTCATTGTGCGCAAGTTTGACTGATTGTGATCCCCAACAAGTTTGATTGCTGGAGCCTTGAGGGAGAGTTGGCTTTATGATATACAAAGCAACCACTATGATGACAATTAAAAGCCACTTTGACACCTTCCGCTTTGGAGAAGGTAAGAGGGTAGGGGTTATGTAGCCACTTCTGATTTTGTTCATTCAACCTTCCAGTGATATTGAGGTTGATTGGCCCATGCTATTCATCTCCACGCTGGATATTGTTAGATAGTAGGGGTTATGCGGCCATTTCGGTTTTCCTCTAGACAATAGGGGATTTCATTTATCCCGAGACGGCAGGGGTTATGTAGGCAGGGTTTACGTAGCCATTTCATTTTTCTCCAAAACGGCCAGGGTTTACGTAGCCATTTCATTTTTCTTTGAAACGGCGAGGTTAACATAAGGCAAACACTCCTCTCTGCAGACGGGCAATTCCACCACTATTGCAACTTGTGTTCCCTAGCCCTACCAACCCATGGCCCATGCGTAGAGCCCCCTACCGTAGCGTGGCGCACACCTTATCAAGTTTTCTTCTTCGTGATGTAGTTTGCCATGCGAGACAAACACCTTCAGTATTTGCATTGGAACGGCTAGGTGGAAATGCCATCGTGGAGTCCATAATCGGGTGACACATTGCCACTGCATGTACCACTCCATGTACCACAAAATTTCCCACTCGAGTTCTTGCCCCCTTTGGGGGGTCTCTTACCGCCAACAAGAGGCAACCACAAAAACAGCGAATTGTGCCAACACAAGTGGTACTTTGGTTTAAGGGCACATGGAACCCCGAATTGCCTTTCCAAAAATGGCATGGTAGCGAATTTCGCTCGTTTGTAAAAATAATGCTGCTTTGGGAGCCCTGTCAAAAAAGGTGCACAAACGCCAAAAATACCCCTTTTGTTGGCTGGCTCTAAAAAGGGCCAAAGCGCACCAGGTGTTCTGTTTTTCTGCAACCATCCAGGCATACTTCTTGAAAGAAGACTATCTAGTTGTGACTTTGAGGGTACCTCAAAGCACCGCGCGCTTTAGTAGACGTGCCACTTACCGGTGTACTGCGCCACTTTTGCAGAAAGGGATGCGGTGGTCCAATGCTTTTTGTGAAATGATAAGTGCAACTTGAAAATGTTTGGTGTCATTTTGCGGCGCAACGTGGAGCAAGTGCCCCGGACCCGACGGCAGCGGTAGGCGGTGGGGACGGACAACGTTCGGAAGCGGGGGACTCCGCGGGCACAATGGGTAAGGTGAGCCGCTCCAAGGGGCAATCACAATAAAGCTGCAGTAAAGCCTGAGCGCTCGTAGCTGAGCGCTCGTAGCTGATGGCGACACACTCCAGGAAGGATAAGAGGCCCACTACAGTGGTGGGCACACGTTCCCCTGGGTGCCTCTCAGGTAAAAGACATTACTGCCCAGCGCCAAAGGGTCAACATCCATGGCCATGTGTCCTGTGGAAAGCAAAGGAGGCAAAACATAGGGGGAATCCTTGTACTGCGCGCGCACTGCACTACTTTTAGAGTAGGTCCTCCCTAAAGAACCCCAAGGCACACCCCTTCCAAATGCCCCTAAATTTAGGTCACCCAAACTGGCCTAGCTAAAGACAAATGCAAGCTACCTTCCCCTCACATAAGACATCATGCAAAATGCGGAAAGACACAGGCTAAGTGTTTGCACTGTGTGCGCACTGCGTGCATATTGCGCACACAGAGGCTAGGATACTCACCCAAGAATACCAGTCACCTGTTTACTAGGGGTAAGACTGAAAGGTGTCAATACCATAGGGTTGGCCAGGTGTCCATCGATACTTCTGGTTGTAGTTATAACCAACAGCATCGTCGAAGAAGAACTGTCCGGTCCTGGTGTCGACTCGCCACCATCGACTATCGGCGATCGAGAGCCTTCGAGCGACGATGACCACGTTGACTTCTCTGCAGTTGTGGACGTGGCCATACCGATCGATGATCTCGAGCATCTCCGTTCGAGAATCACCTTGAAGTCGACCAAGGTTTTGGTGCACGTACTATCTATCGGGAAGAGTACTCTGCAGGGCGAATCGAACCGCCTCTACGGATACGAGGCCCGCTGCAGTGTCGACAATGACGACGTCGAGATCCGGGTCGTGTTGATTGTGTACACTTTGTCGATGGGCCTCTTCTAGGGGAAAATGGTTGACAATTCAAATATGCCACATCCTAAATGCTTGGGAAGCCAAAAAAACCCTGGTACGGAACCAAAAACTTGTGAAAAGGGGCAGAAACTAGGGCAAAGTGTTTGCACTGCGTGCGCACTGCGTGCGCACTGCGTGCACATTGCAGTGAAACCCACCCCATGCCACCTCTGTATAACACTGCAAAGCAATAAAGCCAACAGGACACACATTGAACCACTACCAACCTGGTACTTTGATGTACCTGTGAACATCTCATTTAGTGTTGTAGAGTACCACTTTGCAGTTGCAATCACTGTAACCCTTGTAAGCGCCATCGTGATTACCTACTTCATAATCAAAGAACTGTCCGTGCATTCACGAAGGACCACGTTGATCCCAAATCGTAACATCCGCCGACTTTCCCGGCATAAGATCACATACCCATACAGAATTCCTCCACTATAACACAATCAACACCAATGAGGTTGACATGTTTATGGAGTTGTGAATATACTTCCCAAGGCTCCTTGGAGCGCCCAGCGGAGCACTGATCAATCCACCAAGCCACATCTTTGGGGTCAAGGTCAGCGTGTGGGAGTCCACATAATCCACCATCCATCTACAACGAGGAACATGCAAAAAAAAGGGGGGGGGGGTGAAAATGGGTACAAATGGGTGAAAATAGGTGATAATGAATGACAATTCAAATTTGTCATATCCTGAATGCATAAGAAGCTTAAAAATCCTACTATGGAACAACAAACCTCCGCAAAAGGGCCAAAACTAGGGTTCGGGTAGTTACCGACACACAAAACTTTGCACTGCGTGCGCACTGCGTGCATGGCATTCCCTAGGGTTCGAGTATTTGCCGACATCCAAAACTTTGCACTGCGTGCGCACTGCGTGCATGGCATTCCCACACACATATCCTCTTTTCTGTTCAATTGCCAACTAAATACAAAATCAGAATGCTTCGGAGTGGCGGCATTTGAAAACTCACTCACCCTACCAGCTAGTGCCAAGGCCTCATATGTGTCCACCTCATCCTCAACTGGACCGGGGGGCAAAGTGGCTTGTAGGAGGGAATCCACGTCAACCTCTATTTTCAACTTGTGGTACAACCACGCATCCTTATCAGCAGTGATGCGGCGTCGCATAGGGCATTCGATTGTGGTCAGGCAAAAACCGGGGAGTCCGTCACCCCAACTCAAGGGCCCACACCAAAGTGTGGGAGTCCATGGTGGGGATGAGCAAAAAAGTGTGAAAAGGGGCGGAAATGGGTGAAAGTGGGTGAAAATGCAAAAATGCCATATCCCCAATGTGGAAGAAGCATCAAAACCTACGCTAGGGGCAACAATGATGCCCCCTAGTATCACAAAGTATGGGTCTCCAGTACGGCTAGACGCCCAAATAGTTGCACTGCGCCCGCACTGCGCGCGCACTGCGCTTAAGGCGCCCCCATAGCCACACCGATATTTTTGAATGCACACGGTGCCCTGCTGCCCACACTTACACCCTGACATTGGCCACCCATTTGTGATGCCAAGGCTCCTATGACCGCTTTTGGGCAATATTCCATGGTACCGCCATTCTACGCCAACCGGGCTAAAGTTGCACCGCGCACCCGCACCGCACGCGAGGCACCCTCTGTAGCACCCCCCATCCCCAAAATTTAATGACAACTCGTCCCAGGGTCCAAGTAATTGGTTGTGGCGGTGGTGGATGAAATGTGGCTCTGCAGGTTAGCAAAAAATGGATGCAAAACTGCCAGAACAACGTTGCACCCCAAACATGCACCAAGAGTTCACAAACGAGTCATGGCCAGACAAAGCAGCAACAGGGGATGTTGACAATAGCATTTGCATCCTTGATGCTGAAGGAGCCAACCCTGACGGGTCATGAAAGTCAGGCGTGAGTGGGTTAAAACAGCACGCACATAGGACCACATACACTCCCAAAATGAGCGAACACTACTGTCAACAAGGTTTGGATTTGCAGGACAATGGCTTATCACCCTCAATTTATTTGGTTGGATGTTGAGGTTAGAGGCGAGGGGGTGCAATGGTTGGGAAACCGGATAATATCTCCGTCGTGGGACTGGGTAGGATTGACCAACTTGCAAGCCTTCCTGCCTGATCAGCCGTCTGCTTTGAAAGCACCTGATGGCTGTGCCCTCCCCAATAGGGTTGCAGGTTGTAGGGGGATTGAATGGCACCCCGCAGCTTTGCATAGCACTGACTTGCAGAAATTGGAGACGAAATTCAATGGAATTCAACACTGCGACAGGGATCGGAAAATGGATGGGCTGTTTAGGATGCATGAAAAGGAAGGAATGTGTAGCCCTTGAGGTGCAGTGTTGCCAGACCCCCGGTCTTCCAACCTGTAGGTAGTGCTGCGACTGGTTGCAACCTGCAACGTGGCCTGGGGGATGCATCAGCTAGCTCCACCCAGGTGTAGCGCTGCAGTGCAGAGGCCGCTCCTTCGTCCTATGGTCGCCGCACTTGCAAAAAATGGGAGTGGCTTGTGTGCAAACCGCATGCAAATGAAATGATCTTTTCACATCGTGACTTGCACAGCCCAATAGAATCAGCCACTGGCCGTGCTTTGAACCGCTGGCTGCGGTATGTGGCTTTGGTATCTGCAATGCTGTGATCCCACGCTTGGCGGATCCCAGACCACCATATACGGTCCCTGGGCCCCTTCCTGTGATGTGGCAGATGTGTGAACTTGGGACTGAATGGCCAGAACCCAATCACCACTTCATCACTCATCACAGGAGTACGAGAGCGGGAGGACGTGGGGGGTAAGAGGTGTCGCGGAGACATGGAGAGATGGTGTTAGAGGCAAAAAGTGGACAAACCACAGCACATGTGTTATCAATACATCTGAACTGGCGTGAAGGTGAAAGGGGAGGGGGGGGGGGGGAGCAAATGCAAAGTCTTGTGAATCATCCGGTGCGACTTGGTCGACCTCCTGGAGAGAGATGCAAACGTCAAAGAAGGTATAGACTGAATGTTGGATTCCTTCAGCTGAATCCCATGCTCAGCGACTGCAGCCAGCCAGGGAGGTGGTGGAATACATCGGCCGCACTCATGAATACGGGCATTGATGTTCAGTGCGCACTGCTTGAAAACCTACATCAGTGGCATCCACAAACTGGAGCCCAAGCGGTCAGTTCATCGAAAATGGCGAGCAAAGGCATGGACGGACGGGCGTGAATGAGGTTAGAGCAGGCGCACCGACTGGGCCAGGCTCACAAAAAGCACACGTCAGCGCATAGTACTGGTACCCAGGACATCAAAATAATCAAACAGGACAGACGGCGACTGGTGGTGGCGGCTTCTGGATTCCCCCTTACAGCCACACCCATGCAGCATGGGGGAGAGGCGTTGGGTGTGGAGCGCTGCCAGCACGCCCATGCACGCCGCATCCGCGCGAGCGGTTTGTCACAATGCAGCGTCCCCGTAATCAAACAAAAAAAATCACGGAATTCTGCCATCCACCCAATCAGAACAACCTCAGGAAAGGGCCAACAAAATCAGGGCTAGTTCCTGCACGCGGCACACAACACATCTCTGACACACGACATGACCATATCTCAGTGGTCTGTTCAACAAATCCATAACTGCAATTCGCAGGGCGTGAGGCACAATGTATGTACATGGAGGGTTGTAAGACACAGCAGTCAAGGGCATGGCTGTAGGCTTCGGGGCATAAACTGTGCTCCTTAGACCCAACGCCAGGGGGCCAACGTGTCCTCCCATCTGAGAGGTTTGAGTTCGCCTTCCAGCCCCCCCCCCCCCCCCCTGCGGCAGCAAAAAATACTTTCAGCACCTTCGGCGCCGAAGGTACTTTCAGTACCGTCGTTCAGCGCCGGCAATGGCCTTCACTCATGCTCCCACCGTTGTGTCTTCCGCCAAACCCGGGCAAATGGATGGCGCGCAGGCAGACGATGGGCCGGCAATCCGCATCAATGGGTGCAGGTAGGTCCGAGGCCAGCAATGATTAGGGCAACAGAACGCCGACGCGGTCCCGTCTTCAAAACAAGGAAGCCTCAGCGCCCCTCCCGCACCCAAAAGTACAAGTGCTGTGCAGCGATGCACTGGCACTGCACATGGCATTGCATTGCTGGTTCACAGCCCGACACGCTCAGAGCCTCGCACAATGACGGTGGCACAAGCAAAACCCAGCAAATCACGGCCACACACTTGACCATCTCGTATCATTCCCATGAATGGGCCCGTCCAGATTTGCATCAGTCAGCGACAGGACCACCAAAAGGGGAGAGGGGCAAAACGCACCTCTTTCATGGCACGTCACGGGTGGGTCAGTGCGTGCAGGCCCAAATATGCGTACGACACGCTCAACCGGGGAGAACGAGACACGGGGAGCAAACAGATACCAAATGAGGAACGTTTGGCCGAAATGAGCGAAGGGGCCGCGTAGACAATGGCCGCAGCACTGCATAACAACTGGTGGGTAAGCATCCCTGTATCCTCGGGATGAAGCTGTGAGCTTCACCGCTTGTGAAATTCTTATTTTGTCCAACACAACTATCCCCCGGGGCCCACTACCATCGCCACCAGTCATGACAGGGAAGTGTGCATGACCCCACCACATCATTGCACATATGGCACCCACACGTGCTCGTCTAAGCCTTGCAGGACATCACGAATGTCCGCTGTGCCAAAGCACATTGACCGCGGCTGGGCTGCCCCCCTCGGAGGGGGCCCAGCCGCGGCGCGCAGCCCCCGGGCCGCCTAGTGTGCCTCCTCGTCGTCAAACACCTCGTCCTGGCCACCGGTGCGCAGCAGCCCGGCAATGGACTCGGAGTCTTGCGTGCGGGACACCTGCAGCCCCGGAGTCGGGCTCGATGCCCCTCGGACGCGTGCGTGCGACAGGTCCCGCACCCACTTCACGACGTCGAAGGGGCCGTCAGCGTCCTCGTCCATGTGGTACTCCGAAGACTCAGACCCGTAGGCCGGCGGGTCCAACGCCGCCGCGCTCGCCTCCGCCGGAGAGCGCACGCTCACGCGCTGCGGCTGCGGCCCCGGTGACGCGGAGCGGCTTTTCTCGCGCTCCAGCGCCGGAGCGACCCCCAGGGCCGGGGCCACGCGCGCGTGGAACGCGGTGCCCAAGGCCGTGCGCGGCATGTCGCAGGACACGACGGTGCGGAGGTCGACCTCCCCGCGGAACGGGCTCATGCAGTTGGGACTGAGGCCGAGGGGGCGGCGCTCCTGCAGCAGCGACTGCAGCGCGCTGTCGTCGGCAGAGCGCCCCGTCAGCATCGGCGGCACTTTGGTGCGCGCGCTCGCGGGCTCGAGGTTCATCAGCTGCAGCACCGTCACGTGGTCGTCGCCGGAGCTGAAGGACTCCATGGTGCTCCCGCGGGCGAAGGGGTGGTCCCCGGTGCTCCCGCGGGCGAAGTGGTGGTCCCCGGTGCCAATCGCAACGGAGGTCTTTCCGCTGTCGGCGTGGGGCTTGGGATGAAGCGACGTCGCGGCAGCGGCGACGACCTCGCTCTCCGCGTTCAAGTCGTCGGTGACGTCCTGCAGATCATGGGCCGCCCAATGGTCCGCGTTGGTCGTGAGGCGGGGCATCCCATCCCCCTCCCCGGTACAGCGGGGGCCCTGCACGGCACGCGGCCCGTGCCACGCACACACACCCGCCCTACCCCCGCTGCAGAACGGTGCCCCTGCCCCATGATGCCCCGCACCGGCGGCGTGGCCTCTCCCTGCAGCTGTGCATCTTCCCGCGTCCGTGCGCTCTGCTCCAGCAGCTCACTACCCGCCCCTGCCACAAGCAATGCCGAGCCCCCCCCCCCCCCCCCCGACAAAGGCCCTTACCTGCCCCCACACAGGCCATACCCCATCCACAATTCTACAGCAACACCCACACCCGCAGCTGCACCGTCGCTACACCCACCCTCCACCAGCCGCTGCTCCACCAAAGCGGCCCCCAACACGAGTGCCTTTCTTAGCCCCTTGAAGTGCACCGCATCGTTGAGGTGTTCCTGCCTAGGAAAACTCAGGTGGCATTGGAGACAAACATCAATACCCCTCCGCCGTCGCCGGCATCTACTCGCCACATCTTTGTTTGGTTTCTCCCACTCAGCATGTGGGGCTCAGTCGGAAGCCCCAACGGCGCTTTGAAGCGCCGCATCCGGTGCTTCAGGACAACGGATGAATGTCGCATGCACTTGGCTCTTCGTTGCTGTGGACCCTCGCTTTTACTCAATGAGGTAAGTGTGTCTCTTGTCAGCGATGGTGTCTGTAGTGTCACACAACTGCACGGCGCAAGACAAAAAGAGAGAACCGATGAGAAGGAGAGCCGAAAAGAGCATCCAAAAGGCTCACGATGGTACACGATGGTACGCCTGCAATCTGGTGCGGGCTCTCGTTCAGGGTCGTCAGCCGGTACACGGGGGTACACCAGGGCACGAAGGGGTCACACAGAGGCACACACTTCGGTCGCATCTGGCTCCCCAAGCGACGACGCCTTCTCCTCCAGCTCCGAGGCACTGAGCGGCAGCAGGCTGCAGCCATCGTCCGCCAGCGCAAAGGTCTTGCAGCTGATCTTGAGCCGCTTCCCGTGGTCGGGCCGGAACGCACCCCCCTTCGTGTGCCCTTTGCGGAGCAAATACTTCGGGGTGTCCCCGGCCATGTGCTTCGGGGAGTGGCCGGAGATGGGGGACGCGGGCTCGTCCCAGGACCGCTCCCACTGCGGGGCCTGGGGGGCCTCGTCCAGGGCCTTGGGCCGGGGCGGCCGGTCCCTGCGCCGGTCCTTGGCCCGGTCACGCTGGAACCCCGAGATCATCTCCATGACGAAGGGCAGGTCCGGGGGCGTGCAGACCTCATGGAAGTCCGGCGCCACCGGCGTGTGCACGAAGCTGCGCTCGTACACTACCTCGTCCACCGACGACGTGACGGTGTCGTGCAGCTCCACGGCGCTTGGCTGCGGCTGCGACGACGGGCGAGTGTCAATCGTCATGGGCTCGCGCTGCTCACTCCGGATGCTGGTTTCGACACGCAGTATCGCAGGTTCGGACCTTTTCCCGGATTGGGGCGTTGAGGGGCTGTCCCAAGACACCGGGTCTGTGGCAGCGAATGAGCCTTCCCATAGATCAGTGTGACGGTACGTGTGTTGTGTGCGGTCCAGCTCCTCCTGATGGGCCTGCGCTCGGAGGTACACGAGGTGCCGCTCTTGCGCCTTCTGCTTCGCCACGGCGGTTAGTTGGTTGGCCCTAGCGAAAGAAGCACAAAAGAAAAATCCCGAAAAGTGAGGAGAATTGCGTTTTCCTCGTGTCAGTGGGTCTGCATCTCCTGGGCTCAACACAATCATAAAATAGCCGCTCTAGGCTGAGTTTTGACGGCGTTTGGAACCCACGCATGCTTGCTACTTGCTGTTGGGGTTTGCTGCTGCCGAAAGGAAATGCCCCACGCCCTACCCTCACCATGACTCAGCATTCTGGTGGGGAAAGGAGCCTGCACACTGCACCACGCACTCCGCACTGCGCACACTCACTGGTTGTGCTACGTAAAATGGTGCAGTCCATGGTGCGAGTAGTACAATGCACGCATTGTGCAGTATGCACGGTGTAGAGTGCACACCGCGAAGGCTGGAGTGTAAAATCCTGTGAGCAAAGAGCATAACATGTGGAATGTGTAGTCTTTAGTGTGCAAAGTGCGTATCGTGCTTTTTGCAGTGCCCGCACACTTTGCAAATTGCGCATTTGTACGCCACAGAACGTGCACTTTGCAGATTGCACCCCACGCGCTCAAGACTCTACACTTTCATGCTCCCGAGGTGCACTTTGCATGGTGCACAGTGCGATTCACGCACTGTGCTACATACTACACCCTGTAGTTTTAGATATCTGCATACTGCACACAATGCACTGCTTTAGCCAGGTTGCACTTGACACATAGTGCAATCTGCAAACTTCGTGCTACACACACACACACACACACACAGACACTCCTACCATGGTGCATACACATTGAGAACCTTTCGGCACTAATGTGGGGAGACACCCTTACCTGCGCTGCTGTTCCTTCTTCCTGTCGGACTTGCCCTCTGCGTCCATCAGCAACTCCCGCAGCTTCCGTGGGTCCGGCAGCGCTGGGGCCGTGGCCGACAGGAACGTGTCGGTGGTGCAGTAAATGGCCGAGGCCGGTAGGTCCTTGAGCGCAGCGGCAGACGCCGAAAGGTGGAGCCGGTCCGTGCTCTCGCGGCTCTCCTCCTCTGTATCAAAGCTCTTAAAGGATACGACGCTTGTCTCTGGCGACGGGGTCTGCTGCGTGCTCAGGTGCAGCGTCTCCGAGCGGTGGTTCGGGGGGCCGTGCCGCAGCAGCGCCCGCTTCGTGCCACGCAGCCGCAGGAACTGGGTCTGCGGGCGCGTCCGGGGGCCCCCTTTTGCGGGGGCCGTGGCGGTGGCCATGGCCGAGGGCTCGGCCGCGCAGGGCAAGCAAAGCGTATCGGCCAGCTCCTGCGCCAGCTCTACGGCCTGGAATGGGGGACACGGAAGCCTAAACGGATTGGCTGTGCACAGGTATAACACACGAGCGAATGAACATGCAGGCCCATGGAACACAGGTCGGATGGACACGAACCGGGACCACCAGATCGCCGCCTGCGGCACGTGCAAGAGCACGCCAAGTTTGAAACACTGCGGCGCTGAGGAGAAACTGGGCTTACACCAGCTTTTTGCAGGATGGTTGGCCCATCAAGGGAACATTCACTTACTCGAGAGCACTGCATCGGCAATTCACAGTTCTGGAACGCGATGCCTGATGGTTGTCACACCCACGTCTCACAAGCACAAAGGCATGGGGTAGCCATGGTCCCACTTCGGAAGCAGACTCCTCAAGTGATTGAGGGTACAGAACGGAGATGAATGGCACAAGGCGGGGCAAGGGAATGAGCTGCGTTCTTCTGAACGAAGCTATAGTCGACTGGATAATGGGAGCTGTGAGACGGGTTGTCTAACACCAAATGGCTTCAGATTTTGTAAAATTGGAGAAATCCCCAGGATTATGAGAATACGTGCATGCTCTTGTTTTGGGAGGGATTTGGCCCTCATCCCACGGTACACATCGCACATCTCCTCTCCAGCTGGTACGACTATGGTTTCCGTGTTCTCATCGGTTCACACACTGCCCACGTCCACAGTCCTGTTCCTGTTGCGTGTCAGCCACCGGCTGTGGTCCCTGAAATCCTTGATGTGGCTCAGGCATCCAAAGGATCCCCAAAATCAGTGCTCGGGCAGACGTTGGCGGCTGCATTCTCTGCTCAGCAGTGAGGGGCAGGTAGGAAGCAAGACATTCACAACTGTCCAACCATTGTGTTGCTTGCCTGCCTGCCCCTTGCGTTGACTTTGGGCCGCTGGGCAGCGTGTTCTTGTTGCAGGCGGCATTTGCAAGCACTTGCTTGTTCCAATGGTGGCTCGTGAGGAGCGAAAAATGAAGGCGCACAAAGCCGTGCGACCAGCCAAAAAAAAAAAAGTGCGCCCAACACCATGCGCACAGCGCGCATGTGGCATGCAGATGGGGTGTGCGCAGCTCATGCAGGGCGTGCGGCTAGGCAAGCGAACAGGCTGACGGGGTACACGGAGACTTAGGTATGGACGGCTCCACGATGTGGGTGACCTGTGACGTGTCGAGGGAGTGCGCAGAGTCCGCGGGCTGCGGCCGCCGGATCTTGATGGACCGCTTCCTCAGGGCCAAGAGGTCGTCACACAGGCCCCAAAGGGGCACGGCCGGGCCTGGCTGGACCCCAAACTGCGCGTGCTTGGCATTGTTGGTGGCCACTCTCTCCTGCAGCGCGGCGGAGCTGAACACAAGGGGCTTCTGCGTGGCAGCCCGGAAGCCGCTGTCCAGGCCGCGCGCCGAATACTCACCGGGCGGGCGGTGCCTCTCCGCCAGCGGGCAGATAGAGTCGTTGCGCTTTATGGCAACGGTGTTGACGGTGTGCTTCCCCATGGCTGCACCGGTCACGGCATGGCATCGCACACCAGGGCAGCACTACAAAAGCCGCATCATCTGTGAGATACGTGGTACTGGGGCATAGACGGCATGCGGTACACGGACCAGCCTGAGAGCGAGGCTCGGTCGTTACTGACACATACGCCAGATCTCCTCCAGCCAGGGCATACCGCTCTGCACCCCTCAATGAGGAGGACAGCCTCCTGGACGTACCATTTGCCCCGTGCGCGGGACAATTGTCAGAACCAGCCCCGAAAGAATGCTCCCACATGCTCCCCAATAACAGTGTCACCAGTGGAGCGCATGTACTGCACAAACCGGTACAGGCATGAGTGTTCTGCACAAGGTACTCAAACTGTGAAGTAAAATGTAGTAGAATGTGGTTCCCTGCTGTCCCTCTTTGCAACACAGCAATATGCCCTGACACACAAAAAGTGCAAAAAAGATGCCCCACGCGCAGCGGGATCTCCCCCCCCCCTTGGACCTGGACCCCACCCACCACCGCCTCACACAGTGCTCTGGCGGAGCAGACCTTCTCTTTCCCAGCGCAATCCATGGGCGATCTACACCAAAAAAACTGAGCATCCAATCATCACAAAGGTTCTGTTTAGGGGCCATTAATCATTGTTCATTGTTCAGGGTTGTCCAGGGTTTGTGATGGCCATGTGACTAGATGAAGGGATCGTTGTGGGACAAGTGTTCAGGGGGCTGGCATCGCGTTGAGCTCAGGCTGCCAATGTTCCCGCTCACCAGCATCAAGTGTTCATCAGGGTTGCTAGATGTTGTGGATGGTGATGCAAAGTGGGCAGGCTTCCTCAGGATGCGCCCTGCGAACCATACTTTCTACCAGGATCGCCTCGTGTGGGTGGAGCCCAAGTCACACCTGCACCAGGGATGGATATCACGGGGGAGGGAGGGGTGCCCCCTCCCCCCCTCACCCCCGATGGCGAAATGACGATCAGGAAACTGGGCCAACTACTTTTGGCCAATTTTGACCACTTTTGGTACTTGAAAAAAAAAATCACTTTTGACCCCCACCACATACATCTTCGTGTTCAGCACGTTCCGCCAATCAATTTGATGGGCCTCATGACATTTTTTGAACAGAATTCTTTTCGAGATTTTGGACCACTTTTGGCCTCCCAGAACAAAGTTTGGCACCATTTACCACAAGAGGGACAAAGGAGTTTCGTACTCGTCATTTGGTCATCTCGGGCCCCTGAGAGCCCCCCCCCACCCACCCACCAAAATAAATACATCACTGTCATACCCATCCCTGGGCTGCACAAACCGAGTTGAGAAGGAGGGCTCAAGAGAGGGTGCCGGCTCAGCCATTGGCATGCCTCATCTGCTGGCAAATGCAATACAGTGCAGCTCGAGATGCTGGGCCTCCACACAGGACATCATGCCCGAGCGACAGCAAGCACACAACACAGTGCAACCCTCCCTTTGTGACAATTTGAGATAGAGAAAAACTTCCAATGATACTGCTTCGGGAGCGTAGTCCAGCATCCAAGCAAGATGCACTGGGAACGCCATGCAGCTGTGGAGTCAGTGTAAACAATGCACATATTGGCTGTCTCTTTCTGTAGCTATGCATGTTTGCCGCCTGCTGAGGAGTGTCTGTGTCATTTATCTGTGATCGTATCGAGCTTGTACAAATTCTTCACGAGAACCTCAGCAAATTGATCCAACTCACCCCACCGAACAAGCGAAGAGTATATGACTGAATTCCACAAGCTGGTGTATTGATGAATGGTTCATGAAATCTGCAGTGCTCAATCAGAGTCTGCAGCACAATGGCATGAAACTCATCAGCAGGAGGCACTACAACCTGAGGATGACTCTGAATTTAAGTTTGAGACTGTACGGTTGTTGGTTTGTGCCTGGAAAAACCTTGAAAAAAAAATCAAATGGATCAGAATCTGAAGCAGCCCGGGGGTCAGCTACCCCAGGGTCCCAGCATGGCCCAACGCATGCATGAGCTCTGCTTGTCACGATACTGCTTGTCTGGGCTCCGCGCCTAGCTCAAGCATGTTGAAAATGTACCCACGGACAGTGGGCCCAACTACTACTCCACTTAGGGCCATATCAGTTGACAAGGCTCTGGGCCTTGGCAAACATGCATGGCCATGCCGAAGTCATTGAGACTCTGCCAATGAAAAATGTATCCTCCTCGCACCTCAAACTGCGGTTTCCTTGGGGAAACTAGAGAACAGGGATAAAGAGGGAGGGGGATGGGGGGAGTTGGCCATCCGCGCCGCATGTCATGCCCCTCCAGGCGTTATGGGGGGAGAAAGCAAACCCATGGCCCCTCTCGGGAAAAAGAACGGGGAAGACCTAGGGGCTTGCTCCCCATCCCAACGTTGGATATTAGCTGGGGGGAGTGGTCCTACCCTAGTCACATCCCAACACCAGCTATGAGGTATGCGCCCCGAGAATGCGCCCCTAAGATGGACAAGTGAGTGAATAAGGGGTGAAGATTCAGGGTTCACAAAAGCTCAAAAAAAATGTAATTCCATGGTTCAAATTGCACTTTTCATTTGTGTTGGGCTCTACGAAGCCTGGACTTTGCGAATCTGCCATTTCAAGCCCTGTTGTGACCCCTTGTCATTGAGTAGACTCCACAAGAGACAAGGCTCCACTGTGGAAAGGACGAATGAAATATGATGACCAAAACTTGAAACGGTACACGTCGCTGAGTGCCTCTTGGCAAATAGTATGAAACATACCCTCACCCAAAACAATTTGTGACACACCACTTGGTCCTCACGCTTTATGGTACCCTGTGGTCACTTGGTCCCCATGCATTATGGTACCCTGTGGTCACTTGGTCCCCAACGCTTAACTCAAAATGCAAAAGCGCAGGGGCCTCTGAAGGCAACTATGTACCTGCAAATCAACTACAGCCGCATCCTCCCTTTTGGTTTTCAATGTTGTGTGCAACTGCTTACAATAAGAGGTGATGAGTGCCCCCACTACCACAAAATGCAGTTGAAGACCAAACATGGATCTTGTGCAATAGCCTCCGTTATCCCACTTGTCGGCACCAAATGCATTCTCATGTACAGGCAATGCACCGGCTTGTACATAACGAAATGTTGCCTTGAACTGCTCATTTGGCCTACATTGGGGGGCATTACCCATGTCTCGCATCTATCACTTGAACGAGTGTTCACGGGCACAACAACTTGTGGGGTATCAGGGTTCAATGGCAAGCTGTCCGGTTTGATCTTGTCTGAAGTTGAGGGAGTACAAGGGCAACTAGTCTGCCTTGTACCACGAGCTGAAGTCGGGTTCCAAACTAAAGTTCAGGTTCCCTGATCCTAGTTTCTTGGAGGGTGTGAAGTCCAAGGGCAAGGCGCTGTTGAAGATGCGCGTTGTTGGGTTCACGTACCCCAACACGACTCGTAAGATTCTTTGTGTCTTTGGTGCCCGATGTCGTTGTGGGTCCCAACGGTGCAGGTAAGTCGACTATGACTAAGCTGCTCTTGGCGAGCTGGTTCCATGCAAAGGACATGTGGAGAAGCACCCTAACATGCGTCTCGCCCAACAACCTCCTAACGAGGAGGTTCCCCAAGCTGGCCCTAGAGAGGCCCATTGTGAGGTCAGCTCGGGGTCTCAATAGGGCGGGCAACCATGTACTTTGAGGACTTCAATGTTTGTATTTGGGGGTCTTCAATGGGTAGTTTGGGTTCTTTGCTCAGACGCACCATTCGAATACTATTTTGATCTTGCAAAGGTAGCATTGCGAGTCCTCGGCAATCACAAGCCCATATGGTCAGGTTTGCGGGGCATGGGTGCGCTTGGGTGGGGGTTAGGATTTGGATGTGGGGCTCAGAGACGGCTGGATGACCCTTTTAGCAACTCTACACATAAGCTAGCCTGGACGCGGATCCTGGTGGCGCTTGGTGGGGGGGTGGACCTAGTTACGGTGTTGCAAAACTGCAGAGAGGCACAGCCTAAATGCACATTCAACGTTGAACAAGTCCCATTGGCGAACCCATTGTCCTTATCCAACATTGCTGCTCACTCAGCATTGAACCAAAAGTATAAGTAGGGAAACAAAAGCATGGCCAACCACAAAAGCAATGGTCTCAGGGGGAGCCCTTGCACTGCGCGCGCAGTGCGCGCTACTTTTTACACCAGGTTCCCCTTGAAGAGTCCCCAAGCATACCCCTTCCAAACGTCCTTATATCACCCCTGTCTCAGGAGCATGTCCAATTGTAGACCCTGGGAGACCTCCTTCAGTGGGGGCGGGAGGTGGTCCATCTCCCATGAATGGGGGTGGGATGATGGACCCGGGGGTGCTGGGTATGGCCGTCTAGCATCTCAGGATGATGGCATGGTACGTCTTCGCTAGCACGAAGGATCCTTGGCGTTGACCAAGCCCGTGAGGTCACCTTCCATTACAGTACTTTGACATGATTCAGCACTTGGAGAGGATGCTGGATTGTCCCTCGGCCTTGATCATGATCCCGAGGTCCAACATCAGCCATGATGGGGGGGAAACAACATGGATACATCACCTCTGCCTTCTCGAGGTCCCATGGTGGGGAGAAATGAACCTAGGAAAGAGTGGATGTGATGGGGGAAAAAATGAGCAAAAAAGTGTGAAAAAGGGTGGAAATGGGTGAAACTAGGTGAAAATTCAAAAATGCCATAACCCCAATGTGGAAGAAGTATCAAAACTTACTCCCAAACAACAATGATGCCCCCCTAGTATCACAAAGTATACTGCGCTAGGTGCGCCCCCTCAGTATTGAACCAAAAGGAACAACACGGAAGCAGTAGCATGGCCAACTATAATAGCACCGAGGGACCACCCCCGCAAAGGCCCTAGAGGATGTTCGACACTTGGGCAGTAGGCAGGGTTAGCAACGTGGTAATGCATTCAGCGATTTCGTAAAATCCTCCTGGCACCACCTGTGATGTTGTACCCTATCATTGCATCCGACTCATCCATATGCCCGCTGGAGCTCGTTCGAGTTTCCACGCTCCATTGCAGAAAGGGCGGCGGGTTGGGCCATCGCAAATGTTTATAATAACTGGCAACAGGAAATCCGAGCGCCACATGCTATGCACCCGGAATACCAAGTAAATGGTTATCACATTTTGCTGAAATACAGTCAGGAACAGGAGGCTACTGTTCAATAGCTGAGGATCAGCAAAATCAAACAGACAAGAATGATCCATCATCATTTACAAGAAGTTTTGATATTTTTGGACAACGGAAATTTCGCTCGGCTTAGGAACTTCTGCTACCTTTTCCATAATCAGTGGAAGGCCATCATTGGTTAGCGGTCCATTTAGAAGTGCCAAAAGTGCCCAAGCCGTTTCTGGCCGCCCCAGGGACTTGGTGCCAACCCCCCAGAAGCATCAGGTTGATGGTTTTGCCAATCTTAATAGGATGTGTGCATGCATATCTTGTATTTACTAGGCGTGCCGAGGGCTGGCTGTCACGCTGACTGCTGCATTGCAAAATTGTCCACCGAGAATGGACTTGAAATGCATGAGCGCCCAACGACCACCAGACCACTCGGTGTTGGCCAGATTTCAAGATCAAACTCTATGCTCTGGTGACCACAACTATGATAACAAAACCACTTGCAAAACATCTTCAAAACCTCTTTGTGTGTCTGACCCTGTTTGATGCACTGAGTTCATAGGGTAGGGGCCTTGTGGGAACAAAGGCCCACAAAGGACTGTTTTAGCCCCTGAGGTTAAAAAAACTGAAACCATATTACAGGAGTGTTAAATCACATGTGCCGACGAACATGAAATCTGCCAGAAACCCCCCCCTCGGGGGGTGTAGTTGCACCTATACCCCAAGGGCTTGGATTGGGCGTTGAACCCCGTTCAAAATTCTTATTTTGGAACACTGAACTCCACTGGTGGCATCCATTTGACAACCAATTGTTGGGATGAGTGTGTGTGCGTGGGGGGGGGGGGGGGGGCATAAAGGCTGAGGAGGTATGCCGGTTGGTGTAGCTGCTTATTCACCTTTTGAGGAGGGAACCCTCCACGCTCAAATAGGTGGGTTGGTTGGCCACCCATTGGGTAAGGGGTGAAGGGGGCAGGTTCAAAAATTGTGAGAGGTGGGGAGCCCGCTCATGATACCACCGTGACGCTGTCCACATTTTGGAACTGCCCCACTGTGTGGGGGGGGGGGGGGGCATATTAAGGGGGGCTCTTAAAGTCTTGGACGTTTATGCGAAGGGTTGGGAAGGTGGTTAGCGGGTTAGGGCTGGCTGGGTGCCTGCGCTAAAACCAGGTTAGGGAGGGACAACCGCATGGGTCAGCGGGGTCAGCAGACAGGATCACAGGCCATACTGGGCCTGACAGCAAAGCTGAGGGGAGGATGCATACAGCTTTGCTTCGTCAATGGTGACTACTATGCACTTGGTTGAGACTGTGAAATTCGGAGGGTGCTCTCCATCATAAATGATCTGGGCATTGTAACACCGGACCAGGGGGTTCCAGATCATCAAGTGTTATGTATCACCGGTGCGCTTCATTTCCGAACATTTTGCCCTTCCTCATTTGCCAAGCAGTTCGACAGTCCTGTCCTTGGGCGGAGGGTCTGTTGATGCTGGAGCCGAAACGCAGAGCTGGGTGCGATGGGGCACATGGGAGAGCATGTGGCAGGGGTTGTCTAGTGCCTCGGCTGACACTTGTGTGCACGACGCCATGGCAGCTTGTTGTCCCGTGCCCAGTCCTTGTGCCTGTCCTGCCCATCACCCTGGCAGTGGTCCTGCTCTAAACCCGGACTCATCAGACACTGGTGGGGACGCAGGTCCGGAATCCAGCAGACCGGAATGAGGCGGGCAGAGTAAGTCCAAGAGTTTCGACCAAAGAGGACCCCTGCCCCAAGGGCGGCACAGGTCCCGTTGCCATCCCCTAACCATACGCAGGCGTGTGCAGATGTCTGTGGCGGGTGTGACTGGGTTGGTTGTAGGGCACCTGGGCAGGGGGCTGGGGGTGGGGTGGGAGTATAGCCTGTCCCCCCTGCCCTGTGCACCAAGGGAACCAATAGTGATGGCAAGAAAAATGGGTTTGCTGAAAAAGGGCGACCCGTGCCGAACTGCAGGAGGGCTTGGGTCGGATTTGGCTATCCAAGATCAAAGAGGTAACATTACGAGGACAGGTCCAATGCACAGTCACTGCAGTTGTCCCCCCAACGTGGCTTGGTCTCCACACTGCTACCACACCCAGATACCCCTCTGAAGCATCAGGAGAAGATTTAGACATCACTTCTCAGTCCTCTGCTTGGCAAAACATCATCATATCACCAACGCCGTCAGATACACACACCTCATCCTACTGCAACTGCAAACCCCGCAGAACGGGCAACGGAACATGCAAACGGGACAGTGGTCATCGTGTACACCGTCTGTGGCTGTTGTACCTCATATCCGAATGCCATGAAACAACCCAATCAGTATCAACATGGCCCTTCGTATTTAACAAGTATCAAACATGATGTCAAGGGAGATGGAAATGTGACTGGCATGGGCAAACACATCGATCATGTGCATCATGCTGATGATGAGCGTCGCTCTGATTGTGGTGGCGAAATGCTCCAATGCATGTACCATCGGACTGCTCGCCATAAGGCATGATGTAGCAGACAGCATCGGGCAAGTGTACGGAGCCCTTATGCAACTCCAACGTAACTGCAATGCTATCTACTGGGTCTGGGAATGACTGCCTGTGAGCACTGCTGGTGCCAGCAGGGCTCACCATGGAGGGTGCTGCCACTGACTTGTCGCCGCCATGGTGCAGTACAGCACTCACATTGAGAGGCTTGCAATCAATTGGTGTAAGCGCTGAGGGAAAGCACCCTTCCACCTTCAACAGGGCTTTGTTCAGATTGCGTTGCCCAGGCCGAGCGTCCACAACAGAAGCCATCACACTGGCGAATCGATTGGGGATGGAAACAGGGGTCCACTGATAATTGGAGGTGTTTCCTGGGACACTTCGTCACACTGCAGAAGAAAGGGATCAGCAGGATTCGAAAACATACGTTGACATGAAATCACCTGAACCTATGCACGTGTATCCAAACATATCCACGATCTTCTATTCAGCCTTAATCGGGTTTAGATATGGGACTGAGTTGGTCAGAAGCGGGGGGGGGGGCGGGGGGGGGCTACTCAATTGAGCCCCTTTTGGGGGGGCGGGTCTAGCCAGGGGGCTCTATCGAACCCCCTCCTCCCCCCTCCAATTGAAAGCCCGCCTGCCCCAGTTCCTTGTCTTGCCAGTTGACTTCAATTGCCAAGTGGGGGAATTGTTTGGCTGTTACAATCCACCAATCTGGGAGAATTTTTGAGGGATCAGGGAATCATTGGTGGGGGTAATTATTTGGGGTTGACGGGACCCCCAAAATCCTACTGCGACAGACCCCCGGGCCTTGGAGGTGACCCAGACCCAAAAATTGGCAAAAAATGAAAGTGGGATTTTGGAATTAGCGTGTCAAGGGGGTTCAGAAAAGTCATCATTTGCCATATGTTTGGTGAAAAAAAATTGACGATTTTTAATGCGCAAAAAAATTCGCCTTTCGCGCCAGAGTTCATAATAACTGATTAATAGTCCTGTCGATTGAGCCCTTTTCCCAGACCCCCCCCCCAGTTTTGGGGGGCTATATTGACCCCCCCCCCCCGCCCCAGTTGAAAGCCCTACTGCCCCTGCGATTGGACAGATTTCGGGTACCAGTTTCATTTGTAGTATTCTATACCACAGCAACAGGATGGTTGCCTGCACAGTTATCACACAATTGATTGTGACATATATTGCATGATGATCTGTTTGGAGCGGGCTCTTGACAAGTACCACGCACAGCAAATAAGTCATCAGCACTGTCAGCACATCCTTGCTGAGGATGTTTGAACCAGAATTCGATCACAGAAGCCTGATTGGAAGATGAGCCCACACATTTGGGCGATTCTTTTCTGTGATATTTGAATTCTGCGTGCATTTGAATTCTGCATTTTGAAATGTGACATAAAAGTGGACGCATTTTTTCTGTGATGTTTGAATTATACAATAATGCCCGATTTGCATCCATACAAATGGCCTGAAACTGAGCATTTACCCCTTGCCATTGGCATCAAAAACTTTTCGGTGCCGTTGGCGCCCTGAGCCTGCAGACCACTATCTGTCAAGCTGGGGGGGGGGGGGGGGCTGAAGGCGGTCTCATACAAAGACCGGGCCTGCCCCCCCTGCAGGGCGACCCCAGCCCATGACAGCACTCGAGAACCCTTGGCAGCCTCCAAGAACGATCAACAACACACCTGCACCCAGCACTGCCTGTTTAACATCTCTCTGCAGCCCTGTACAACCCTACAACTGATAAACGACCCTTACTTACCAGCACCATCAGTCCCCAACCTTCCTGCCGCGCACAAACCTGCAACGACGACCCTCAAGAGCACTGGTGCTCAAAGTCGCACACGGGCGTCATCAAATGCCAACAAGTCCGAACAAAGCTCTCTCGACAAAGTTTCACAACTCCGCAACCCCGGCGAACTTCCCAGAGGTATGACACGCCATGCCAGCCTCTTAGTGACAGCACCCTCCAGCACAACCCCCAGCAACCCTCGGCCTCGAACGGCCCTTGACAACACCGCAACCCTCTACAGTCACCCCTGTCAGCGGGACCAACACCGCTCGGCAGCGCCCTGTCGCCTTTGAGAATGGCGTGTCAAACCAAGGGACATGGGCGTAACAGCCACGCGTACCCAGGTGGAAGGGGTGTACAAACGTTGGAACGTACCGATACCGCTGAAACCAGGGTGCAGGTGGGCCTGAGGGCGATAGGACGTCTCATAGGGCGTTCCGCGAGCCGGTCGGGGCTAAACACCGCCAGTGTGAGGGTGAACACCAGGGGAGGGAGCACGGCAAGTGGCAGGTTTAGGGACCTGAGGGTGTGCCTGTTGAGGGTAGGGCAGGGTGTGTATTGCCTGTGTGTTTTCTCACAGCGGTCCCGGCGTTACGGTGCCCTCTTCGGGCATTCGGCGAGCCAAGCTGGACTAGCTTCAACACACGGGTCACCAAACACCGCAGTCCCGGCGTTACGGTGTCCATCTTGGGCATTCGGCGAGCCAAGCTGGACGTGCTACACGCCACTGACCACCCATCACAGCAGTCCCGGCGTTACGGTGTCCATCTTGGGCATTCGGCGAGCCACGCTGGACGTGCTACACGCCACTGACCACCCATCACAGCAGTCCCGGCGTTACGGTGTCCATCTTGGGCATTCGGCGAGCCAAGCTGGACGTGCTACACGCCACTGACCACCCATCACAGCAGTCCCGGCGTTACGGTGTCCATCTTGGGCATTCGGCGAGCCAAGCTGGACGTGCTACACGCCACTGACCACCCATCACAGCAGTCCCGGCGTTACGGTGTCCTTCCAGGGCATTCGGCGAGCCAAGCTGGACGTGCTACACGCCACTGACCACCCATCACAGCAGTCCCGGCGTTACGGTGTCCATCTTGGGCATTCGGCGAGCCAAGCTGGACGTGCTACACGCCACTGACCACCCATCACAGCAGTCCCGGCGTTACGGTGTCCATCTTGGGCATTCGGCGAGCCACGCTGGACGTGCTACACGCCACTGACCACCCATCACAGCAGTCCCGGCGTTACGGTGTCCATCTTGGGCATTCGGCGAGCCAAGCTGGACGTGCTACACGCCACTGACCACCCATCACAGCAGTCCCGGCGTTACGGTGTCCATCTTGGGCATTCGGCGAGCCAAGCTGGACGTGCTACACGCCACTGACCACCCATCACAGCAGTCCCGGCGTTACGGTGTATTCGGCGAGCCAAGCAAGATGTGCATCACACCACGTGACACCGATCACAGTAGTCCAAGCGGTACGGTGTCCTTCTCGGGCATTCGGCGAGTGTCGTGGACTGGCCTGCGGCACCTCTCCGCGCCCGCACCGTGGAGGCTCAGCCGGTCTGACGGAGTAGCACTGGCCAAGGTGGTGCTGGCGCGGATGTCGTGTGACGTCCCTCGGGACGAAATGCTTCAGCAAGCTCCCCGCCGGGCCCCGTTCGTGGAGGGTTGCAGGGTGCGGACAGATGGAGCAGGCTTCGAAGGGTACAGTGTGGGGATCAGGGCGAGGGCCCAGGTGTCAGTCTCAGTTCAACGGCTGGTGGCGTGGCTCCTGCATGTAGTGCCTGGTGCCACGCTGCCCTGGGTAACGGATCTGTCTGTGCGCGTGCCACCTCGGGCACTGCGGCGGGGCGGCCAGTACACGTTGCAAGTGCTGTACTGTGATGTCTTGCGGTGCCAGGCGGCAGAAGCAGGACCGAAGTACAGGAACGCCTGTGTCGTGTGCCCGTGTGAGCGAGGGCACGCTCCGCACTGGGACTTCTATGCCCTGTATGATACAGTGGCTCTTTACGTTTCCCGCGAATTCACTGTACCGGAGTTGCAGCTGTTTTGATGAGTGTAGTATGATGTAGCGTGCTGTGCCTTGGGACAGGTAGGGATCACGGATACGCTGGAGTTCGGAGATCGCCCGAGCACTTTACCTTTACCTTTACCCTCTACAGTCACCCATTATCAACTGCGCTCCACGACTACCCTGTAACGAGCAGCAAAAGCTCTGAACCGCCTGCACCAACTGTTTACAACCCCCACCCAGGACAGCGAACCGCAACAGCCCTGATGACACACACTTAGCCCCAGCCGTTCCTTCCGCTTCCCCATCCCGATCACCTTCCCGACACCTCCCCCGCTGTCCTCCCCCACAACTGAGGAGTTGCAGAGGTGCCGGAGGTTAAGTGGGGGGCATAACCCATGTGGACGTCATCCCGGATGCAACTGGCAAACGCTGGCCATACGGCACACGCAGGATGTGCAGAAGAGGGTAGTGATGTAGATGCAGACGCCAACACGCATGCGCATGCACGGCAGATTCACGCGCGAGCAGAGCACAAAGGGAGAGACAGACATACCATGTCCGGTTGGAAATCAACAACGCCTGAGGGTTCACGTGCCATGTCTGGAAACTCCCGCACCGCATCCATTGGGTACCGAGGGTCTGACATTTCAGACAGTCCTGCAATTGGACTACGACTCTCTGACTCTGCAGACCCTACAAAACCAGGAAAGGTGCAAGGTACAACCTTAGGAAGGTTTCTGAGGCTTGTCAAAAGTGACGATTATTAAATTAACCACGGTGCTCACGAGCTGCCGAGCAGAGCAGCTCCTTTCCCCTGGATATTTGTCTGGTTTTGGAACGCCTCATTCATGCTGTCCGATCCAAAGCGTAGGGCGAGTTGCCGTTGCTACGTTTCACGGATACATGTACCATTTGCAAGATTTCTTTCTCACCGTGATGGGCTGGGTTTGGCTCTCTCTTGCATCCCTCTTTGATTTCTTGCATCAGAAGCCTTGTGGGATCAGACGTACTCGTCGAGAGCTTGCCAAGGTGCTACCAATTCTGAAGCTTGCTACTGCTCTTTTTCCGCTTGCTGCTTGAGCCGTTCCCATACCTGTGCAGTGGGGGACACAAGCATACCCACTGGCTGCTCTACCAACCCCATTCCTTGTATTGCAAATGAATCCATCTCAAACCATACCGCCTGTGTCTACTGTTGCCGTCATCTACCATCTGTTGTTGCACCTCTGTAAATTGCTCTTCAACCTTCTGTGGCTGTCCAACACCGGTGATATTGAACGATGTACATTCTTTTTAAGTTGACAATCACTGTGTCAGGAGAGAACTTTACACCGGCTTTCAAGTCTATGACACTGCAACTATGTCCATCCCTTTCCAGTGCCATCAATGCCGCCTGGGCGTTGGCGTGCGTTGAGAGCAGATGTCGTAGCCATCGACAAATACAGAGGTCTGTTTGTGACATTGCTGTGTTGCTGCGCTGCACGAGCCGTAGCCTCCAGCACCCGGTTTAATGCCTCACTTGGTGAGCCATTGGAGCGTGGAGAAGTGGGAGTGTAGCAGGTTATGCGTAAGCCTAATGGTTCGCAAGGCGAGGGGACCTGAGTGCGTCTATCATGGCCCTAAAATCCCGGTTTCCAGTTCGCAGGTCAGCAGATGACGCATGGCATAAGCATGGCATGCCAAAGGCCACCTGTGTGTATCTGTGCGTATGTGAGCAAGTACTCAAATAAGCAGGTGGGCTAAATCAAGCGACCACTTCAAATTGACACGTACGACGCCAACGCCCACACATTCCTCCTCACAGTCACACCTCAATGCAATGAACCCATACGCCCACACCCCCATTGCCGAAGAGTGTACTGTTCACACACCCTCACAGTCACAAGCAGAGCCACACAAGCCAATGCAGGAAAGAATAAACCCACAAGCCCACACCTTCACTGCCGAAGAGTGTACTGTTGGGGCAATGGTCTGGGGTGTCTGTCTTCTCCAATATGCTTTGTTCTCGGGCCTGCGCAAGCAGATAAAATGGTGCTTCGACCAATCTGACGTCGAGGGCATTATCATGAAACGGAGTTTGTGCTCGAGCAAGACCTGCACAATCTTGGTAAACAGCACCTTGGGATGTGTTTCTTGGGCCACAGCTGTGATCTTTGGCGTGTGCATACCAAAGGCACGAGTTTCATTGAATGAGAAATGGAGCTGCTCCCTTATAATATTACTTCCTATCCATTCCTCCTTGAAATCAATGTGTGTAAGTAGTGAAACAAAGACCTAATGTGAGGTGAATTGCTCGAATATTCATTGTCACATGCAATATGGCTTCACTGCACACACCACAACGCAGAATTCCTCAACTCTGGTACCATACCAGTCAAACTGTTGAAATTTGCACAACCCACATTTTTGCGCACGAGACTTGCCAATAAATAACTTTTTTTGCAATTCCTATCACATTTGTGCATGCAAAAGGAAAAACGACACTAGAGAGACTAGAGAAGAAAATTAATTGTTTTTTTGGCGATTGTTTTGGCTTTTGCGTACATGGCTGTTCAACACTGGTTTATTATGGATGGCCGTTGTCACTGCCTTGCAGGCTTGCCATTGCAGTCCATTACTACAAATGCACACTGATGTTGATCAGGTGGACTCTGGGACTGCAGTCCATTCCTACACAGGCACACAAATGTAGGCACACAAATGTGTATCGGTTGGACTATGGGATTGCAGTCCAATTCCCAGTGCCTTGGATCTCAGTCCCAAGACCCCAACACACCTTCCTTTTGGTTGCTTGTGTTGGAGTCATGTAGAAAGCCAAAATATGTCTCAGTTTTAAAAAAAAAAGTTTCATCCCCCGGTCTGCACATGGTCCTTGAGCAGTAGTCTACCAGATGTAGTCAGTACTCTAGTGGTACCGCTGCACCGCCAGGTTCATGGGGAATAGCAGGAAAGAAATGTTGCATGGTGAACATCATGAAGACAGCACTGTAGGGACAAAGTGGACCTTAATTGATGGGACTCCTCTATTGGACTGGGTGTACACAATGCAGCGCAGAAGGAATTATTTTTTTTGCGATTAACGAGATTTTTGCATCCTGATATGATCATCGGGCTATAATCAATAAAAATTTGGGATTTTTTTATTTTGACGTTGACCAGAATTTCGACGCACGCTGCCCTTGGAAAAAAATTAGGGTTTGCCGGGTACTGGGCACCATTCAAATGTATACCACAGAAATCCAACGGTTTAGCATGCAATGTTTAGTCCCCACAGTGCCATCTCTGCTACCTTTCCAATGATTTCTGGAGATATATTGGGACCATCTGCACCTATTTTGGCACGAGAATTGATATTGGGTGGACTCAGCCTGAGACCGTGACATTCTCTTGTCAGACAAATTTTGGACTTGAAATCACCTCCCTTGTATTCATCTGAAAAAACTCAAGTGTGCCTCCCCAGCCTTCCTCCATTGATTCCCTCCCCCCCAATCTTAGCAATTGACTCCAGTGCGCAACGTGCAATACACACCAATGACGCAGCTGCAGGAAAACGAAAGCTAACCTGCCTCCTGCTCCCAAATGATCCATGATCCTCAAATGACTTTGATGATCCACGATCTTTGAGGCCCTGCAAAATTGCAAAGACTGCAAAGGTTGAGATGCGGGCATATCGCAGATTGTGTCATCCAGATTGAAGATGTGGCAACCAACACTTAAAAACGAGATTTTTTTTTCAGACTCATATGGTGGGGGATTGAATTTGTCAAAACCGTGTGCAAAAATGGTCATTCTCTGATAAGAGACCAGGTGGCAACCTGAAAAATTAGGTGTATAGGGTTTGATGGATGCTGCTACAAAGTGCAATTCTTGATGTGAAATCCAGCAGCTTGCAGTGCAAATTCTTGTCAAACAGTTGGATGTGCGGATCCAAAACCCGCAGATTCTTGTTTGTGGAGTCACGGTCACGCATCGAAAGCCGAGGCTTGATCCGAGCCGCTCAAGCAAAAATGAGTCGAAAATAACACATCTACCATCACATCCGTTCCTGCGATTGCCTGAATGTGGCGTGCATTGCGTGCTCGTCAGGGCCGCAGACCTCATCAGCTGCTTTGCGAGCTCTTTCCAGTACAGCCCATTCTTCTTGAGTCATCGTCCTCTTGAGGCGCGCGTTACTGGCAGCCCTTTGAAGACATGCCTTCATTCTCAATTGCAGCCGCTCCATCTGCGAGCCCCTGTGCAATCTTTTGACCTCCTCCCGCTCCTCTTCCAACAAATATTCCTCCGTCAAATGGTACATTGCCAGTAGCCTGAGCACCTGCCGGAACTGCAGCACCCCGGGGCTGTGGATGCTGCGCGGCTGCTTGTCTGTTCTTCGGGGCTGCTTCTCCATGGGCTGGGACTTGTAGTGGTTCATGACCGACTCTATGGGGGTGCAGGGGCCCAACAAGTAGAACTTCCCAAGGATGTTCTCCTGACGCCCCAGATCCTGGATCATGGCCCCCAACTGCACCGTCTCGATGGTGGACCTTGGGAGGGGGTTGTGCTGCTGCCACAAGACCCGATACTGCTGCATCGCGTGCCGGGGGACGAGTTCGTAAGCACTGAGGGTGCTACGAAATTTGTACAGCATCACAACGATCACCATCGACCAGAAGACGCAGCGATGCACTAAGCCCATGCACCAGAAAAAGAGCTCCACTCCGACCTGCATCAACAATGGGAAGCATGAGAACAGCACCGCAGCGATGCACTGACAAGATACACGTACAGTTCACTCTGAGGGGTACCTGGGGTCCATTTCTCAAGTGGATGATAAACACAGCACCTGCAGACCGACCCACGGGTGTCAGCCGAAACTGACACGCACTTCACAATGCACTGCCCCTCGCTGGGGCCCAATACTCAGAACGACGCAGGGAATATTGCAGTTCTGGTATGAGCGACACAAAGCATGTTACCCCCCACCGCCCCTTCCGGGTGGTGCTCCTGCTGCACCCGGAGAGCCGGGCTTTTGCAATGTACCATGTGCAGACAATGGGGGCAGGGCCTGAGGTTTCAGGGTGACAAAATTGTCCGCATGCAACACCTTTTGGTTGTGCAGGTCGTTGGAGCAATCGCACTGGTCCTCAGCCCACCCAATGATTGCCTGTGACCCAGTGACAACCCTGCATTGGGTTCAAAAAGACGCCGCGTCTGTGTCACTTTGTGCGCACCATCCGTGACAACGAATGAGGACACATGTTTCCAGACCTGCGCACTGCGCACGGATCAGAGCCCCCTTAAACGTTCCAACCCTCAAATGGTCCGATATCATTGCGTTGAGGGTGCGACGTTTTGCAACAATGCCTCACCCTCAGTTTTGGATGTGGGATTTCCCCCGTGGCAGGCAGGCGGGCTGCCCCACCTGCCACCGGATGGGACGAGGGAGGGTATTGCGGCTTGTCGGGAAGGAGGAGAAGGGCGGTCTGCGCCACTCTGGGAAGGGGACCACCCACAGGAACCCCAAGCAGGGCAACGCCAGCTACCGGGTGGACCAAGCAGCGCTAGGTTTGGCCTGGGCGCTCAAGGTAACCAGGCCACTGACGATGAAAGCTTGAATCCCTCTAAATTTTGCTGCCGCATGATCATGATTTACGGGACCACTGACATGACACTCAGCTTGACAACATTGATGCACACGAACCGACCATCAACAAAATCCTCAGAATCAATACTCATATGAAAACAATCCCAAAATCCGTCATCATACGAATGCTAGCAACACGTCCCGTCAGTCGGTGTGACAACCACATCCAACCGACACCCCCAGACACCTGCGGCCCACAATCGTTGAACACAATCTCTCCGCCTTCATACGTCACAGTGCACTGCTGTGGGCGGATGCTGCATTCGATGCTCAGGCTGACCCAATCGTCCAGTGACAAGATCCCCCACACCGTGGGCACCGCGTTCCGGAAGCTTCGGAAGTTGCGGTCCCCGTTCAGCAGCGCCCCGAACTTCACCGACCCCAACCACACGGCCCCCGTTTGGGCGAAGAAGCACATGCAGAAGGCGCCGAGGAACAGGAGGACGCAGGCGGCGGGCGTGTTCGGCGCCGCCACGCTGGTCAGCTCCCGCAGCACGGAATTGATGACGGTCAGTCGCAGGACGCACAGCACCCCGAACACCTTCCAGGCGGTGGTCACGGGGTCGCTATGGTACAGCGCGTCGATGGAGACCAACGCCGTCAGGATCGTGAGCCCCGTCAGAACACATAGATGGATGCGCCGCGCCAGCGAGAAGAGGTAGCGCCGGGGCGAAAACGCGGCGATCAGCACCGCGGCCTCCATCGCATACAACGCCACGAACAGCCACCCCATGCCCACGTCTAGTGCCTGGGAGACCTGAGGCAAGTAGACAGGCACGGGGAAGGGGAAGGGGGAGGGAATGGTGCAGCACGAGTCACGCGAGGCGGGACGGGCTCTGTGGCGGCGACCCTCCGAGTTGATGCTGATCGCTGCGCATCTGCAGTACGCAGTCCTTGAAATTTGTTCTGGTGGGCGGACATTCTGGTGTGCCCTGCCTCGTGTCAAGTGGTTGGTACGGGTCGGGGGTTGAAAACCATGAAAACGGATCCGATACGCAGGGGCACGGAGCATGTGCATGGGGTGTGTGTGTCTGTGCCTGCGTGTGTGTGTGTGTGTGCGTGCACTGGTCACCCCACGATGTGGACAGAGTGCACACAGTTCTGTTGTGTTTTGCTCGAGAAGCCCGCATCTGATGGCAAAGCGTGGTGATGAGTCTGGGCTTGAGATCTCATTTGCCTGCCCCCTGCCCAGCGCCCTTGGGAGTGCTGCTGAGGGGGCGTGCTCACGAAACTGCGAATAGCAGTTGGCGCTTGGGCCCGTGGCCCACCACAGCGCTCCCCAGAGCACAACGGTCGGCCGTTTGTAGAACCAACACAAGCGCAAGCAACCGACGAAACGGTCCGCAGGTGTTGTTCCGCGCTCACAGCGCACAGCCCCGTCACAACCACAGCGCTTCAGTCCAGGCCTGGAAGAGGCAGAGGCCTGGGCCAGCGATGGATAGGGAGGGCTGTAAGAATGCAGAGTCTGGGCGAAGGGACCAGCAGGACGGGGTCCATCTCCCCCTGCGTCACCCGCCCCGTCTACGGCCTTTTCACCCTCTTCCCTGCATCCACTCCCCCCCCCCGTTCAGGCACAAGCACAGGGGCGCGGACATGCGATGCGCAATGTACTTGGTAGCCTTCTCAGAGCGCACTGTATTCCCCCGGCGGTCGCTGCCCAAGCTCCGCAAGAGCCGACAGGGGCTGATTCGGCATATCCTTAGCCTCCCTTCGTCCGCTTGCCACGCCAAATCTCACAATCCCTTTGCTGAACCATGCAGCCGTGGTTCGGAAAGCCGGGAGAGGGCGGGGGCAGGCCGAGACCTGCTGCAACGATGTCGGAAGAAGGGAAAGACTGTGATTGGGGGGGCAGGGCAGCGGGGCTGAAAGCACAAGATACGTCTACAAGACAAATGCAGGACTTCTTGGTGGGCACGAGACACAGGCAGAGGCGGGGGTGGCAGAGCAGACAGTACCTGGTCGGACCCGAATGCGAGCCACGCTGCGTGCCCCACCAGCACCAGCGCTATTGCCCACTCAAAATACTTGGAAGTCGCCACCTTGTGGGCCAAAGCCACCTTCCCAGATGTGGGGGTGGACATGGGCCGTAAATGTCGGATCACGCGCTTAAGCCCCAGCCACTGGCGCTGCTTTGTCGACACCAGGGGATTGCCTGCGATGCATGTCTCATGCACCAGAATGCCGCATGTGGCGGCCAAGCCCAGGTAGCCCGCAAGCAGGACCCCCACGCAATACCAGAAATTCCTGCGAGTGACGTGGGGACTGCACACGCCAGGCAAGACACACCAACGGAACAGAACATACCAGCGCCATGACAAGCATCGACGGCACCCCCACCGCACAGGTACACCACAGAGACACCACCAATGGATACGGCATGAACAATGACGACACAATGCGCAACAGAGCAGCAGCGCGGACGCAACCACACAGAACACAGACATGAAACCGGGTGCCGTGACGCCTCCACAACACAATACACACATAACACATACCACCAGGAAGCATTCATTTGGGGCTGGTCATCAGGGCCTACGATATCCAGCAACGGGTACCCAACGACAGACCAGTCCGTAATCAGCGACATTTTGAGCACCGACAGGAGGCCCTGTCCGACGTTGTCGAAGTTGGATTCAACGTTGAGCCAGGCCCGAGGGCTGAGCACGGACTCGCTGTTGATGTACGTGGCCTGCAACGATGGGGGGACACCATCTTTGGGTTTCAAGCCCGAAATCTTCGTCTGCAGTTTCTATCTATCCAGCAGTCGTGGACAAAACGTTCAGGGCCGTTACGCACATCAGCAGAGAAAAGACGCATAATGGCGGTTCCTTCAGAGTTCGCCAGCGCCACACGCCCACGCCAGCAACAAAACGAACAAGGCACAGCCCCCGCATGCAGCCCCCCATCCCCCGCAGCCACCCCTGCCCTCCCGTTGTCGGTTGGCACTGGGTAATGGTGGCGGGCTGGGGTCTCTGAGCAGCGCGTGTGCCGTGCCGGCGCGGGAATGTTGCTGACCTCTAGTGAGCCCCCAGTACCCCGAAATCAGATCAGCAGGCACCACAGCAGCAGGCTTCAGGAAAACACTTCTGCAGATCGTTGGAGACTTCAACAGAAATACCATCGCATGCAGCATTTCAGTTTGTGATGCAACAGTGTTCCATCAAAACGACGGTTGGCCATCACGGAACAACGCAACACCCCAAACATGTCAACAGAAATCAGCAGAAACATGCCTCACATTCGGTGCGACCGCTGACGGTGACATCGTTGCAGTAGTGCATGGAGCCATACAAATAGCCGGTCATGATCATGCCCCACACGTAGCACCCGTAGATCATCAGGATCCAAACCGTGAGTACCCGCTGCACTCCCCGCTTCAACAAACACACAATATCGTTCGACTCATCGTGAGGCAGCAGCCGGTAGGTGAAGCGGAGGAGATGCCAGGCCCGCAGCATCTGCAGGACCATCAGTCGAGGCCAGACGAAAGCAGCAGGGTAGAGTAGCCCCAGCAGCACCGCGTCCACCAAGTGCGAGAAGCGACTGAAGTCGGAGGGTCGGTACCCACTGCGCCAGCGATAGGATTGACTGAGGATGAGGAATTCTGCTGTGAAGCAGGCCACGAGGACGTAGTCCACCACCTGCTGCCACAACTCTCGGTCCTGCGGAGTGGCGGTGCGAGGGATTGGAGGGGTGGGGAAGGGAGGGTAAGTGCAGGAAAAGATGGCATGGTGCCAATAGGTCGGGGGGAACACTTGGTCCCCGGGAGAAATGAATGGCGTATCCGCCGTTGCAAGAGTGGTGGAAGGATTGCAGGGAGCGGAGTGTGGGAGGGGGAGGGCCGGGTTGCCGGTTAAGAGAGGCCTGGAGGGAGGGTTGGGGGAAAAGGTGGGAATATGGCACGACCCCTTTGTCAAAGGATCTCCCAAGACAGAGCGGAAGAGGAGATGAGGGAAGGAGCGGGAGTGCGGGCAAGGGTGGCACTGCAGATATTCGTTGTGGTGGTGGGGTGGGGGGTGATGAACTTGTGTATTGGGGGCGGGAAGGGGGGATTGGGAACATGAGCGGGCATATTAGTGCTGGTGTGAACCTGCGTGCTGGTGGGGGGCGGGGGCACAACGCCAGAGAGGATTGCTGTCTGAAGCTGGCGGTCACTGCTCAACAATGGTGGGGCAGGGACTAGCCTAACCTCGTGTATTGGTGGTGGGGGAGGGAGGATGAATCGTGTGTTGGAGGAGGAGGAGGAGGAACCTGCTGGCGGGGGGGGGGGGTTGAGATCCACAGCAGTGCCAACTGGTGTCATCGCTCCATCGCGCTCGACACCGAGTCTCCTGTCTCTTCCCTCAACACGAGTAGAACGCAGCCCCAACTCAGACAGTTCCCCGGCAGGCCATCAGGGCTACAGTCTCATAGTCCCTCCTGTGCAGACTGCTCGTGTAGTACCCCTTCATGAGTCTTCTTGGCCCTGGCTCTTCAATCTCAGGCATTCGCAGCCATGTCATACTCGTGCTGCCCACTGATCAGGTACCTTCTCAGCACCATGCATCATCGTACAGGACAGGTTACCCACAACCCGGAGGAGCTACACAGGACCCTGGGGAGTGGTGCTGAATTGGTCATCTTCTGCTTTCGGCCTCTCGGCGAGGCTGATGCCGCCAAGGCTTCGTTTGCCTCCTCCCCCCGCTACTCAGCCCCGGCCCCACCCTGGCGGGGGTTGAGCCCGCCTCCCTCAATACACCCATGCGGCCCGGATCATGCTCCCGCAGCTCGGGGCCCATGACACGCCCTTTGGCTCTTGGCCCAGCCTCCGCTCGCCGCCCCAGGCAGGAGAGCTGTTGGTGCGCCACATTCACAACCCGCAGATGAGTACAGCAGTCCGCATGACACAAAGCCCACGCATCAACCGCCAACAAACCCCAAAGCCCCCACCAAGACTACACCGCACGCAAAGGACTGTCGCACACTAGAAGGACAGTCCCTGGGTCCAAGCGATTGGCACGCATAGAAGAGCTCGGCAGCCCCCAAGACAAGAAGGCCAAGCGTCAACCACGCCAAGAGCTCAATGCTGGTGAGCTAGTGCCCTAAGCCCGCGTTGGTGGCACAGCGTACTTTCAGGACTAGGGGGCCAGCCGTGGGATTTGCCCCCTTACTTCGATCATTTTCTAATCAATGCCGTCACGAATCCACTATGTTCGCACGTGGAGAAATTTTGGCTATGCGAATAGATGATCTACAATCCGCCAACACGTTCGAAATTGTCTCGTCACGCGATTGCAAAGCACGAAACCCGGAAGACAAAGCCGGAGATCTTTGGGCTATCCTAAGAAAGAACTACGCGGCACATCCAAGGTATTGTGAGTACCAAGGTGCGCTCCTCAAGAACTACTGTGCTTATCCAATGGGACCACAAGGCTGTTCCATGCGACCCTCAAAGAACCACTCTACAAACGTTGGCGGCGCATTTGTTCCACGACGACGGCTTTCTCCTATTCCAAGGCCCATCCAGGACTCTCGTGGGGCAGGGGACCTGTCTTAAGCCAAGTGGACTCCTCCGCCTTTCACTCGGGAGAAAGCCCCGCCAGAGACCTGCTCCGCGTGTATTGATACCCCCCTCTAATCACCATCATAGCGGTCACACCTCCCACTGGGAAGGGAAGCAAAAATGAGGTACCAGGAAAAGCCATAGGGAGGGGACAGCACCAGGACCTGTGGGACAAATGCCTGGGAGCGACTCTCTGCTGCACCATCCGGATCCTTAGCTGAGGCCAGGCGGGTCTGTGGGAGACCCAAATTTTTGGGGGCTTCGGAGTCCGGTCTCGGGTGTATTGGTGGGGGCCGTAGGGGGGGGGGGGGGGGGCTCGTGCATTGTTGGGGGGTGGAGGGGGGGCAGGGAACTCATGTATGAGAGGGGGGGGGGGGGTGAACTTGTGTGTTGGTGGAGGAGGGGGTAGCGATGAAGTCGCTCATTTGTGGTGGTGGTGGGGGGGGGGGGGGTGAACTCGTGAAATGGGGGGCGGGGAGGGTGATGAGGTGGTGTATTGGTGGGGGGGGGGTGCAACGAAATCGTGCATCTGGGGGCAACTCGTGTATTGGTGGGGGGGCATGTGTTGGTGGGGGGGGGGGGGGGGTCAGCGACCGTCAGGGCAAAAGGAATGGGGACTGGCAGCAAGAGAAATCAAGTGGAGGACGGCGGAGGGGCAGAGAAGGAATGCGGGCGGGGGAAAGGGCTGGGGCAGGGCCAGGGGTGGCAGGGCTGCCACACCGGCTGGAGGGTCTTATCCGCCTCTGCGGGAGCGATGGAGGCCGCCCGAACAATGGCCAATATGACGAGCGCAATCCGGACGCAGTCGAAGGCGATGTTCTCGACCAGGCGCCGAGCGCAGTGCTTGACACTACGCCCCCCCGAGCCCTGGGAGCGCACCGTGAGCGTGTCGCGCTGAGCGAACTCGGTCAACGAGGGCTCGGGGTCCAGCGTGTCCAGCCGCTTGAGAAAGCGGTAGAACGCGGGGCCGGAGTCCGGGTCTTTGCTTTGGCCCGGCAGCGCCGCGAGGCCCTTCCGGCCCAGCTCCCGATCCTCGATCTCATTGTCCCAAGTCCAAAGCGCAGGCAGCTCCTCTTGGCCGTAGCCCGTCATGTTCAGCGCACGCTCGCACGCGTCATGCTTCGTGCTCTTGGTGTGCAGCACGTCCTCGAGCGCCCGCCGCCAAGGGCGACACGGCACTGTTGAGCGCAGGCCCGAGCGGAGGCTGACGTCGATGACATCGGCCACGAACTGCGCCAGCAGCAGCCAACACAAGCAGAGCATCGCAAAGATGTAATACAGGGCAGTCCATGCCGTCGTTGCCTACGCGAAGAGGGTGCCGTGGTATCTGCTCCCGCTGTGCCCATAACCAATTTGGTTTTTAGAAGTTTCCCCATTCCTCCTTCCAACGCAAAGGCGCCTATTGTCTTTATTGAGCCACAGATAAGCCATTTTTCCTGCTCTATGTGCGCTTGCGCCCTACAATAAGCAGTGTTCTCATGTGGGGTTCCATACGCAAGGGATGGTGCAACAACTTCCCATTTACAGCATCAACAGCCGAAACCAAAGTTTTGGAACCATTGCTTTTTTGATATTGTGACCACCCGCACCACCCACAATCAAACAGCACATGTGAAGCACGCTTCACACCCTTTTTCGTGATTTTTGCCCCACTTCACCACTACGGGGGTGGGTGGGAGCTTCCATAGGCAAGGGGTGGTGCGGCAGTTTTCGATTTACCAACAAACCTATGGTGGGGCAGCAGTGATATGTCATGAGATCCCAGGCTCAGGACGTCTATACCCAGCTGGTGTGCACTATTCTGGGCCCAGGACCTTCCAGGGGGAGGGGGGGTAGGTCTGTTGGGGGGGGCGTCAACCACACGCCCAAAGAAGGGAGAGAGGGGAGGGCTATGGTGGGTGGGTGGGGGGGGTTCGGCATGTCGTCATGGTGTGTTGTTCTCATCTGCAGCTGGTGGCGCCTATTGACCGATCGCTATTCGCTGCTGCCCTTCCCTTGGACCCTCTCCCTCCATAGGCGGTGGTGCATGGTTGAGAGCCAAACTTTTTGTGTGATCCACATTATTTTCAAGGCACCACTATTCTTCGTTCCTTTTGCTCAAGTGGTGGTGTGGACATTCAATCACAAAGAAGATCAATACTTTTGTGTACTCTGTTCTGTAAGAATTTGGTGAATTTGCCTGTGACAATAGATATTGTGTATACCAGGGGTGAACGTGGGACCCAAGGCTTGTAAGGCAAAGGTGATGACAGACTCAGCTATCTCAATGTCTGGGCAAACATGGCTGAAATGTGACACATACATCATGCATATGTGCAAAAATCTTCCTCCGGCGTCATTTCTAGTTATGCAGAGCTGCAGGCCCTATTTCTGTCACAGAGCAGCACGACTTTGTGCTGACACAAAACACCACGCCTTTTTGATGCCACTGTGCAGGGGGCTTGTCTACTGCAGCAGGCCTCTTTGGCGGTACAAAGCAGCAGGCCTTCATGCTGCCACAGTGCAGCAGGGCTTTGTGCCGCCACAGCAAATCAGGCCATTTTGCTGCAAAACAGCAGCAGGCCCTTGTGCTGCTTCGTGCTGCCACAGTGCAGCAGGCCTGAGTGCTGCCACGCCTGTTTTGCAGCTGCAGTGCAACAGGCCTTTCTGGTGCAAGAGGACCATTGTTGCAGCTCCAATGCAGTAGGCCAGTGTGTTGCCACACCGCAGGAAGCCGCTGGCGCGACAGTGCTGCACACCTTTGGGCTACAACAGGCCTTTTTGCTGCCAAAAAGCCGCAGGCTTCCAACCGCCCTCCAGGTTTCGTTCCTCGGAATGGCGCAGTAAACGTCACCCAAACTCTTCCAATGGAAGCGAAAGCACCGCGTCCTCATTGCTGCTCGGGACACGCAACGTGCTACGGACTGCTTCCTGCCTGCCACAAAGGCAGGCTGTGTCTTACTCTGTAACACAACCCCAACACAGTCCCAGGGCCACGTTCGACAAACCCTCATCGACCCCTCCCCCGACAGAGCCACTCAGTACCTCCATATCCCGATACATCGCCACGTCCCAGCCGTCCCGCGTAACGATGGCCGTTACCGTCAAAAGTGCCCCCCACCATGTGCGCCAGTCCAGCCGCTCCTCCGCGGTCTCGGACTCTGCGCCAAACAACTGATGCCCCACGATCATAAACACGACCACCGCGAACACGAACAATAACAGTGTGTACGCGGCGTTGGCGAGCGCTAGCCACAGCGCACGCCCCGTTGCGTAGACGATGTTGAGCTTTGGGAGCCCGCGGAACGCCCGCACGACGCGGAAAGACCGCAGCACAAGAATACTGATGTGCGCGGCATTGTAGCCGTCGATGATGATGAGCACGAGCTCCCCAAAGACAACCTGGGGACCAGAGAAAGAGGGTGCATGTTGGCATGGGGCAGTGCCACGCAGCCACCGGGGCGGCATGGAACTCCAGCCCTGCGCATGTGGGTCAGTTTCCTTCGATGCACAATGTCATATAGGGTCACGTGATGAGGCGCAGTGCACCAGGATCACAGCGTTGGATGCCGAGCCATACCAAAGTATCGAAGAGGTTCCAGCCATCGGCCGTGAACGCGAAATAGCCCATGTCACAATACAGAATCAGTAACTCCAGCGCGAAGAATGTGAAACAGATGATGCGTGTGGTCCACACGAGGTCCCCGAGCCAGGCCGGCATTCCGGCGTGTGGGAGCGACATCACGACTACCACGACGAGGATCCCGGCGTCCCGCAATCGTGGCAGAATTGCACTGGTGGCGACGCTGTGCAGGGCCTCCAACGCCCGCGTCCACACCTGAAGCGTTTGTTGGTGAAAATCCGCAATCATCGCGAAAATCAGAGGGGACAGAGGACCCAACCCAGAGAAGCAGGCAAGTGAGGGTGGAAGGAAAGCAACCCCCCAAAAACCACATTTCCCCAGGTGACGTCTGCATTCACAGCAACCAAGAAGGGAGCCAAGAACACAGCAGCATGGGGACCAGGAATAACAGCAGCATTGAACAATGTGGTTTACTTGAATGCCGCAAGCGATCCCGGTGCGGAACCGAGGCAGCTTTACATTTGTTCGGGTTTTCGGTTGGAAGATGAAGGGGTAGGGAGTGGAGTGCTGCCCGGTGAACGGTGGGTGGCATCCTGCCAACAGCAAAAGCAGCTTCGGACAGGCAAGTGCGGGGGAATTCGGCAGAAATCCACAGCCTGGCCTCTGCACACGGAGAGTGCTCAGCCCTCCCCCTCCCCCCTCCAGGTCAAGCAGACCTGACTGAAGCGGGAGAAGTGGAACGGAGGAGCCGTTTTGACGCTCCCTTCTACGAAGAACGATGGCCGTACACCACGGCGTCCCCGACGGACACCGTCGGACTGTCGGGCTTCGGACTCTCAGAGTTCTTCTTCCACCCGTTGGAGGGTTGGCACACATCGGCGGTTGTGCTCCCTCGGGACAGCGGAGTCATTTCTGGGATTGGTGTGCCGACCCGCATTTACGCGACGATCTACCCCCGCCGTCGCTCCAGCAGTCCTACTTGAGGTTCGTCGTCGCCTGTGCTGAGCAACTTGGGACCCGGTCTCAGGACCCACAGAAGAGAGATGCAGTGTGCAGCTGAGGAACGGTCAGACGTAAAGAAAGCAACCGCACCCCATGCCACGTACAAGCGAGTGCAGAAGAGACATGCCACACAAAGCCGCGCACACAGGATGGCATCCACAGGGAGGGCTGGGGGGGGGCGCCCAGAGGGACACCCCCCTCCTTCCGATTTCCCATTCAAGAGGCCTGCGCACCCACCAGCGCTCGTGTTCCTGCTTCTCACACCCCCCGAGTGGGAAGAACCCGAAAGAGCCCAGCTTCGCGTTCGCTCGCGCCTCAGCCCTTGCACACCTTCCTGATGCCCTGCTTGTGGGCACTGGTGGTGGTGCTGTAGCTGGAGCTATTCTGTCGCGTCGGCAGTGCCGCCTCCTGCTGAATCTCAAGCTCCTCAAGGCTGCACAGCTCTGCGTAGCTCAGGGACTGGCTGCCCGGGACCCGCACCTGTGCGGCGGTGTACATAGCCACGGAGATGACCACGATGAACAGGCTCAACAGCACGATTCCCCCAGTGAACATCAACGCCGGGAACCAGCCAAGCAGGAAGAAATCCTCCTGCGCCATGATCGCAAACAAGTACTCGCTCCAGCCTGGGGGAGGGGGGCATGAGGACAATGCGGTGAGCCATGATGGCAGATTGAAAGCATGTGCATTCAAACGAAGGGGGGCTAGCGACGGGCAACGACTGATCCAATGCCGGTGACAGGTCGCTGTTGGTGGTTAGGTGCCCACCTGATGACTGTTGAGGTACATTCGGGCTGAGGATTCACGGCGTGCGATTGATGAACGGGTTGGAAAGTAAAAAGGATGTCTGTTAGAAATAAGCTGCACAGGTCTGTCGCCCGTGCGGCCTACACGGCTGGCCGGGGCGACCCCGGCCTGTGCAGGCCCCGGTTGAGTGTGCAACCCCTAGAGTCCACCAGGCAGCTTGTCCAAAGTCGCCTGCGCGCCAGATTGGGGTGGGCTGCCTCTCAAAAATTGCCTGACAGCGGTCGTGTTAAAATCACGGCCGCTGGCGAGTTAAAGGCGTGAATCAGTGTGGTCAGTGGTTCGTGGTTGCGGTTGTCCAAATTCACATGTGTGCCCGGGCATGCCCCACACCCCCATGCCTGCGCACTCGCATGCCCCACGCAGCGCCGAGCCCTCGTGCACGTGCACGAATGCCCACGCCCCTCGGGTCTGTGGTCCCGCCATTGAGGACAGGCGCCACGGAGGACCAAACCCATCGAGTCCCCCAGCGACGGGCAGACCTGTGTGCGTGATGGTCTGGAGCATGATCAAAAATGCCGGCAGCATTTCGTCGAAGGATGTGAAGCCGAAGTTGGGGTTCCCAATGGTCTGGCACGAGGCGGTCGCCGGGCAGTTGGATCCCCCGCCGGCGCTTGTGGCATTCGCGCAGTAGGTGACCGGGAGCAGGATTTCGTACGACGCGTTGCCGGCCACGACGCACCGCCGCGACAGGTCCGTGCGGAACCAGTGGATTGCGAAGACACCGTAGCAGCAGAGGCAGAGGAACAGAAGCAAGCAGCAGTAGAAGAGGCAGCGCGACGCGACGGCTATGATGTCGATCTTCCGCATCAGGTCCGCAGCGTGAGGTATGCCCAGGAAGGTGAGCACGCGAAGCCCCGGAATCAGACGGAAGGTCGTGAGGCCAAATACGCCAAAGCCCATGAACACTGTGGCGACCAGAAGCCCCAGGCCATTGGCCTGCCAACGCACATCCATGAGCACTATGGAGCCCCCGGCAAGCACATACATCGCCTCCTCGATCCAGTAGATGCCTGATGAGGGGTGCGTGGAAGTTCTGGAAGCCTGGGAGATGTAGAGGTCCAATGCATGGGGCATTGTGCAGTCGCAGAAAGGACTTGCACCAAAAGGAACCCCCAGTGTAAGATGTTGCAAGTCAAAAGGGCGCCGAACCCTGCCCTCCGTCTGGGAATCATTGGGACGGTCCGGCACCAATGTCCCGGCCCACTGGCTGTGGGGGCTGATATGATGAGAACCGTGTGGTGAACGCAAAGCAATGTGCCTCTCCACACTTGCACATTACATCACATCAATCCATACATGCACACATACACACACAGAAGGAGCGGTTGCGACCAAAATCCAAGCCTATTCGCCGCTTCAGCGGATCTCATACTTCTACGGTGGATACCCATGCCTAGGCATCATGGTAGTACCTTTCTCTATTCAAGGGAACAATGCCACCCGCCTTGCGGTTTGTGGGGTATTCTAGCCCGACAAATGGCTGGCTCATTGTGGGTGTGGTGAGATTTGCCCCCCCCCACCCCACCCCCAATGGCAATAGCTAGTGAGAATTAGGAACCAAAACAAGAAAATGTAAACCCAACAAAGCGGAATACAAAACCCACCCGCTGTTCACAGTTTGCCTCGAGGCGAAACCTATCTTCTCATGATGGTTTCTTCTTCATGATGGTTGCTTGTGGAGATAAGAAAGCATATGGAGGACACGGGGACAAGAAAGGTATGCTTTGGGGGATCGGGATGCACAAGACCTTGGGGTTACCCTCCATGGGGCACGAGCTACAGAGCACACGTGTGCGCGCCACAAATGTCACAAACGGGGGCCCCAAGACCCATACCTAAACCCAAACAACACGAACACTACGATTCGTTTGGGGTGAGTAGAGAGCCCGCAAGGGGCTCACCACAAGAGATTGATAAGTTGAAGCGCCCGGAGCTCAACGACAAGGGAGGAAGAGAGCAAGAGGGCGAGGCACAAAGCGGGGTGAGACAGCTCCTTCTTATGCTCCAGCTGGTGGCACGAAAAGCTGTCTCACCGGAGAGTGCCGCGCCCGATTGCACGTCACGCTCCACCCCTGAAAAGCCGAATGTCCAAAGCCAACTCGCCTCTTAGTCCAAACAACCCACGAAAGCCCTTCCCAATCAACGTATTTTTTGATTGATCATCGCATAAGGATCTAGACATGTAGGCCCATCGGACCACACAATACCAAAATGATGCATGGCACCATGCCAACTAGCAGCAAAGCACGTCTTGCATTCACCAATGGAGCGAAAAAGTGTCTCCCCGAATAGTTTTATGACAACATCATGGGGTGCTACGAGTTGGCGGCAAAGCAACACACCCAAAGTAACACCATCGACAATATTCACCACGGTGTCGTAGGTGGTGTTCATGTGGTAGAACAAACGCATGCATCCGTTGCCCCATATGCATAGATAGATGAAGCATTGTATTGCTGCATTGTCCAATAGGCGACGGCTCACGTCTTGCAACCACTTAGGCCCCACCAACTTCTGCTTCGTTTTCCTTCTTGTGGTGGCTGGAACCTCGATGCCGTAGACACTGCTGGCCTCTCGGACAAAAGTGGAAAAGCCCGATTCGTGACGCACATCGTCATGAGACGCGAGGTCGTGAAAGCTCCAGAACCCAAGAGCAAGTGGCCGGCCATTGGGTGCCGAGACCTTGCGACCAAAGGGGTAATGCTGCCCGCGTTTTAGCCAGGCACTCACATTGTCCAACATGGACCATGTTAATTGCCGCTCGGCCGTCCTAGTGAATCGTATTGTAACGGTGCTAGAAGGTAGGCAGCGTATATGCATTTGCAAAAAGTGTCTTTTCTACGCCACCTCAGATGAGGTAGTCTTCAGCAATATTCAACGAACGGTGACACAGTTTTTTAGGAGAGGGTACCCGCTACACTGGTGGGAGGCACGGATGAAGCACTCCCTCCTCAAATATGGCATGCCCCCAACCCGACACCATCGTGCCATGCACCTCATCGACCGGTTCAAGGACACGCGATGGGCTTGCGCACGTAGGCCCACTTGAGGCATAAATTTCTAGCCGAGCTCCACACATGTGTCATGCAACCTTTTGCAACTTTTCCGAGACACGTAAAGCACTCTTTCGCTACTTTGCAGCTTATAGACCTCATGACGACGTGTTGAGTGCCCTGTGGATTTAGGTTGAGCTCAACAACATCCTTGACTACCACTTGTATTTAGGAGCGAGTAAAGGCTAAATCACAAACCTCAACAAAGCGCAAGAGGGTCGCCTAGAGCGACCATGCTTTTTTACGGTTTGGAACCCTCGCTCTCCAAAAATACATCATGCGCGAATGATCACGTGCCTTCTCCATGGTGTTGGTGTATGGGCGCAAGCAGTTTTGATTGCTATGCATGCTTGCCAATTTGCGCTTGCTAACGAGACCATCACTAAATGACTAACGCATCATTGAGCATCTACTTGGGAACCTCAAGAAACCGCAAGAGGGTCATCAAAATGTTGCATTAAGACCGCTTATACCATGCATGAGTTGAACACTTTCGAGGACGCGCGACGGGCGTTCACAAAATGTTGGCGATGGCGTGGATCATGAGTTGTCTTGCATAAGGGAATCGAAACCAACCAAATCACATTTCGACTTCTCCACGTGCCCAATGGATGCAAGGGCTACTCATAAGCAAATACACGTACACTTTGTTGAGAAGTCCAAAACATTCTGACTCGACGTGAAACTTAAAACACATGCGGACACGAGCCCTCTTCGGTACGTGTCGAGTGATTTAACTTAAACTAATGAATCAATTAACTCAATTGACCTTCATGGAACTTTCAAGCTGTGGATTTCCAGCTCCATGAAGATGGACTTCCTTTGAGGTGGCGAGTAGTGCAAGGTTTTGCAGCACGCAACTCGCTTCTCAAATGGGATACAGGGGCAACATGCAAGGAGTATCGTGCACACAAGCCTTTAGCGTTCCGCAAGGACTCGTAACCTCCTACACTCACTTTAAGCCGGATGGTTGGATTTTTCTTGAAGCAAACGCCGAAATGTGCCTAGAACAGACTTGCCGCCTCCTTGCTTGGAGGATAGCAAGTGTGGAATACCGCTAGGCACTACTTGCGGTGACAAAGATCGCTTACCGCCCTTCCTTTCACTTCCTTCCGACAATTCCGCGCCGTCCGATCTTCGTGTAAGTCGTGGCTTTTGCGCCAAGAGAACACAACGCGAACCAATCCCACAAAATGTGTTACGGTGGCAATTAGGGATCACTTGCGTCATTTTTGAAGAGACTCACGCTCTCCACTGGTCACTTGTGATGTGTGGTACGAGTGATTTCAAGGTGTGGTCACCACTTCACTCTCACTGTGAAGCACACGACAGACTTTTCAGCGGGCACAGGGCATGCAAGCAACACAAACACGGTTCGGTTTAGGACCGGAAGTTGGTGACCGAAGCACGCCACACCACGAATGCTTTTGGACACGAATGGGTGCTATTGAATTACGCATTCTTGCACTCTCTTTTTCGTAGCTACGGGCAGATAAATGCCTGGGGACGCAGTACCCGAGGGATTTGTGGAGTGGCACGAGTGCATAGCGGGCTTTCACACTTCATCTCACAGCATGAAATTTACGTAGTTTGGACCCAGACTGAAGGAACCTGCGGCCAAATGCGGCGTAGGGGGTGCCACCGTGAAAGATATGATTGCGGGGATGGTAGCTGCAGGAATAAGCAGTATATAAATTATTTTCCAGCGATTGCCGAGCATATCCACGGTAGAAATCAAAATCCGACCAAAATCCGTCTTCACCGATCCATGGAACCTGCGGCTGACTTCGTTCCGGTCGGAACCGTTCAACCATCCGGGCGCGTAATCCCTTGTATTTGACGCCACCAGTGGGCCAAGATCGATTTGGGAAGCTGCACAGCATGACCAGCCAGACCATTCGTCGTTTTCTGTTGCTGCTTATCGGCTGGTGTTGTTTTGCTGCTGGGCAGCGGTGGAACAACCGAAATGATCCACGTTGGTGGTGGTATACACCGCAAGACACCTTTTCCTCGCTTCCCTTGAGTGGGAGTACACCGCATGCTGCGTGGTCCGGAACGTATTGGCCTAACAAAAATGGTGGCATCGCACACCGTTGGGTATTCGGAGAAGGCCGCGGAGGTTTCAACTACACATTGCACACGATGGACGATTTGCAAAAGATGTCGGAAAACGATTTGAAGACTTTGTCACCTGCCGAGAAGTATGACATTTTTACCGGCCGATTGGATTATCCAACCGTGCGTAGCGAGTGGCGTCGTACAACACCCGATCAACCGCATTGGTACGGATTGTGCCATGGTTGGGCCCCGGCGTCTATATTGTACAAGGAGCCCCATCCCGTCACGCTTGCGGCTTCGAGCAACATATCAATTCCTTTCGGCAGCAGTGATGTGAAAGCTTTGTTGGTTTACTTTTTGGCTCAGGTGTGCACTCTTTGTTTGCAAATCATTCAAATGAACCAACCTGCACATGCCCATAGATGTCATAGGAACCGGAGCGGACCTTCCCGTTTAGACTCGTCTTTACATCCCAATCATCTCTTGACCTCAAACGCAACGCTTTGGTAGCAATCGGTGTTTTAGCATGGTTTAACACCGTTTGCCACCGTGTACCTTTTCTAGTATGGCGCGCTAAGCCTCAAGATGTTGGGCCAAAGGTGCGACGAAGAGGTGCCGGGTCCGAAATGCAAGGAGGATCTTAACGCTGGAACCTTATTCACCATGCTGTCGAATGATTTGGGCATCCACGCCGAGCCACTCCTCATTGACTTAGATCCGGGTCAGCAGGTGCCGTGCGTTTGTTCCGTGCAAAGCAACGTTCAATGAGGCCCTCTTTGCACTTTGCACCTTTCAATGAAGGCAAGAAGGAGAAGGGAGTTAGTTCGCGCTGTTCGTGCATCCTCAGTGTCCATCCACTTTGCGGGACGATGAAAATGCTACCCTGGTACAGTATTTTTTTTTAGCAATTCGCTAGGAGGGGGGCCCATAAAGAGTCAAATTCACTGGCCAAAGTTTCACACACTTGATTGTCCACAAGGCACCAAGAGTTGGGGGTGTCGAAGTTTCCCGTGCCTATTGGCCGTGCACGTATCGTGTCGTGGGTTCCCGGTACGAATGGGAAAAGCCCTCAAGTTGCCAAGGAAGAGTGACCTTTAGCGCCACACAACACCTCCCTAGACACCCGGGTCGTTGGCGATGCCCTTCTTGCAACCCTCTTGCAACCCATCCAACTTCATTTTTCTAAATTGCTAGTTTGTTGGCTTCCGAGCTAGCACCCCCCCCCCCCTCTTCCCTGCGGCCTACGGAGGGAAAGGCCAAGGGAAGGGAAAGGGAAGGGGAGAGGGAAGGTTAGGGCATGGAGGAAGAGGAAGGTCAAAGGGTGGTGAGAAGCCGATGGGCACCACCGCCTATGGAGGGAAAGGGTCCAAGGGAAGGGCAGCGAATGGCGATCGGCCAGTAGGCGCCGCCAGCTGCAGACGAGAACAAGACACCATGGCGTCATGCCAAAACCCCCCCTCTTCCCTCACACACACGGTGACGAAGACATGTGTGTGTCGTGTCTCTCATCCTCGCATCGGCACGTTTGTGGTGCTTGATACGTTTGTGGTGCTTGATCATTTCCTTAGTGTCTGAATTGATTTGGAGCATGAATTGATGGCGCGGACGTGGGGCGCAAGGGTGCACGTGGTGACCGACCGGTGGTTTCCGGCACATCTAGCTAGACGGCAGCCGAGGGGAGGGTCGAAAGCAATCAACCCCATCACAATATTTCTTGCGTTAGGCCGTAGGTCGCCTAGGGCACGTGCCGAAACAACGACTAGATCGCGCACGAATGGTTGTTAGGAACGTAGAAGGATAGTGTTGAGTCCGTTGGGCGTTCCGGCCATGATGTTGTGGAGCGGTCCAAGTGGCCGCTATCAAGGCTGTACATCGTAGCTACCGGCTTTCATGGGTCGGCGTGGGGCTGATGGGGTGGCGCAGCAAGGCTGCGCACCGCTTCCACTGGCCGGCCGAATGCTCACATTTGATTGTGGGGGTGTGGGTCGTATTGAGCGGGCACATCAGATGGGTTCCATTAAGTCACACATTAAATGGGTCCTACCGAGTCATACATGATATACGGGTGTGTTGTCTTGAGTCCCACATCAGATGTGAGTGGGTCTTGCTGACTCACACGTCAACTGTGGTTGGGCCTTGCTACGTCACATAGGAAGGGTTGTGAGCTTGTGCGTGGGTCCATCCGAGCCCCACATGGGACATGGGCGGGTCCTCGCAGATGGGACTAGTTCCCAATGACTCAACGAGTTTGTGCATGCGGACCATGCTCCAGCCTTGCTTCCTCCCCCGGGGTCAACAATCTACGTGGCTTTCGTGTGTTCTCCCCCATGTATGCCAAATGTTCACAGATTTGGAATCAGCCTGTCACAGCGTACAATTGCCGAAAGCAAGACCTTGGGACGACCCGAGTGTTGCTCACTTGTACCATCCGGTACGTGATGGAGACGCAGCCTACGTGGGACCGTCATGTCGCACACAACCTCACTGAGTCGTACAGATTTGCTGTGGAGTTGGAGAACGGTGAGCCCCACATGTCCCCCCTTCTAGAACACCCGAACACCGAAGCCACAAACAAAACATCCACGAATGAAACTAGACCGGCAAAGAACAGGCAGGGACTTAGCGGGTTGTTGTAGGTCTGTAATTGCGATACTACCGACGGGTGGCTTACCAACACCTGTCGATTGTAAGCATGGATGTGGCATTAGCAAGAAGCGAGATCGGACTTTGTGAGTTGTGAAAATGGTAATGGTGATTCATGGTGACGACTCGGGCCTTAGTTGTTTTCGAGGAGGCTATGAGACCTCGCAATTAGTTGACGCATCCACCTCATCCTAGATACTTTTGCACACCCTTGTGAACCATGCCCCGAGACCTTTGAACTACGCACGTATCCCACACTTCCGATGCAACACCATCCCCGTGATACCAAGCACATCCGTGTCCGGACCGCTTCGCGTCCACTTCTCTTTTGTTCACTGCCCTTGTGTAGGAAAGATCACCGGTGGTGAGTACGTATCCGGCACGCGCCGCAACCCAGACTTTCTGTGGAGCATCAAGAGGCCCCCCAAGTTTGGAGGGTATTTCGACCAGTTGGAGACTATCTACAGGGCTTCCTTGAGTCCAGGTCATGGTAGCAGCCCCCCGGTGGTGGCTGCCGCCGCTGCTACTGCGGCCGGGCCTGCAAGCGGTTCTTCTGACACCACGTTTGCTTGGGATGGTGCGCGGGGAACACGGCGGAACGCCAACCCTGCCCCTGTTCCAGCCCCTGTGGGTACCGTCCGTTCCTCTAACCCCTGCCCCTCTCCCTCCTCAAACCCCTGCCCCTCTCCCTACTGATGTTATGGTACAGCTCCCATTCAACGCACTCTCTGACAAATGGAGGGTTGTACCTATACGCGCGTAAACGCGTATACGTTTACGCGTATACATGCCCTTGTGCACGGGTAAACGCCGTTGGCGGACCGTTTATTAAGGAAGGAGGCTTTCGCCCCCCTTCCCAAATCTTGTCTCTTCGCGTCTGCAACATGCCGCAGTGTCTACAATGTAAAATAGGATTACTGCGGATTCATGCACACCTCCCCTAGGGGGATGGGGGGTTGTACGGTAGGTAGTAATTCTGTATAGATTCTTACCGAAACCTCCTGACGCAAGTTTTGCACCCATGTTTAAGGTTTCACAATTTTGCTTTGGCAATCAGAACGGTTGAAAAAAGCGTCACCGTGACAATTTCATCAACTGAACTCCACCAGCGTGCTATTGTACATGTGCAGTACAGGGGCCCCTGTACATCCTGTTTGCAACAGCTCTGTTGTTGCAATCGCCTGGGGGCTGGGAGCTGATGACCAAAAAGCTTGTGTTGATGAGTACATTAAGCCTAACAAGAAGGGCGCGCAACGCGCAAATTGTGCCTCTAATTCTCGCTCGGATCCACCTAAGCACATACCCGGGGGAACCCAAAAATGCCACATTATACTTCCACCAATTATGTCGGCGTCAATTGTGTCCCAATCCTTAGAAATGCCTGTCTTCATTACTTCCGTCCGTGTTCTGGAAAAATTTGTTTGCTAAAACACGTGAGTACGCAGGTGCTACACAACTCCTATATAAATGCATGAAGGTGTTCGCGATTCATTGCGAAACACTTCTACCATGTGGTATCAACATATGGTTTCCCCCTCATGATCGGGATAAGGGATTTCGCCAGGGCGTGCGTCAGACTGAGTGATGATTGCGCCAATGTCCTCGTGGCAGAGAACATGGAGGACATGTACTGGACTATCCCAAGGCCAGAGGTTCTTCAGTCCTTCAAATGGTCTATCGGCAAGATTGGCGCCAACAGGGGCCACGGCCTAACATATTTTGCCATCCACAAGGGAGGCGATATGGTGCTGGACAGGTTGGGGAAAGGGCCTGAGGAGTTGGTCTGGAACTCCCAGTGACATTTGCCCAGATATGTACGTGTACGTCTATACGTATACGCAACGTACGCGACGCGTATACGTATAGTCTGTGGACACTGTGCATGGTTTGTAGACACTGTGCGCATACACGTTTACCCGAGTATAGTCTGTAGACACTGTGCATAGTTTGTAGACACTTTGCATATTTCGTGGACACTGTGCACATATACGTTTACCTGGGTATAGTCTGTAGTCACTGTGCACCACCACGTCACAGCCACAGCCACAGTCACATTGTATTGGACAGAAAAACTCTTTGGCCCAATTTAGGTGTCAGTTAAACTCCACGTCACGGGTTTTGACGGGCATCGCATGTTCGTTGAGCGAACTCTGCAAAGGCAAGACACAAGGCTAATACGCCGCTCCATAAGATCGCCAGCGAGCTGGAAGAATCATTAGAACAATGGCTGGAAACCGAAAGAAAAAATACAAGTGATGAGTTGGGCAAAAGTGCGGCTCATTGTAGAAGCCAAACAATGGGCCTCCAGGACGAATGAAATGCGCAAGCCCACTTGTTGAAGGGGTGGTGAATGCGAGGTTGACATGTGTTTGATGTTGGGTTGGTGCGTTTCTTGGACCTGAGTTTGACAGGTTTTTGATTGGTTGTTCAAGCCTGCCTTGCCCAACCACGCTTAATACCCTCAGGTACCTCGACATCCGCGACCGCCAGCACACCCGAGACAACTGCACCCAATGCTGCCCCCACGTTTCCATACACGTTTGACGCTGCTCGAGGGATGTGGGTGTACGCGAGTCCCTCACCTGCACCTGACCCATCGCCCACCCCGTCTCCACGTCCCAACGTAGCCCCTGCGTCTACCCGTCGCACGCCGAGCCGCCCGACGTACGTGTATGACCGCACCACTGGCAGTTGGGTTGTTTCGGGCCGCACAACGGCGGCGCCTCGCACCATCTCACAGCCTGCTACTTACACATATGACCCAGAAAGGGGTGTTTGGGTGCGGAATGCTGCAGTGGATTCAAGGTTTGTGTACACGCTGGCGTGGTATCAGATTTGCTGTCGTTGCTCGTGCTGATGGCTGGATATTGCAGGGACCCACCCTGGGTCCATCCCAAAGGAGATGTTGCTCCCAAGGGATGACCCATGGCCTTCTGGAGGGATGCTGGGTTGCCCTGGTAACCCCAAGCATGGCCTTTGGTGCAAAGGTGACTCCATTCTGCCATCGCAATAAAGTGAAATCAGAAAATATATTTCTGCTGACGTGAACACGGCACAAGGGGGGAAGACAGGAGTTCTCACACGCCAAAAGTGCACTGAGCAACCCAGCAGGGCTGCTGCCACGGGGTGCAAAAACAGCCCTTTGAAGCCTCGCCTCTAACCCCAAAGCTTCAAGCTGATGGAGAGGTCCAGCTTTGTGGGAGCCAGTCAAAAGTGGACAAGGGGAGGGGGGATCTTACACGTGGTCCCTCCACCTGGTTACCCGAAACTGGTCTGAGCAGGTTCAGTGCATACCCCTGGCCAAGTTTGCCATTTTCAAGATTTGGGGCTCTGGCAGCTAGTCTCAGGCCCCAATGTGGTCTCCTGACTCCTGGCCAGTACCAACACATGTCATTTTATTCTGAGGAGCAAGGTTTTTCTTAGTTTGTGTCCTGACCAGAATTTCTGGGTGGGTGGGTTTCCAACTGCCCTACATAGGGTAGGCCATTGTGGGAGATTGTGGGTCAGCACCAAAGGCGCTGGTCAAGGCATGTGGGTGGGTATTTTATTTATCTTCCCTGACAATGCACTGTGAGTGTTTCCAGAGTGATTCCCGAGGGTGACAACCGTCGTCGCAGCTAGCATCTTGCCCAAACTACAGCGGGTGTGGGAACTGTATTAATTTGGGACCTCATGAAGTCTCTACCAATTTTGCTGCAACCCCACAAGACAACGGTTTCTGGTCAAAATGTCATGTTTGTGGGCTGGGGGTACATTTGGTTTGTTGTTGTTTGCCCAATGGGGTTTGCCAAAAGTTTTCTAGTGTTGGTGGGTCCCTCAAATCACACCTCCCTCCTAGGTGGTTAAGAAAAAGCCGGCTGGCAAGGAGTCATGTTTTCATCCAGTACCATCAGTACCATCAGGATGTCTTCAGTGTCATTTGGAGGCAACCCCAATCTTAGGCATGCCATGTGAAGACGGCCTCGTGTATCTAGTTTTTTGAGTTCACACCTCCAGAAACATGCACCCCCCCCCTCCCCCCCAGGGCATCCCATCCCATCCCAAGGCCCACCAGCTACAGTTGGGGAGAGGTACCTCACCGCCGGCTTGGGATGGCCGCTTGGACGCACCTGGCCAACGGCGAAGGCATTTGCCTTCCTCTGCGTGGACCCGACGCAGAGAAGTGAAACAGGGCAAGTCCGGGGGCTCCGCTGGCACAACCGACCAAGGGAATGGAAAGGGAAGGAGTGGGGAGAGGCCGATGGGCACCGCGGCCTACGGAGGGAAAGGCCAAGGGAAAGGAAAGGGAAGGGGAGAGGGACAGCTAGGGCAGGGAGGAAAAAGAAGGTCACAGGGTGGTGAGAAGCCGATGGGCACCACCGTCTGTGGAGGGAAAGGGTCCAAGGGAAGGGCGGCGAATGGCGATCGGCCAGTAGGCGCCGCCAGCTGCAGACAAGATCATCACACCATGGCGTCATGCCAAAACCCCCTCCCCCCCACGGCAGTAAGTCCTAGCGTGCTGGCACTGAGAAGCAAGCAGGGGAGAGATATCTCCCCTCGCGTAGCGACTCAACCAGAAAAGGGACGCACCACATCGTCAAGCGCCCGGACCAAGCCGGGATAAGGGTGCCAGCAAGGGGCCCATCACACCTCCACCCAACATGGGGCAACAACCTCAACCCAGCAACAACTTGCTCCTATGTGGAGGTGCTCCGGAGAGTCGCGCCAACAAGTGGGCAGCCAACCATGGCAAGTGGCCCGCCCCACAACTCCCGCCACAACCCATACCCGTGGGCGCCATCGGTCGGAAAGGGGACACAACACGTGCAACAACGGCGTACAAGAGAGGGTAGGGGGTTCGTGTTGCGCATGCCAAAGGAAGGACTAAGCGCGGGAACTTGGAGGCGAAAGGTTGGTATGTGCCCCCGTGGGGAAATGACCCCACAAGTGGACATCCCAGGGCCCACCCGCCGCCGCTAGGGAGAGGTACCTCACCGCCGGCTTGGGATGGCCGCTTGGGCGCACCTGGCCAACGGCGAAGGCAGTTGCCTTCCTCTGCGTGGACTCGACGCAGAGAAGTGAAACAGGGCAAGTCCGGGGGCTCCGTTGGCACAACCGACCAAGGGAAAGGGAAGGGAAGGAGTGTGGTGAGGCCGATGGGTTCCACGGCCTATGGAGGGAAAGATCAAGGGAAAGGAAAGGGACGTAGAGAGGGAAGGTCAGCACAGGGTGGAAGAGGAAGGTCACAGGGTGGTGAGAGGCCGATGGGCACCACCGCCTATGGAGGGATAGGGTCTAAGGGAAGGGCGGCGAATGGCGATCGGCCAGTGGGCGCCGCCAGCTGCAGTCGAGACAACACACCATGGCGTCATGCCAAAATCCCCCCCGGAGTGGACCCCTGCAAGGAGTAGAAGCTGGAAGGACCGGGTGAAGTGCGGAAGCCGCACCCACAGGCGACAAAGGTTCGTGAACACGCATGATTCCAAAGCCCGATGGCGTCAAGGTGACGGGGTGCAACATGTCAAGCGCAGTGTTGAGCACAAAGGCGCGACCCGGAACGCACCAAGGCATGGCCTAGGCCTTGAAGCAAGAGGGATCGAGACCGGGCGCCGAGGAACCATGGAGCCCAAGGGAAAGACAACCGCACGCCGCGAGAATGAAGTCCTGAGATCTTGAGATGGTTGCAAGGTCTAAGGAAAAAGAGAGCGGGAGGACGGGGCCATGAGAACCTAGAGCAGGATGTGGTGGAAGAAGAAAAGACAAAAGAACAACCAAGGCAAGAGGAGAGGAGAAATGTCCCTGACCAGGGAGAGCCACACCCATCTCAAGAAGTTGGGGCGGAGGGGATGGAGAAGGAGGTGATGGATGAAGAGCCAAGGCAAAAACCGGAAAAAAAGGAGGATGGCAACAAGATGCAACACCCAACAGAAGTTGGAATCCATGTGTGAAAGGAAGCCCAAGAGAGGGGGCGGACAGAAGAGAAGGAGAACTCGAAGGAGGGTAATTTAGGAGGAGCAAAACCACAACCAAGGAAGGGTGAATGGCAAGTGGAGCTCCCCAAGGACATACTGGAGACATGGAACCAAGCAGTCTTGGAAGCAACAAGACAAGGGAAGGAGACCATGGGATTGTTGTGGGGGAAAAGGACACAAAATGGGGTCAAAGTAGGGGGTGTACATATACCCAGACACCACATACAAACAAGAAACCATTGTACAGTGGGAGACGAAGCCCTCACGGAGGCGGTCAGTTGGGGCACATCCTTAGGAGGGAAATTGGTTGGTTGGATACACACGCATCCGGGACATTAGCCGGTGCTATCAGCCTTGGACGTGTGCACCTTCAACGCAATAGGCCAAACACTATGGTCAATCATTCCGGAAGGAGGCCCAGCAGTTGGTGTAGTGCAAAGTTGGACCTCACCAGCGGATGGAGTGACGTGTACCCCGCTGAAAGGTGGCTTAAAGGCCTACACAATGTCGGCCTTGGGCACGGAGGTGGCAAACAAATGTGCCGCAATCCGCAGAAAGACTCCGGGAGTGGAACATCAGTATCATGAGCATATTGCTGGAGTATGGGATGATGATGACCCGCACCTAGACCCGCACCCAGTTTGGAGGGAGCAGGAGGAAGTGCCGCTGGTCCTCGTGGAGATGGAGGAAGGTGGTGTATGGACATGGGAAACAACAAGTGGTGGACCAAATGGTTGGGAATGGGAAGCTCACCAAAGGAAAAGGAGAGCACAAAGCCCAACGATGACGAGGAGAGTGATAGCAACACAAGCAGCAACAGGACAACAAGCACGGGTGGACCAGAAGCCTGGTCGCAAAAGCGCGGGCCCAAGCATGCATGTGGACTATGCTGCAGACCACTGAGGGCCAAAGAGGGAGCAGTGAGGTGCAGTCATGGACATTGGATGCACTTGAAGTGTGCAGGAGTCACCGTCTCCCAGGCGAAGAAGGTGTTCCGCAGCAACAGGGTGTTCCAATGCAGGTGCAGAAAGGCAAGGGCAGCTAAATGGTTGCGGGAGGAAAGAGAGAGGCACAAGCGGAGGAGGAGAGAGCAACGCAACAACGCCAGGGAGGTAGGGGTGGCGCCGGAGGAACAACACCCCAAGCCACAAGCACGAGTTGACCCTGAGCAAAGCAACTCCGTGAGAGCGGAAGTGGTTGGGGTTGATGGCCATCGCGTTGTTATAGGGGGAAGAGTAGCACTAACCGGCATGAGGGAAAAGGAACGAATTGGAGGGGAAGATAGGCAAGGTCGAAAGCATCATGAAGGAACAAGGAACAGTAAGAGTCCGAATGGATTGTGGCAGAAGGGTTTTGGTGTCATTGGAAAGGGTGAGGGTGCAAGAGGTGGAGCACACGAAGGACGCCGAGGACTCAAAATCGGCACAACAACAACATCAAGAGAAAGAAACAACAGGACATGCGGCGACGACGGACCAAGAACTGCATGGAGGAAAGGAGAAAAGGAGTGAAGAAGGCGAGAAGGGAGGACAAGAAGAACCACTGGAGCTATGGAATGGGGTGAGGCTAGTAGGGATGAGGCAGCCAGAGTTGGAGGGCCACAAGAGTTTGTAGGAGGAGATCTACATGGACAAAGTGCAAGTATTGCTAGTGGGAGGGATGCGCCAAGTAAAAGTGGACAAGAAGAAGGTGGTCCCGGAGGTAGTTGAGCCTGTTGAGGTGTTGCCCCCGGGTTTCGAAGGGTGGAGCTTTCCTGAGCAAATTGGAGTGGGTAGTGCACCCACCACGGAGGAAGTGAAGGCCGCTTACAAGAAGTGGGTGTTGCGGTTACACCCGGACAAAAACATGAACAATGTGGCCAAAGCCACCCACCTCTTCAAAAGGTTGACATCTGGCTACGACGAATGGAAGGGTGCGCCCGGGGTGGCACCGCTAAGGCCGGCCGAGGAACCACCCAACTACCAGTTCAACCCCACATACTTCAGGTCCAAGATCTGCAACCCCACAAGCTCGGCGGGGCAAACGGCTTTGGAGGAAGCGCAACCGAGTGCCAAAATCCCACAACCGGAGGACGACGGAGAGGGTTTTTGGTCATTCTTGTGGAGAAGTAGAAGGTCCGGCCGTTCCGACCACGCGAGAGGAACGGGGGCTAGCTGGGGTGAGGGCACACCAAAGGGGGCACCGCCACCGGGAGCCGGAACACAACGGACCCGGCGCCTCATGTTCCACGAGAGGTTCCGGTGGCACACACACAACCTCCGCGATATCCAAGCGGACCGCATCCTTGCAGAGAAAAGGAGGAGAGGGTGGTTCTCGGACTACCCAGAGGCAGGAAGCAATATGTACTGATTGGCACCTGACCAGGTGTACAAAGTACAAGTGCCAGCCTCAAGCGTGTGGGTGCCGGAGGTGAGACGTTGGGAGCTGGAGGTGTTTATCATCGGGGAGGGCATCAACTTCACGGTGGAGGATACAACGAGGTTGATGGAAAGCCCCATGCTCGGGTGAAAAAGGTGTGCGGATGCGCACGGTCACGAAGTCCCAACAGTGACAAGGTGACGGGGTGCAACATGTTCAACGTAGTGCCGAGCACAAAGGCGCGACCCGGAACACAACATGGCATGGCCTAGGCCTTGAAGCAAGAGGGACCGAGACCGGGCGCCAAGCGACCAGGGAACCCAAGGGACGGGCAACCCCGTGCCGTGGGAAGGAAGATGAATGGAAAAGCAAAAAGCCCGATGGAAAAGAGAGTCTCACTCCATGGACACGGCTTAGGTGGGGAGGAGAAGATCCTCCAGCCACCAAGACTTACACCGGGGAGCCGCGGCCCCCCGTGATACAGCAACAAGGCACAACAAAGTGGTCCGAGGTACGGCCGAGGACGGGCCTCCGGACCCCCCTGCCCAATGGAAACGGCGCCGCGGTCTCCATTGGATGCGCCCCGACTACTACAACGCGCAGCGAGCTTTCTCGCCGGCGGAGTAGGGGGCAAGGCCAAACACCTGGCAGGGGGAAGGCAACCCCCGCACTTTTTGAGCCAGGGTGGTGACCGACACCAACCATAAAAACCCAATGAAGTCAACACGTGCACCGAGTCCTTCTCAGGGGGTCCAACGGGGCCTCAGTGAGATGACCGATGTGGCAACGCAAGCCCACCGGGGGCCGCGCTCTCAAGGGAGTGACCACGGCAGTAAGTCCCGGCGTGCTGGCACTGAGAAGCGAGCAAGGGAGAGACATCTTCGCTCGCGTACCGACTCAACCAGGAAAGGGACGAACCACATTGTCAAGCGCCCGGACCAAGCCGGGATAAGGGTGCCGGCAAGGGGCCCATCACACCTCCACCCAACACGGGGCACTAACCTCAACCCAGCAACAACTCGCTCCTATGTGGAGGTGGTCTGGGGAGTCACGCCAACAAGTGGGCAGCCAACCATGGCAACTGGCCCACCCCGCAACACCCGCTACATCCCACTCCCCCGCGCAGCACCCGTCCTCTCCCACTCCTCAACCCACAGCACACACCGCGCCGCCCAACACCCACCACGGGGTGGAGCCGCCTGCTCCCACCCAACAACGGACAACACCCACCACAATCCATACCCGTGGGCGCCATGCGCGGCTAAGGGGACGCGCAGCAAAGGCACGAAGGAGAGGGTAAGGTGTTCGTGTTGCGCTCGCCAAAGGAAGGACTGAGCGCAAGAACTTGGAGGCGAAAGGTTGTTATGTGCCCCCATCGGGGAAATGACCCCGCAAGTGGTCGTCCCAGGGCCTCACTGCCGGCTTCGGATGGCCGCTTGGACGCACCTGGCCAACGGCGAAGGCATTTGCCTTCCTCTGCGTGGACTTGACACAGAGAAGTGAAACAGGGCAAGTCCGGGGGCTCCGTTGGCACAACCGACCAAGGGAATGGAAAGGGAAGGGATGGTGAGAGGCTGATGGGCACCACGGCCTATGGAGGGGAAGGCCAAGGGAAAGGAAAGGGAAGGGGAGAGGGAAGGTTAGGGTAGGGAGGAAGAAGAAGGTCACAGGGTGGTGAGAGGCGGATGGGCACCACCGCCTATGGAGGGAAAGGGTCCAAGGGAAGGGCGGCGAATGGCGATCGGCCAGTGGGCGCTGCCAGCTGCAGACGAGAACAAGACACCCTGGCGTCATGCCAACCCCCCTCCTCCCCCGGTACGCCACCCCCCACCACCCTACCCATGCACCTCTTGCGTGCAAATCCAACCCTTCTAGCAGCACCACCGGTGCCTTGCCGGAACACAACTCGGAAATGGGTGACAATGAGTCGTTTTTTGGAAATCTAAGTGGGAAAATGGTGATAAGCCACCTCCGAAAAGGTGGAAAATGGTGGTTTTCAGTGTTAATTGGACACAGGGCGGCGTCGGAGGAAAAATGGGGGTAAAGGGGGAAAATGGGCGAAAGTGGGAGAAAATGGGGGAAAGTGGGGAAGAATAGGGCAGAAGTTGGGGATACATGGGGGGGGGATGAAGGGTTCGCATGCATTCTATGGGTCCCATTTCACAGTTTTGCCCATTTTCTCCCATGGTCCATGTGCACCCATACAAAGGGGTGCATCACATTCCGCTGAAGGTTGTCCGCGGCCCATAGATGGGTTGGGTATCAGCTGGCTGGTGCTCCAATTTTTCCCTAGTCTCCACATTTTTTTCCATCCCCCCCCCATTTTCCAACATCTTTTCCCCCATCCCCCCCCCCCCATTTTCCCCCATTCCCCCCCATGTCCTCTACACGTGCACCGAGTGCTTCTCGGGGGGTCCAATGGGGCCTCAGCGAGATGCCCGATGTGGCAACGCAAGCCCACCGGGAGCCGCGCTCTCAAGGGAGTGACCACGGCAGTAAGTCCCAGCGTGGTGGCACTGAGAAGCGAGCAGGGGAGAGACTCCTTCCCTCGCGTAGCAACTCAACCAGAAAAGGGACGCACCACGTCGTCAAGCGCCCGGACCAAGCCGGGAGAAGGGGGCCAGCAAGGGGCCCTACGCACCTCCACCCAACACGGGACACCACCGTCAACCCAACAACAACTCGCTCCTATGTTGAGGTGGTCCGGGGAGTCGCGCAACGAAGTGGGCGGCCAGCGACGGTAAGAGGCCCACCCCACGTCACCCGCTACATCCTACTCCCCCGTGCACCCACGCATCCCCCACAACCCCCGTCCGCGCAGCAAAGGCATGAAGGAGAGGGTAGGGGGTTTGTGTTGCGCTCGCCAAAGGAAGGACTGAGCGCGGGAACTTGGAGGAGAAAGGTTGTTATGTGCCCCCGTCGGGGAAACGACCCCGCAAGTGGCTATCCCAGGGCCCACCAACCGCCGTTGGGGAGAGGTACCTCACCGCCGGCTTGGGATGGCCGCTTGGACGCACCTGGCCAACGGCGAAGGCATTTGCCTTCCTCTGCGTGGACTCCACGCAGAGAAGTGAAACAGGGCAAGTCCGGGGGCTCCGTTGGCACAACCGACCAAGGGAAAGGGAAGGGAAGGAGTGTGGTGAGGCCGATGGGCACGGTGGCCTACAGAGGGAAAGGCCAAGGGAAGGGAAAGGGGAGGGGAGAGGGAAGGTTAGGGCAAGGAGGAAGAGGAAGGTCAAAGGGTGGTGAGAAGCTGATGGGCACCACCGCCTATGGAGGGAAAGGGTCCAAGGGAAGGGCAGCGAATGGCGATCGGCCAGTAGGCGCCGCCAGCTGCAGACGAGATCATCACACCATGGCGTCATGCCAAAATCCCCCCCATGTCCCCCATTTCCCCCCATTCCCCCCCATTTTACCTATTTCCCCATTTTCCTTTGGGAACATTGTCTAGAATCTTATTGCTGTCCATGTCGGGAATTATTAGGCCTTGTTCTAGTGCACCTCATGTGCACCAAATCCCCCATGTGCCTCGTGAAATGCGGCACGCAGATCCAGCGGAACTATGGAGGTGAATGCGCTTGTACCAGTGTGCTTGTGAGTGCCCTCCACCCCCCCCAACAGGTCACTCAAACGTCCCTCTTTTGTGACAGAAAGGTACTTATGCCGTGGTAGGCCAGACAAGCTGTTTTCCCTACATATTGTGCTGATCGTTGCGCGCTTGCCACCAGGCCTCAACACAGATTTCCACCTGTAGCTTGGTGCACACGAGGGGCAGTGAGGGTACAGGTGGTGGAGGTGCTAATTTAGGGTTGGGGTGCACCCACCAACAGATGAGTAGCGTCCACCGAAAGTGTTGCACAATGGACACCCAATCATTAAGGCAACCCGTCGAGGGTTGTGGTGCACCTGCCAAAAGTTGAGCGATGTTCGCCATCGTTGGGCCCCCATGAATGCCACAGTCCCACAAATAGCGCCATGCCAGTGCAAGCCCTCGCACCGTACTAGATCTGCGCACTTCATTAGAGGGGGAGGGGGGTCATGGGATCTGGTCTTTTCGGGGGCTTGTGCCCCTTTTGGCGAGCGCGTGACTGAGGCTTGATGTTGTTGGTCATATGGGAAGATGGTGTGTTTTGGTGGTAAGCTGTATGTTTTGTTGTGCAATGCCAAAGGGAGGTCCTCCCCCTGTGGCGCGCCTTTGGAACAACCCCCCCCCCAAAAAAATGCAATTCTGCATCATTCTGAAAATCCTCAATGGCTCCAGACAACGGGTCCCAGTCAGCCTCCAATCCAACCTCCCTAGCAACTGTCCCACACCTAACGTCTACATATGTAATTGGACGCCAAGTTGGTGATGTGCCCATGCCATGGGTTTGCCCATTGTCCCGGAGTTGGCGGTTTGGGGGCTAATTGCATTTGTGTACCTAGATGACATTTTGGCGATGGGTTAAAGGGGGGTGGGGCTGACGCTGCAGGCGGGGGTTGTGGCTGGTGCCCTCGTGGCAGCGGGGGGCATGGCAAGCAGGGGTAACTTGGATGGGAACTTTTTTTGATTTCAGGTCCATTGCCAAGGTTAAGTGGCATGCACTACTCGCCAGATGATTTCAACTGACATGTGGGCAATGTGTTCATAAGAGACCGTTGAAGTTTTGCTGGGCAGCTTCTGTGGTTTGGGTGCCATTGTCGTTTTTGGGGGGGGCTATTCGTTCATGGCTTCGGTATTGGCCACGAGATTGGGCTGCGTCTATCCTCTTTGATGGGCTCCGCAATGGCCAGGTATAGGGTGTCGCTGTATGGGGTGTGCGTGTGGAGACACAATGTGGCCCGTTGGATGAACGTGCACATAATCAGTGGGTCACTGAGTCTGGTGCAGTGTGGTGGGACTGGGGTTTGATCGATTTAGCGGGGGACAATTTTGGGTTGCTGCAATCCTGTGTTGGGGGGGGGGGTGTTGCAGTTCAGAGGCGTGTTATGCCTCGTCTTTCTTATATCTCATTGTGTGTGGTGGGCACATGGAGCCTACAATCCGGTGGACCCTTTTGGCCCATTGTGGTCCTGACTTGGAGGCAATGTCAGGGCTGTGCAGACTGGGGCAGAGTGCCGCCTTCGGCTGGCTATGGTGTGTGTGGGAGAAGGGGGGGGGGGGGGCGGCGAAATCCCTGAAGCATATTTGGACTATGCGGGTTCCTGCCCTTGGAAGGCTGCAATGGCATGCGGGTTGTTTGGTCCATAGCAGGGAACAGAAGTTGCTCGCCCCCGCCTCCGGTTACCATGGGTTCTTGCCAAAACCCCCTCATACCACGCATGACGTGGATCGCCCCCCCACGGGGGTTGTTGGGGCGTGGAACACGCCGAGCGTGCCGAGAGCATGCTAACGACACCGCGACTCACGTGGAGCTCCCAGTGAAGAAGATCTGGTACAGCGAGAGTGCGAGTACCCGCCACGACTCCGTAGCACTGCATCGCCAGGGGTATGGCATGCGGTGGACAGCTGAGCATGTGCCGATGGTGTTGAGGATGGTCTCGCGGCTTGGACCGGGCACCACCGTTGATGCTCCTGTTGAGCCGTAAACGTGTGACACGTGGGGGGAAGTGGTGACAGTCGTGCTGAGTTTACGCAGCTCACCCACACACGCGATGGAAGCACTCCGCCATGAGCATGAACGTGACCTCGTGGAGGTGAAGGATATTGCCGTATGGATCCTTAATGTTTTGGTCGACGCAACCCGCCACCATGGAGAAACGGAAACGGCGGACCAAAACAGCGGCTTGGTGGACCTTCACTGAAGGAAAGGGAAGGGAAGGGCAGCGAATGGCGATCAGCCAGTGGGCGCCGCCAGCTGCAGACAAGAATACAGTACCATGGCTTCTTGCCAAAACCCCCTCATACCACGCATGACGTGGATCGCCCCCCCACGGGGGCTGTTGGGGCGTGGAACACGCCGAGCGTGCCGAGAGCATGCTAACGACACCGCGACTCACGTGGAGCTCCCAGTGAAGAAGATCTGGTACAGCGAGAGTGCAAGTACCCGCCACGACTCCGTAGCACTGCATCGCCAGGGGTATGGCATGCGGTGGACAGCTGAGCATGTGCCGATGGTGTTGAGGATGGTCTCGCGGCTTGGACCGGGCACCACCGTTGACGCTCCTGTTGAGCCGTAAACGTGTGACACGTGGGGGGAAGTGGTGACAGTCGTGCTGAGTTTACGCAGCTCACCCACACACGCGATGGAAGCACTCCGCCATGAGCATGAACGTGACCTCGTGGAGGTGAAGGGTATTGCCGTATGGATCCTTAATGTTTTGGTCGACGCAACCCGCCACCATGGAGAAACGGAAACGGCGGACCAAAACAGCGGCTTGGTGGACCTTCACTGAAGGAAAGGGAAGGGAAGGGCAGCGAATGGCGATCAGCCAGTGGGCGCCGCCAGGCAGACAAGAATACAGTACCATGGCTTCTTGCCAAAACCCCCTCATACCACGCATGACGTGGATCGCCCCCCCACGGGGGTTGTTGGGGCGTAGAACACGCCGAGCGTGCCGAGAGCATGCTAACGACACCGCGACTCACTTGGAGCTCCCAGTGAAGAAGATCTGGTACAGCGAGAGTGCGAGTACCCGCCACGACTCCGTAGCACTGCATCGCCAGGGGTATGGCATGCGGTGGACAGCTGAGCATGTGCCGATGGTGTTGAGGATGGTCTCGCGGCTTGGACCGGGCACCACCGTTGACGCTCCTGTTGAGCCGTAAACGTCTGACACGTGGGGGGAAGTGGTGACAGTCGTGCTGAGTTTACGCAGCTCACCCACACACGCGATGGAAGCACTCCGCCATGAGCATGAACGTGACCTCGTGGAGGTGAAGGATATTGCCGTATGGATCCTTAATGTTTTGGTCGACGCAACCCGCCACCATGGAGAAACGGAAACGGCGGACCACAACAGCGGCTTGGTGGACCTTCACTGAAGGAAAGGGAAGGGAAGGGCAGCGAATGGCGATCAGCCAGTGGGCGCCGCCAGCTGCAGACAAGAATACAGTACCATGGCTTCTTGCCAAAACCCCCTCATACCACGCATGACGTGGATCGCCCCCCCACGGGGGCTGTTGGGGCGTGGAACACGCCGAGCGTGCCGAGAGCATGCTAACGACACCGCGACTCACGTGGAGCTCCCAGTGAAGAAGATCTGGTACAGCGAGAGTGCGAGTACCCGCCACGACTCCGTAGCACTGCATCGCCAGGGGTATGGCATGCGGTGGACAGCTGAGCATGTGCCGATGGTGTTGAGGATGGTCTCGCGGCTTGGACCGGGCACCACCGTTGACGCTCCTGTTGAGCCGTAAACGTGTGACACGTGGGGGGAAATGGTGACAGTCGTGCTGAGTTTACGCAGCTCACCCACACACGCGATGGAAGCACTCCGCCATGAGCATGAACGTGACCTCGTGGAGGTGAAGGGTATTGCCGTATGGATCCTTAATGTTTTGGTCGACGCAACCCGCCACCATGGAGAAACGGAAACGGCGGACCAAAATAGCGGCTTGGTGGACCTTCGCTGAAGGAAAGGGAAGGGAAGGGCAGCGAATGGCGATCAGCCAGTGGGCGCCGCCAGCTGCAGACAAGAATACAGTACCATGGCTTCTTGCCAAAACCCCCTCATACCACGCATGACGTGGATCGCCCCCCCACGGGGGCTGTTGGGGCGTGGAACACGCCGAGCGTGCCGAGAGCATGCTAACGACACCGCGACTCACTTGGAGCTCCCAGTGAAGAAGATCTGGTACAGCGAGAGTGCGAGTACCCGCCACGACTCCGTAGCACTGCATCGCCAGGGGTATGGCATGCGGTGGACAGCTGAGCATGTGCCGATGGTGTTGAGGATGGTCTCGCGGCTTGGACCGGGCACCACCGTTGACGCTCCTGTTGAGCCGTAAACGTGTGACACGTGGGGGGAAGTGGTGACAGTCGTGCTGAGTTTACGCAGCTCACCCACACACGCGATGGAAGCACTCCGCCATGAGCATGAACGTGACCTCGTGGAGGTGAAGGATATTGCCGTATGGATCCTTAATGTTTTGGTCGACGCAACCCGCCACCATGGAGAAACGGAAACGGCGGACCAAAATAGCGGCTTGGTGGACCTTCACTGAAGGAAAGGGAAGGGAAGGGCAGCGAATGGCGATCAGCCAGTGGGCGCCGCCAGCTGCAGACAAGAATACAGTACCATGGCTTCTTGCCAAAACCCCCTCATACCACGCATGACGTGGATCGCCCCCCCACGGGGGCTGTTGGGGCGTGGAACACGCCGAGCGTGCCGAGAGCATGCTAACGACACCGCGACTCACGTGGAGCTCCCAGTGAAGAAGATCTGGTACAGCGAGAGTGCGAGTACCCGCCACGACTCCGTAGCACTGCATCGCCAGGGGTATGGCATGCGGTGGACAGCTGAGCATGTGCCGATGGTGTTGAGGATGGTCTCGCGGCTTGGACCGGGCACCACCGTTGATGCTCCTGTTGAGCCGTAAACGTGTGACACGTGGGGGGAAGTGGTGACAGTCGTGCTGAGTTTACGCAGCTCACCCACACACGCGATGGAAGCACTCCGCCATGAGCATGAACGTGACCTCGTGGAGGTGAAGGATATTGCCGTATGGATCCTTAATGTTTTGGTCGACGCAACCCGCCACCATGGAGAAACGGAAACGGCGGACCACAACAGCGGCTTGGTGGACCTTCACTGAAGGAAAGGGAAGGGAAGGGCAGCGAATGGCGATCAGCCAGTGGGCGCCGCCAGCTGCAGACAAGAATACAGTACCATGGCTTCTTGCCAAAACCCCCTCATACCACGCATGACGTGGATCGCCCCCCCACGGGGGTTGTTGGGGCGTAGAACACGCCGAGCGTGCCGAGAGCATGCTAACGACACCGCGACTCACTTGGAGCTCCCAGTGAAGAAGATCTGGTACAGCGAGAGTGCGAGTACCCGCCACGACTCCGTAGCACTGCATCGCCAGGGGTATGGCATGCGGTGGACAGCTGAGCATGTGCCGATGGTGTTGAGGATGGTCTCGCGGCTTGGACCGGGCACCACCGTTGACGCTCCTGTTGAGCCGTAAACGTCTGACACGTGGGGGGAAGTGGTGACAGTCGTGCTGAGTTTACGCAGCTCACCCACACACGCGATGGAAGCACTCCGCCATGAGCATGAACGTGACCTCGTGGAGGTGAAGGATATTGCCGTATGGATCCTTAATGTTTTGGTCGACGCAACCCGCCACCATGGAGAAACGGAAACGGCGGACCACAACAGCGGCTTGGTGGACCTTCACTGAAGGAAAGGGAAGGGAAGGGCAGCGAATGGCGATCAGCCAGTGGGCGCCGCCAGCTGCAGACAAGAATACAGTACCATGGCTTCTTGCCAAAACCCCCTCATACCACGCATGACGTGGATCGCCCCCCCACGGGGGCTGTTGGGGCGTGGAACACGCCGAGCGTGCCGAGAGCATGCTAACGACACCGCGACTCACGTGGAGCTCCCAGTGAAGAAGATCTGGTACAGCGAGAGTGCGAGTACCCGCCACGACTCCGTAGCACTGCATCGCCAGGGGTATGGCATGCGGTGGACAGCTGAGCATGTGCCGATGGTGTTGAGGATGGTCTCGCGGCTTGGACCGGGCACCACCGTTGACGCTCCTGTTGAGCCGTAAACGTGTGACACGTGGGGGGAAATGGTGACAGTCGTGCTGAGTTTACGCAGCTCACCCACACACGCGATGGAAGCACTCCGCCATGAGCATGAACGTGACCTCGTGGAGGTGAAGGGTATTGCCGTATGGATCCTTAATGTTTTGGTCGACGCAACCCGCCACCATGGAGAAACGGAAACGGCGGACCAAAATAGCGGCTTGGTGGACCTTCACTGAAGGAAAGGGAAGGGAAGGGCAGCGAATGGCGATCAGCCAGTGGGCGCCGCCAGCTGCAGACAAGAATACAGTACCATGGCTTCTTGCCAAAACCCCCTCATACCACGCATGACGTGGATCGCCCCCCCACGGGGGCTGTTGGGGCGTGGAACACGCCGAGCGTGCCGAGAGCATGCTAACGACACCGCGACTCACCTGGAGCTCCCAGTGAAGAAGATCTGGTACAGCGAGAGTGCGAGTACCCGCCACGACTCCGTAGCACTGCATCGCCAGGGGTATGGCATGCGGTGGACAGCTGAGCATGTGCCGATGGTGTTGAGGATGGTCTCGCGGCTTGGACCGGGCACCACCGTTGACGCTCCTGTTGAGCCGTAAACGTGTGACACGTGGGGGGAAGTGGTGACAGTCGTGCTGAGTTTACGCAGCTCACCCACACACGCGATGGAAGCACTCCGCCATGAGCATGAACGTGACCTCGTGGAGGTGAAGGATATTGCCGTATGGATCCTTAATGTTTTGGTCGACGCAACCCGCCACCATGGAGAAACGGAAACGGCGGACCAAAATAGCGGCTTGGTGGACCTTCACTGAAGGAAAGGGAAGGGAAGGGCAGCGAATGGCGATCAGCCAGTGGGCGCCGCCAGCTGCAGACAAGAATACAGTACCATGGCTTCTTGCCAAAACCCCCTCATACCACGCATGACGTGGATCGCCCCCCCACGGGGGCTGTTGGGGCGTGGAACACGCCGAGCGTGCCGAGAGCATGCTAACGACACCGCGACTCACGTGGAGCTCCCAGTGAAGAAGATCTGGTACAGCGAGAGTGCGAGTACCCGCCACGACTCCGTAGCACTGCATCGCCAGGGGTATGGCATGCGGTGGACAGCTGAGCATGTGCCGATGGTGTTGAGGATGGTCTCGCGGCTTGGACCGGGCACCACCGTTGACGCTCCTGTTGAGCCGTAAACGTGTGACACGTGGGGGGAAATGGTGACAGTCGTGCTGAGTTTACGCAGCTCACCCACACACGCGATGGAAGCACTCCGCCATGAGCATGAACGTGACCTCGTGGAGGTGAAGGGTATTGCCGTATGGATCCTTAATGTTTTGGTCGACGCAACCCGCCACCATGGAGAAACGGAAACGGCGGACCAAAATAGCGGCTTGGTGGACCTTCACTGAAGGAAAGGGAAGGGAAGGGCAGCGAATGGCGATCAGCCAGTGGGCACCACCCTGCAGACAAGAATACAGTACCATGGCTTCTTGCCAAAACCCCCTCATACCACGCATGACGTGGATCGCCCCCCCACGGGGGCTGTTGGGGCGTGGAACACGCCGAGCGTGCCGAGAGCATGCTAACGACACCGCGACTCACTAGGAGCTCCCAGTGAAGAAGATCTGGTACAGCGAGAGTGCGAGTACCCGCCACGACTCCGTAGCACTGCATCGCCAGGGGTATGGCATGCGGTGGACAGTTGAGCATGTGCCGATGGTGTTGAGGATGGTCTCGCGGCTTGGACCGGGCACCACCGTTGATGCTCCTGTTGAGCCGTAAACGTGTGACACGTGGGGGGAAGTGGTGACAGTCGTGCTGAGTTTACGCAGCTCACCCACACACGCGATGGAAGCACACCGCCATGAGCATGAACGTGACCTCGTGGAGGTGAAGGGTATTGCCGTATGGATCCTTAATGTTTTGGTCGACGCAACCCGCCACCATGGAGAAACGGAAACGGCGGACCAAAACAGCGGCTTGGTGGACCTTCACTGAAGGAAAGGGAAGGGAAGGGCAGCGAATGGCGATCAGCCAGTGGGCGCCGCCAGCTGCAGACAAGAATACGGTACCATGGCTTCTTGCCAAAACCCCCTCATACCACGCATGACGTGGATCGCCCCCCCACGGGGGCTGTTGGGGCGTGGAACACGCCGAGCGTGCCGAGAGCATGCTAACGACACCGCGACTCACGTGGAGCTCCCAGTGAAGAAGATCTGGTACAGCGAGGGTGCAAGTACCCGCCACAACTCCGTAGCACTGCATCGCCAGGGGTATGGCATGCGGTGGACAGTTGAGCATGTGCCGATGGTGTTGAGGATGGTCTCGCGGCTTGGACCGGGCACCACCGTTGACGCTCCTGTTGAGCCGTAAACGTGTGACACGTGGGGGGAAGTGGTGACAATTGTGCCGAGTTTACGCAGCTCACCCACACACGCGATGGAAGCACTCCGCCATGAGCATGAACGTGACCTCGTGGAGGTGAAGGGTATTGCCGTATGGATCCTTAATGTTTTGGTCGACGCAACCCGCCACCACGGAGAAACGGAAACGGCGGACCAAAACAGCGGCTTGGTGGACCTTCACTGAAGGAAAGGGAAGGGAAGGGCAGCGAATGGCGATCAGCCAGTGGGCGCCGCCAGCTGCAGACAAGAATACAGTACCATGGCTTCTTGCCAAAACCCCCTCATACCACGCATGACGTGGATCGCCCCCCCACGGGGGCTGTTGGGGCGTGGAACACGCCGAGCGTGCCGAGAGCATGCCAACGACACCGCGACTCACGTGGAGCTCCCAGTGAAGAAGATCTGGTATAGCGAGAGTGCGAGTACCCGCCACGACTCCGTAGCACTGCATCGCCAGGGGTATGGCATGCGGTGGACAGTTGAGCATGTGCCGATGGTGTTGAGGATGGTCTCGCGGCTTGGACCGGGCACCACCGTTGACGCTCCTGTTGAGCCGTAAACGTGTGACACGTGGGGGGAAGTGGTGACAGTCGTGCTGAGTTTACGCAGCTCACCCACACACGCGATGGAAGCACTCCGCCATGAGCATGAACGTGACCTCGTGGAGGTGAAGGGTATTGCCGTATGGATCCTTAATGTTTTGGTCGACGCAACCCGCCACCATGGAGAAACGGAAACGGCGGACCAAAACAGCGGCTTGGTGGACCTTCACTGAAGGAAAGGGAAGGGAAGGGCAGCGAATGGCGATCAGCCAGTGGGCGCCGCCAGCTGCAGACAAGAATACAGTACCATGGCTTCTTGCCAAAACCCCCTCATACCACGCATGACGTGGATCGGCCCCCCACGGGGGCTGTTGGGGCGTGGAACACGCCGAGCGTGCCGAGAGCATGCTAACGACACCACGACTCACCTGGAGCTCCCAGTGAAGAAGATCTGGTACAGCGAGAGTGCAAGTACCCGCCACGACTCCGTAGCACTGCATCGCCAGGGGTATGGCATGCGGTGGACAATTGAGCATGTGCGGATGGTGTTGAGGATGGTCTCGCGGCTTGGACCGGGCACCAGCGTTGACGCTCCTGTTGAGCCGTAAACGTGTGACACGTGGGGGGAAGTGGTGACAGTCGTGCTGAGTTTACGCAGCTCACCCACACACGTGATGGAAGCACTCCGCCACGAGCATGAACGTTAACACGTGGAGGTGAAGGGTATTGCCGTATGGATCTTTAATGTTTTGGTCGACGCAACCCGCCACCATAGAGAAACGGAAACGGCGGACCAAAACAGCGGCTTGGTGGACCTTCACTGAAGGAAAGGGAAGGGAAGGGCAGCGAATGGCGATCAGCCAGTGGGCGCCGCCAGCTGCAGACAAGAATACAGTACCATGGCTTTTTGCCAAAACCCCCTCATACCACGCATGACGTGGATCGCCCCCCCACGGGGGCTGTTGGGGCGTGGAACACGCCGAGCGTGCCGAGAGCATGCTAACGACACCGCGACTCACGTGGAGCTCCCAGTGAAGAAGATCTGGTACAGCGAGAGTGCGAGTACCCGCCACGACTCCGTAGCACTGCATTTCCAGGGGTATGGCATGCGGTGGACAGATGAGCATGTGCCGATGGTGTTGAGGATGGTCTCGCTGCTTGGACCGGGCACCACCGTCGACGCTCCTGTTGAGCCGTAAACGTGTGACACGTGGGGGGAAGTGGTGACAGTCGTGCTGAGTTTACGCAGCTCACCCACACACGCGATGGAAGCACTCCGCCATGAGCATGAACGTGACCTCGTGGAGGTGAAGGGTATTGCCGCATGGGTCCCTAATGTTTTGGTCGACGCAACCCGCCACCATGGAGAAACGGAAACGGCGGACCACAACAGCGGCTTGGTGGACCTTCACTGAAGGAAAGGGAAGGGAAGGGCAGCGAATGGCGATCAGCCAGTGGGCGCCGCCACCTGCAGACAAGAAAACAGTACCATGGCTTCTTGCCAAAACCCCCTCATACCACGCATGACGTGGATCGCCCCCCCACGGGGGTTGTTGGGGTGTGGAACACGCCGAGCGTGCCGAGAGCATGCTAACGACACCGCGACTCACGTGGAGCTCCCAGTGAAGAAGATCTGGTACAGCAAGAGTGCAAGTACCCGCCACAACTCCGTAGCACTGCATCGCCAGGGGTATGGCATGCGGTGGACAGTTGAGCATGTGCCGATGGTGTTGAGGATGGTCTCGCAGCTTGGACCGGGCACCACCGTTGACGCTCCTGTTGAGCCGTAAACGTGTGACACGTGGGGGGAAGTGGTGACAGTCGTGCTGCGTTTACGCAGCTCACCCACACACGCGATGGAAGCACTCCGCCATGAGCATGAACGTGACCTCGTGGAGGTGAAGGGTATTGCCGTATGGATCCTTAATGATTTGGTCGACGCAACCCGCCACCACGGAGAAACGGAAACGGCGGACCAAAACAGCGGCTTGGTGGACCTTCACTGAAGGAAAGGGAAGGGAAGGGCAGCAAATGGCGATCAGCCAGTGGGCGCCGCCAGCCGCAGACAAGAATACAGTACCATGGCTTCTTGCCAAAACCCCCTCATACCACGCATGACGTGGATCGCCCCCCCACGGGGGCTGTTGGGGCGTGGAACACGCCGAGCGTGCCGAGAGCATGCTAACGACACCGCGACTCACGTGGAGCTCCCAGTGAAGAAGATCTGGTACAGCGAGAGTGCGAGTACCCGCCACGACTCCGTAGCACTGCATTTCCAGGGGTATGGCATGCGGTGGACAGTTGAGCATGTGCCGATGGTGTTGAGGATGGTCTCGCGGCTTGGACCGGGCACCACCGTTGACGCTCCTGTTGAGCCGTAAACGTGTGACACGTGGGGGGAAGTGGTGACAGTCGTGCTGAGTTTACGCAGCTCACCCACACACGCGATGGAAGCACTCCGCCATGAGCATGAACGTGACCTCGTGGAGGTGAAGGGTATTGCCGTATGGATCCTTAATGTTTTGGTCGACGCAACCCGCCACCATGGAGAAACGGAAACGGCGGACCAAAACAGCGGCTTGGTGGACCTTCACTGAAGGAAAGGGAAGGGAAGGGCAGCGAATGGCGATCAGCCAGTGGGCGCCGCCAGCTGCAGACAAGAATACAGTACCATGGCTTCTTGCCAAAACCCCCTCATACCACGCATGACGTGGATCGCCCCCCCACGGGGGCTGTTGGGGCGTGGAACACGCCGAGCGTGCCGAGAGCATGCTAACGACACCGCGACTCACGTGGAGCTCCCAGTGAAGAAGATCTGGTACAGCGAGAGTGCAAGTACCCGCCACAACTCCGTAGCACTGCATCGCCAGGGGTATGGCATGCGGTGGACAGTTGAGCATGTGCCGATGGTGTTGAGGATGGTCTCGCGGCTTGGACCGGGCACCACCGTTGACGCTCTTGTTGAGCGGTAAACGTGTGACATGTGGGGGGAAGTGGTGACAGTCGTGCTGAGTTTACGCAGCTCACCCACACACGCGATGGAAGGACTCCGCCATGAGCATGAACGTGACCTCGTGGAGGTGAAGGGTATTGCCGTATGGATCCTTAATGTTTTGGTCGACGCAACCCGCCACCATGGAGAAACGGAAACGGCGGACCAAAACAGCGGCTTGGTGGACCTTCACTGAAGGAAAGGGAAGGGAAGGGCAGCGAATGGCGATCAGCCAGTGGGCGCCGCCAGCTGCAGACAAGAAAACAGTACCATGGCTTCTTGCCAAAACCCCCTCATACCACGCATGACGTGGATCGCCCCCCCACGGGGGCTGTTGGGGCGTGGAACACGCCGAGCGTGCCGAGAGCATGCTAACGACACCGCGACTCACGTGGAGCTCCCAGTGAAGAAGATCTGGTACAGCGAGAGTGCAAGTACCCGCCACAACTCCGTAGCACTGCATCGCCAGGGGTATGGCATGCGGTGGACAGTTGAGCATGTGCCGATGGTGTTGAGGATGGTCTCGCAGCTTGGACCGGGCACCACCGTTGACGCTCCTGTTGAGCCGTAAACGTGTGACACGTGGGGGGAAGTGGTGACAGTCGTGCTGAGTTTACGCAGCTCACCCACACACGCGATGGAAGCACTCCGCCATGAGCATGAACGTGACCTCGTGGAGGTGAAGGGTATTGCCGTATGGATCCTTAATGTTTTGGTCGACGCAACCCGCCACCACGGAGAAACGGAAACGGCGGACCAAAACAGCGGCTTGGTGGACCTTCACTGAAGGAAAGGGAAGGGAAGGGCAGCGAATGGCGATCAGCCAGTGGGCGCCGCCAGCTGCAGACAAGAATACAGTACCATGGCTTCTTGCCAAAACCCCCTCATACCACGCATGACGTGGATCGCCCCCCCACGGGGGCTGTTGGGGCGTGGAACACGCCGAGCGTGCCGAGAGCATGCTAACGACACCGCGACTCACGTGGAGCTCCCAGTGAAGAAGATCTGGTACAGCGAGAGTGCGAGTACCCGCCACGACTCCGTAGCACTGCATTTCCAGGGGTATGGCATGCGGTGGACAGTTGAGCATGTGCCGATGGTGTTGAGGATGGTCTCGCGGCTTGGACCGGGCACCACCGTTGACGCTCCTGTTGAGCCGTAAACGTGTGACACGTGGGGGGAAGTGGTGACAGTCGTGCTGAGTTTACGCAGCTCACCCACACACGCGATGGAAGCACTCCGCCATGAGCATGAACGTGACCTCGTGGAGGTGAAGGGTATTGCCGTATGGATCCTTAATGTTTTGGTCGACGCAACCCGCCACCATGGAGAAACGGAAACGGCGGACCAAAACAGCGGCTTGGTGGACCTTCACTGAAGGAAAGGGAAGGGAAGGGCAGCGAATGGCGATCAGCCAGTGGGCGCCGCCAGCTGCAGACAAGAATACAGTACCATGGCTTCTTGCCAAAACCCCCTCATACCAAGCATGACGTGGATCGCCCCCCCACGGGGGCTGTTGGGGCGTGGAACACGCCGAGCGTGCCGAGAGCATGCTAACGACACCGCGACTCACGTGGAGCTCCCAGTGAAGAAGATGTGGTACAGCGAGAGTGCGAGTACCCGCCACGACTCCGTAGCACTGCATCGCCAGGGGTATGGCATGCGGTGGACAGTTGAGCATGTGCCGATGGTGTTGAGGATGGTCTCGCGGCTTGGACCGGGCACCACCGTTGATGCTCTTGTTGAGCCGTAAACGTGTGACACGTGGGGGGAAGTGGTGACAGTCGTGCTGAGTTTACGCAGCTCACCCACACACGCGATGGAAGCACTCCGCCATGAGCATGAACGTGACCTCGTGGAGGTGAAGGGTATTGCCGTATGGATCCTTAATGTTTTGGTCGACGCAACCCGCCACCATGGAGAAACGGAAACGGCGGACCAAAACAGCGGCTTGGTGGACCTTCACTGAAGGAAAGGGAAGGGAAGGACAGCGAATGGCGATCAGCCAGTGGGCGTTGCCAGCTGCAGACAAGAATACAGTACCATGGCTTCTTGCCAAAACCCCCTCATACCACGCATGACGTGGATCGCCCCCCCACGGGGGCTGTTGGGGCGTGGAACACGCCGAGCGTGCCGAGAGCATGCTAACGACACCGCGACTCACGTGGAGCTCCCAGTGAAGAAGATCTGGTACAGCGAGAGTGCGAGTACCCGCCACGACTCCGTAGCACTGCATCGCCAGGGGTATGGCATGCGGTGGACAGTTGAGCATGTGCCGATGGTGTTGAGGATGGTCTCGCGGCTTGGACCGGGCACCACCGTTGACGCTCTTGTTGAGCCGTAAACGTGTGACACGTGGGGGGAAGTGGTGACAGTCGTGCTGAGTTTACGCAGCTCACCCACACACGCGATGGAAGCACTCCGCCATGAGCATGAACGTGACCTCGTGGAGGTGAAGGGTATTGCCGTATGGATCCTTAATGTTTTGGTCGACGCAACCCGCCACCATGGAGAAACGGAAACGGCGGACCAAAACAGCGGCTTGGTGGACCTTCACTGAAGGAAAGGGAAGGGAAGGGCGGCGAATGGCGATCAGCAAGTGGGCGCCGCCAGCTGCAGACAAGAATACAGTACCATGGCTTCTTGCCAAAACCCCCTCATACCACGCATGACGTGGATCGCCCCCCCACGGGGGCTGTTGGGGCGTGGAACACGCCGAGCGTGCCGAGAGCATGCTAACGACACCGCGACTCACGTGGAGCTCCCAGTGAAGAAGATCTGGTACAGCGAGAGTGCGAGTACCCGCCACGACTCCGTAGCACTGCATCGCCAGGGGTATGGCATGCGGTGGACAGTTGAGCATGTGCCGATGGTGTTGAGGATGGTCTCGCGGCTTGGACCGGGCACCACCGTTGACGCTCCTGTTGAGCCGTAAACGTGTGACACGTGGGGGGAAGTGGTGACAGTCGTGCTGAGTTTACGCAGCTCACCCACACACGCGATGGAAGGACTCCGCCATGAGCATGAACGTGACCTCGTGGAGGTGAAGGGTATTGCCGTATGGATCCTTAATGTTTTGGTCGACGCAACCCGCCACCATGGAGAAACGGAAACGGCGGACCAAAACAGCGGCTTGGTGGACCTTCACTGAAGGAAAGGGAAGGGAAGGGCAGCGAATGGCGATCAGCCAGTGGGCGCCGCCAGCTGCAGACAAGAATACAGTACCATGGCTTCTTGCCAAAACCCCCTCATACCGCGCATGACGTGGATCGGCCCCCCACGGGGGCTGTTGGGGCGTGGAACACGCCGAGCGTGCCGAGAGCATGCTAACGACACCGCGACTCACCTGGAGCTCCCAGTGAAGAAGATCTGGTATAGCGAGAGTGCGAGTACCCGCCACGACTCCGTAGCACTGCATTGCCAGGGGTATGGCATGCGGTGGACAGTTGAGCATGTGCCGATGGTGTTGAGGATGGTCTCGCGGCTTGGACCGGACACCACCGTTGACGCTCCCGTTGAGCCGTAAACGTGTGACACGTGGGGGGAAATGGTGACAGTCGTGCTGAGTTTACGCAGCTCACCCACACACGCGATGGAAGCACTCCGCCATGAGCATGAACGTGACCTCGTGGAGGTGAAGGGTATTGCCGTATGGATCCTTAATGTTTTGGTCGACGCAACCCGCCACCATGGAGAAACGGAAACGGCGGACCAAAATAGCGGCTTGGTGGACCTTCACTGAAGGAAAGGGAAGGGAAGGGCAGCGAATGGCGATCAGCCAGTGGGCGCCGCCAGCTGCAGACAAGAATATAGTACCATGGCTTCTTGCCAAAACCCCCTCATACCACGCATGACGTGGATCGCCCCCCCACGGGGGCTGTTGGGGCGTGGAACACGCCGAGCGTGCCGAGAGCATGCTAACGACACCGCGACTCACGTGGAGCTCCCAGTGAAGAAGATCTGGTACAGCGAGAGTGCGAGTACCCGCCACGACTCCGTAGCACTGCATCGCCAGGGGTATGGCATGCGGTCGATACTTGAGCATGTGCCGATGGTGTTGAGGATGGTCTCGCGGCTTGGACCGGGCACCACCGTTGATGCTCTTGTTGAGCCGTAAACGTGTGACACGTGGGGGGAAGTGGTGACAGTCGTGCTGAGTTTACGCAGCTCACCCACACACGCGATGGAAGCACTCCGCCATGAGCATGAACGTGACCTCGTGGAGGTGAAGGGTATTGCCGTATGGATCCTTAATGTTTTGGTCGACGCAACCCGCCACCATGGAGAAACGGAAACGGCGGACCAAAACAGCGGCTTGGTGGACCTTCACTGAAGGAAAGGGAAGGGAAGGACAGCGAATGGCGATCAGCCAGTGGGCGTTGCCAGCTGCAGACAAGAATACAGTACCATGGCTTCTTGCCAAAACCCCCTCATACCACGCATGACGTGGATCGCCCCCCCACGGGGGCTGTTGGGGCGTGGAACACGCCGAGCGTGCCGAGAGCATGCTAACGACACCGCGACTCACGTGGAGCTCCCAGTGAAGAAGATCTGGTACAGCGAGAGTGCGAGTACCCGCCACGACTCCGTAGCACTGCATCGCCAGGGGTATGGCATGCGGTGGACAGTTGAGCATGTGCCGATGGTGTTGAGGATGGTCTCGCGGCTTGGACCGGGCACCACCGTTGACGCTCTTGTTGAGCCGTAAACGTGTGACACGTGGGGGGAAGTGGTGACAGTCGTGCTGAGTTTACGCAGCTCACCCACACACGCGATGGAAGCACTCCGCCATGAGCATGAACGTGACCTCGTGGAGGTGAAGGGTATTGCCGTATGGATCCTTAATGTTTTGGTCGACGCAACCCGCCACCATGGAGAAACGGAAACGGCGGACCAAAACAGCGGCTTGGTGGACCTTCACTGAAGGAAAGGGAAGGGAAGGGCGGCGAATGGCGATCAGCCAGTGGGCGCCGCCAGCTGCAGACAAGAATACAGTACCATGGCTTCTTGCCAAAACCCCCTCATACCACGCATGACGTGGATCGCCCCCCCACGGGGGCTGTTGGGGCGTGGAACACGCCGAGCGTGCCGAGAGCATGCTAACGACACCGCGACTCACGTGGAGCTCCCAGTGAAGAAGATCTGGTACAGCGAGAGTGCGAGTACCCGCCACGACTCCGCAGCACTGCATCGCCAGGGGTATGGCATGCGGTGGACAGTTGAGCATGTGCCGATGGTGTTGAGGATGGTCTCGCGGCTTGGACCGGGCACCACCGTTGACGCTCCTGTTGAGCCGTAAACGTGTGACACGTGGGGGGAAGTGGTGACAGTCGTGCTGAGTTTACGCAGCTCACCCACACACGCGATGGAAGGACTCCGCCATGAGCATGAACGTGACCTCGTGGAGGTGAAGGGTATTGCCGTATGGATCCTTAATGTTTTGGTCGACGCAACCCGCCACCATGGAGAAACGGAAACGGCGGACCAAAACAGCGGCTTGGTGGACCTTCACTGAAGGAAAGGGAAGGGAAGGGCAGCGAATGGCGATCAGCCAGTGGGCGCCGCCAGCTGCAGACAAGAATACAGTACCATGGCTTCTTGCCAAAACCCCCTCATACCGCGCATGACGTGGATCGGCCCCCCACGGGGGCTGTTGGGGCGTGGAACACGCCGAGCGTGCCGAGAGCATGCTAACGACACCGCGACTCACCTGGAGCTCCCAGTGAAGAAGATCTGGTATAGCGAGAGTGCGAGTACCCGCCACGACTCCGTAGCACTGCATTGCCAGGGGTATGGCATGCGGTGGACAGTTGAGCATGTGCCGATGGTGTTGAGGATGGTCTCGCGGCTTGGACCGGACACCACCGTTGACGCTCCCGTTGAGCCGTAAACGTGTGACACGTGGGGGGAAATGGTGACAGTCGTGCTGAGTTTACGCAGCTCACCCACACACGCGATGGAAGCACTCCGCCATGAGCATGAACGTGACCTCGTGGAGGTGAAGGGTATTGCCGTATGGATCCTTAATGTTTTGGTCGACGCAACCCGCCACCATGGAGAAACGGAAACGGCGGACCAAAATAGCGGCTTGGTGGACCTTCACTGAAGGAAAGGGAAGGGAAGGGCAGCGAATGGCGATCAGCCAGTGGGCGCCGCCAGCTGCAGACAAGAATATAGTACCATGGCTTCTTGCCAAAACCCCCTCATACCACGCATGACGTGGATCGCCCCCCCACGGGGGCTGTTGGGGCGTGGAACACGCCGAGCGTGCCGAGAGCATGCTAACGACACCGCGACTCACGTGGAGCTCCCAGTGAAGAAGATCTGGTACAGCGAGAGTGCGAGTACCCGCCACGACTCCGTAGCACTGCATCGCCAGGGGTATGGCATGCGGTCGATACTTGAGCATGTGCCGATGGTGTTGAGGATGGTCTCGCGGCTTGGACCGGGCACCAGCGTTGACGCTCCTGTTGAGTCGTAAACGTGTGACACGTGGGGGGAAGTGGTGACAGTCGTGCTGAGTTTACGCAGCTCACCCACACACGCGATGGAAGGACTCCGCCATGAGCATGAACGTGACCTCGTGGAGGTGAAGGGTATTGCCGTATGGATCCTTAATGTTTTGGTCGACGCAACCCGCCACCATGGAGAAACGGAAACGGCGGACCAAAACAGCGGCTTGGTGGACCTTCACTGAAGGAAAGGGAAGGGAAGGGCGGCGAATGGCGATCAGCCAGTGGGCGCCGCCAGCTGCAGACAAGAATACAGTACCATGGCTTCTTGCCAAAACCCCCTCATACCGCGCATGACGTGGATCGGCCCCCCACGGGGGCTGTTGGGGCGTGGAACACGCCGAGCGTGCCGAGAGCATGCTACCGACACCGCGACTCACGTGGAGCTCCCAGTGAAGAAGATCTGGTATAGCGAGAGTGCGAGTACCCGCCACGACTCCGTAGCACTGCATTGCCAGTGGTATGGCATGCGGTGGACACTTGAGCATGTGCCGATGGTGTTGAGGATGGTCTCGCGGCTTGGACCGGACACCACCGTTGACGCTCCTGTTGAGCCGTAAACGTGTGACACGTGGGGGGAAGTGGTGACAGTCGTGCTGAGTTTACGCAGCTCACCCACACACGCGATGGAGGCACTCCGCCATGAGCATGAACGTGACCTCGTGGAGGTGAAGGGTATTGCCGTATGGATCCTTAATGTTTTGGTCGACGCAACCCGCCACCATGGATAAATTGAAACGGCGGACCAAAACAGCCGCTTGGTGGACCTTCACTGAAGGAAAGGGAAGGGAAGGGCAGCGAATGGCGATCAGCCAGTGGGTGCCGCCAACTGCAGACAAGAATATAGTACCATGGCTTCTTGCCAAGACCCCCTCATACCACGCATGACGTGGATCGCCCTTCCACGGGGGCTGTTGGGGCGTGGAACACGCCGAGCGTGCCGAGAGCATGCTAACGACACCGCAACTCACGTGGCGCTCCCAGTGAAGAAGATCTGGTACAGCGAGAGTGCGAGTACCCGCCACGACTCCGTAGCACTGCATCGCCAGGGGTATGGCATGCGGTGGACAGTTGAGCATGTGCCGATGGTGTTGAGGATGGCCTCGCGGCTTGGACCGGGCACCACCGTTGACGCTCCTGTTGAGCCGTAAACGTGTGACACGTGGGGGGAAGTGGTGACAGTCGTGCTGAGTTTACGCAGCTCACCCACACACGCGATGGAAGCACTCCGCCATGAGCATGAACGTGACCTCGTGGAGGTGAAGGGTATTGCCGTATGGATCCTTAATGTTTTGGTCGACGCAACCCGCCACCATGGAGAAACGGAAACGGCGGACCAAAACAGCGGCTTGGTGGACCTTCACTGAAGGAAAGGGAAGGGAAGGACAGCGAATGGCGATCAGCCAGTGGGCGTTGCCAGCTGCAGACAAGAATACAGTACCATGGCTTCTTGCCAAAACCCCCTCATACCACGCATGACGTGGATCGCCCCCCCACGGGGGCTGTTGGGGCGTGGAACACGCCGAGCGTGCCGAGAGCATGCTAACGACACCGCGACTCACGTGGAGCTCCCAGTGAAGAAGATCTGGTACAGCGAGAGTGCGAGTACCCGCCACGACTCCGTAGCACTGCATCGCCAGGGGTATGGCATGCGGTGGACAGTTGAGCATGTGCCGATGGTGTTGAGGATGGTCTCGCGGCTTGGACCGGTCACCACCGTTGACGCTCTTGTTGAGCCGTAAACGTGTGACACGTGGGGGGAAGTGGTGACAGTCGTGCTGAGTTTACGCAGCTCACCCACACACGCGATGGAAGCACTCCGCCATGAGCATGAACGTGACCTCGTGGAGGTGAAGGGTATTGCCGTATGGATCCTTAATGTTTTGGTCGACGCAACCCGCCACCATGGAGAAACGGAAACGGCGGACCAAAACAGCGGCTTGGTGGACCTTCACTGAAGGAAAGGGAAGGGAAGGGCAGTGAATGGCGATCAGCCAGTGGGCGCCGCCAGCTGCAGACAAGAATACAGTACCATGGCTTCTTGCCAAAACCCCCTCATACCACGCATGACGTGGATCGCCCCGCCACGGGGGCTGTTGGGGCGTGGAACACGCCGAGCGTGCCGAGAGCATGCTAACGACACCGCGACTCACGTGGAGCTCCCAGTGAAGAAGATCTGGTACAGCGAGAGTGCAAGTACCCGCCCGACTCCGTAGCACTGCATCGCCAGGGGTATGGCATGCGGTGGACAGTTGAGCATGTGCCGATGGTGTTGAGGATGGTCTCGCGGCTTGGACCGGGCACCACCGTTGACGCTCCTGTTGAGCCGTAAACGTGTGACACGTGGGGGGATGTGGTGACAGTCGTGCTGAGTTTACGCAGCTCACCCACACACGCGATGGAAGGACTCCGCCATGAGCATGAACGTGACCTCGTGGAGGTGAAGGGTATTGCCGTATGGATCCTTAATGTTTTGGTCGACGCAACCCGCCACCATGGAGAAACGGAAACGGCGGACCAAAACAGCGGCTTGGTGGACCTTCACTGAAGGAAAGGGAAGGGAAGGGCAGTGAATGGCGATCAGCCAGTGGGCGCCGCCAGCTGCAGACAAGAATACAGTACCATGGCTTCTTGCCAAAAGCCCCTCATACCACGCATGACGTGGATCGCCCCCCCACGGGGGCTGTTGGGGCGTGGAACACGCCGAGCGTGCCGAGAGCATGGTAACGACACCGCGACTCACGTGGAGCTCCCAGTGAAGAAGATCTGGTACAGCGAGAGTGCGAGTACCCGCCACGACTCCGTAGCACTGCATCGCCAGGGGTATGGCATGCGGTGGACAGCTGAGCATGTGCCGATGGTGTTGAGGATGGTCTCGCGGCTTGGACCGGGCACCACCGTTGACGCTCCTGTTGAGCCGCAAACGTGTGACACGTGGGGGGAAATGGTGACAGTCGTGCTGAGTTTACGCAGCTCACCCACACACGCGATGGAAGCACTCCGCCATGAGCATGAACGTGACCTCGTGGAGGTGAAGGGTATTGCCGTATGGATCCTTAATGTTTTGGTCGACGCAACCCGCCACCATGGAGAAACGGAAACGGCGGACCAAAACAGCGGCTTGGTGGACCTTCACTGAAGGAAAGGGAAGGGAAGGGCAGTGAATGGCGATCAGCTAGTGGGCACCGCCAGCTGCAGACAAGAATACGGTACCATGGCTTCTGGCCAAAACCCCCTCATACCACGCATGACGTGGATCGCCCCCCCACGGGGGCTGTTGGGGCGTGGAACACGCCGAGCGTGCCGAGAGCATGCTAACGACACCGCGACTCACGTGGAGCTCCCAGTGAAGAAGATCTGGTACAGCGAGAGTGCAAGTACCCGCCACGACTCCGTAGCACTGCATCGCCAGGGGTATGGCATGCGGTGGACAGTTGAGCATGTGCCGATGGTGTTGAGGATGGTCTCGCGGCTTGGACCGGGCACCACCGTTGACGCTCCTGTTGAGACGTAAATGTGTGACACGTGGGGGGAAGTGGTGACAGGCGTGCTGAGTTTACGCAGCTCACCCACACACGCAATGGAAGCACTCCGCCATGAGCATGAACGTGACCTCATGGAGGTGAAGGGTATTGCCGTATGGATCCTTAATGTTTTGGTTGACGCAACCCGCCACCATGGAGAAACGGAAACGGCGGACCAAAACAGCGGCTTGGTGGACCTTCACTGAAGGAAAGGGAAGGGAAGGGCAGCGAATGGCGATCAGCCAGTGGGCGCCGCCAGCTGCAGACAAGAATACAGTACCATGGCTTCTTGCCAAAACCCCCTCATACCACGCATGACGTGGATCGCCCCCCCACGGGGGCTGTTGGGGCGTGGAACACGCCGAGCGTGCCGAGAGCACGCTAACGACACCGCGACTCACGTGGAGCTCCCAGTGAAGAAGATCTGGTACAGCGAGAGTGCGAGTACCCGCCACGATTCTGTAGCACTGCATCGCCAGGGGTATGGCATGCGGTGGACAGCTGAGCATGTGCCGATGGTGTTGAGGATGGTCTCGCGGCTTGGACCGGGCACCACCGTTGACGCTCCTGTTGAGCCGTAAACGTGTGACACGTGGGGGGAAGTGGTGACAGTCGTGCTGAGTTTACGCAGCTCACCCACACACGCGATGGAAGCACTCCGCCATGAGCATGAACGTGACCTCGTGGAGGTGAAGGGTATTGCCGTATGGATCCTTAATGTTTTGGTCGACGCAACCCGCCACCATGGAGAAACGGAAACGGCGGACCAAAACAGCGGCTTGGTGGACCTTCACTGAAGGAAAGGGAAGGGAAGGGCAGCGAATGGCGATCAGCCAGTGGGCGCCGCCAGCTGCAGACAACATTATAGTACCATGGCTTCTTGCCAAAACCCCCTCATACCACGCATGACGTGGATCGCCCCCCCACGGGGGCTGTTGGGGCGTGGAACACGCCGAGCGTGCCGAGAGCATGCTAGCGACACCGCGACTCACGTGGAGCTCCCAGTGAAGAAGATCTGGTACAGCGAGAGTGCGAGTACCCGCCACGACTCCGTAGCACTGCATCGCCAGGGGTATGGCATGCGGTGGACAGTTGAGCATGTGCCGATGGTGTTGAGGATGGTCTCGCGGCTTGGACCGGGCACCACCGTTGACGCTCCTGTTGAGCCGTAAACGTGTGACACGTGGGGGGAAATGGTGACAGTCGTGCTGAGTTTACGCAGCTCACCCACACACGCGATGGAAGGACTCCGCCATGAGCATGAACGTGACCTCGTGGAGGTGAAGGGTATTGCCGTATGGATCCTTAATGTTTTGGTCGACGCAACCCGCCACCATGGAGAAACGGAAACGGCGGACCAAAACAGCGGCTTGGTGGACCTTCACTGAAGGAAAGGGAAGGGAAGGGCAGCGAATGGCGATCAGCCAGTGGGCGCCGCCAGCTGGAGACAAGAATATAGTACCATGGCTTCTTGCCAAAACCCCCTCATACCACGCATGACGTGGATCGCCCCCCCACGGGGGCTGTTGGGGCGTGGAACACGCCGAGCGTGCCGAGAGCATGCTAACGACACCGCGATTCACGTGGAGCTCCCAGTGAAGAAGATCTGGTACAGCGAGAGTGCGAGTACCCGCCACGACTCCGTAGCACTGCATCGCCAGGGGTATGGCATGCGGTGGACAGTTGAGCATGTGCCGATGGTGTTGAGGATGGTCTCGCGGCTTGGACCGGGCACCACCGTCGACGCTCCTGTTGAGCCGTAAACGTGTGACACGTGGGGGGAAATGGTGACAGTCGTGCTGATTTTACGCAGCTCACCCACACACGCGATGGAAGCACTCCGCCATGAGCATGAACGTGACCTCGTGGAGGTGAAGGGTATTGCCGTATGGATCCTTAATGTTTTGGTCGACGCAACCCGCCACCATGGAGAAACGGAAACGGCGGACCAAAATAGCGGCTTGGTGGACCTTCACTGAAGGAAAGGGAAGGGAAGGGCAGCGAATGGCGATCAGCCAGTGGGCGTTGCCAGCTGCAGACAAGAATATAGTACCATGGCTTCTTGCCAAAACCCCCTCATACCACGCATGACGTGGATCGCCCCCCCACGGGGGCTGTTGGGGCGTGGAACACGCCGAGCGTGCCGAGAGCATGCTAACGACACCGCGACTCATGTGGAGCTCCCAGTGAAGAAGATCTGGTACAGCGAGAGTGCGAGTACCCGCCACGACTCCGTAGCACTGCATCGCCAGGGGTATGGCATGCGGTGGACAGTTGAGCATGTGCCGATGGTGTTGAGGATGGTCTCGCGGCTTGGACCGGGCACCACCGTTGACGCTCCTGTTGAGCCGTAAACGTGTGACACGTGGGGGGAAGTGGTGACAGTCGTGCTGAGTTTACGCAGCTCACCCACACACGCGATGGAAGCACTCCGCCATGAGCATGAACGTGACCTCGTGGAGGTGAAGGGTATTGCCGTATGGATCCTTAATGTTTTGGTCGACGCAACCCGCCACCATGGAGAAACGGAAACGGCGGACCAAAACAGCGGCTTGGTGGACCTTCACTGAAGGAAAGGGAAGGGAAGGGCAGCGAATGGCGATCAGCCAGTGGGCGCCGCCAGCTGCAGACAAGAATATAGTACCATGGCTTCTTGCCAAAACCCCCTCATACCACGCATGACGTGGATCGCCCCCCCACGGGGGCTGTTGGGGCGTGGAACACGCCGAGCGTGCCGAGAGCATGCTAACGACACCGCAACTCACGTGGAGCTCCCAGTGAAGAAGATCTCGTACAGCGAGAGTGCGAGTACCCGCCACGACTCCGTAGCACTGCATCGCCAGGGGTATGGCATGCGGTGGACAGTTGAGCATGTGCCGATGGTGTTGAGGATGGTCTCGCAGCTTGGACCGGGCACCACCGTTGACGCTCCTGTTGAGCCGTAAACGTGTGACACGTGGGGGGAAGTGGTGACAGTCGTGCTGAGTTTACAGAGCTCACCCACACACGCGATGGAAGCACTCCGCCATGAGCATGAACGTGACCTCGTGGAGGTGAAGGGTATTGCCGTATGGATCCTTAATGTTTTGGTCGACGCAACCCGCCACCATGGAGAAACGGAAACGGCGGACCAAAACAGCGGCTTGGTGGACCTTCACTGAAGGAAAGGGAAGGGAAGGGCAGCGAATGGCGATCAGCTAGTGGGCGCCGCCAGCTGCAGACAAGAATACAGTACCATGGCTTCTTGCCAAAACCCCCTCATACCACGCATGACGTGGATCGCCCCCCCACGGGGGCTGTTGGGGCGTGGAACACGCCGAGCGTGCCGAGAGCATGCTAACGACACCGCGACTCACGTGGAGCTCCCAGTGAAGAAGATCTGGTACAGCGAGAGTGCGAGTACCCGCCACGACTCCGTAGCACTGCATTGCCAGGGGTATGGCATGCGGTGGACAGTTGAGCATGTGCCGATGGTGTTGAGGATGCTCTCGCGGCTTGGACCGGGCACCACCGTTGACGCTCCTGTTGAGCCGTAAACGTGTGACACGTGGGGGGAAGTGGTGACAGTCGTGCTGAGTTTACGCAGCTCACCCACACACGCGATGGAAGCACTCCGCCATGAGCATGAACGTGACCTCGTGGAGGTGAAGGGTATTGCCGTATGGATCCTTAATGTTTTGGTCGACGCAACCCGCCACCATGGAGAAACGGAAACGGCGGACCAAAACAGCGGCTTGGTGAACCTTCATTGAAGGAAAGGGAAGGGAAGGGCAGCGAATGGCGATCAGCCAGTGGGCGCCGCCAGCTGCAGACAAGAATACAGTACCATGGCTTCTTGCCAAAACCCCCTCATACCACGCATGACGTGGATCGCCCCCCCACGGGGGCTGTTGGGGTGTGGAACACGCCGAGCGTGCCGAGAGCATGCTAACGACACCGCAACTCACGTGGAGCTCCCAGTGAAGAAGATCTGGTACAGCGAGAGTGCGAGTACCCGCCACGACTCCGTAGCACTGCATCGCCAGGGGTATGGCATGCGGTGGACAGCTGAGCATGTGCCGATGGTGTTGAGGATGGTCTCGCGGCTTGGACCGGGCACCACCGTTGACGCTCCTGTTGAGCCGTAAACGTGTGACACGTGGGGGGAAGTGGTGACAGTCGTGCTGAGTTTACGCAGCTCACCCACACACGCGATGGAAGCACTCCGCCATGAGCATGAACGTGACCTCGTGGAGGTGAAGGGTATTGCCGTATGGATCCTTAATGTTTTGGTCGACGCAACCCGCCACCATGGACAAACGGAAACGGCGGACCAAAACAGCGGCTTGGTGGACCTTCACTGAAGGAAAGGGAAGGGAAGGGCAGCGAATGGCGATCAGCCAGTGGGCGCCGCCAGCTGCAGACAAGAATACAGTACCATGGCTTCTTGCCAAAACCCCCTCATACCACGCATGACGTGGATCGCCCCCCCCCACGGGGGCTGTTGGGGCGTGGAACACGCCGAGCGTGCCGAGAGCATGCTAACGACACCGCGACTCACGTGGAGCTCCCAGTGAAGAAGATCTGGTACAGCGAGAGTGCGAGTACCCGCCACGACTCCGTAGCACTGCATCGCCAGGGGTATGGCATGCGGTGGACAGTTGAGCATGTGCCGATGGTGTTGAGGATGGTCTCGCAGCTTGGACCGGGCACCACCGTTGACGCTCCTGTTGAGCCGTAAACGTGTGACACGTGGGGGGAAGTGGTGACAGTCGTGCTGAGTTTACAGAGCTCACCCACACACGCGATGGAAGCACTCCGCCATGAGCATGAACGTGACCTCGTGGAGGTGAAGGGTATTGCCGTATGGATCCTTAATGTTTTGGTCGACGCAACCCGCCACCATGGAGAAACGGAAACGGCGGACCAAAACAGCGGCTTGGTGGACCTTCACTGAAGGAAAGGGAAGGGAAGGGCAGCGAATGGCGATCAGCTAGTGGGCGCCGCCAGCTGCAGACAAGAATACAGTACCATGGCTTCTTGCCAAAACCCCCTCATACCACGCATGACGTGGATCGCCCCCCCACGGGGGCTGTTGGGGCGTGGAACACGCCGAGCGTGCCGAGAGCATGCTAACGACACCGCGACTCACGTGGAGCTCCCAGTGAAGAAGATCTGGTACAGCGAGAGTGCGAGTACCCGCCACGACTCCGTAGCACTGCATTGCCAGGGGTATGGCATGCGGTGGACAGTTGAGCATGTGCCGATGGTGTTGAGGATGCTCTCGCGGCTTGGACCGGGCACCACCGTTGACGCTCCTGTTGAGCCGTAAACGTGTGACACGTGGGGGGAAGTGGTGACAGTCGTGCTGAGTTTACGCAGCTCACCCACACACGCGATGGAAGCACTCCGCCATGAGCATGAACGTGACCTCGTGGAGGTGAAGGGTATTGCCGTATGGATCCTTAATGTTTTGGTCGACGCAACCCGCCACCATGGACAAACGGAAACGGCGGACCAAAACAGCGGCTTGGTGGACCTTCACTGAAGGAAAGGGAAGGGAAGGGCAGCGAATGGCGATCAGCCAGTGGGCGCCGCCAGCTGCAGACAAGAATACAGTACCATGGCTTCTTGCCAAAACCCCCTCATACCACGCATGACGTGGATCGCCCCCCCCCACGGGGGCTGTTGGGGCGTGGAACACGCCGAGCGTGCCGAGAGCATGCTAACGACACCGCAACTCACGTGGAGCTCCCAGTGAAGAAGATCTGGTACAGCGAGAGTGCGAGTACCCGCCACGACTCCGTAGCACTGCATCGCCAGGGGTATGGCATGCGGTGGACAGTTGAGCATGTGCCGATGGTGTTGAGGATGGTCTCGCAGCTTGGACCGGGCACCACCGTTGACGCTCCTGTTGAGCCGTAAACGTGTGACACGTGGGGGGAAGTGGTGACAGTCGTGCTGAGTTTACAGAGCTCACCCACACACGCGATGGAAGCACTCCGCCATGAGCATGAACGTGACCTCGTGGAGGTGAAGGGTATTGCCGTATGGATCCTTAATGTTTTGGTCGACGCAACCCGCCACCATGGAGAAACGGAAACGGCGGACCAAAACAGCGGCTTGGTGGACCTTCACTGAAGGAAAGGGAAGGGAAGGGCAGCGAATGGCGATCAGCTAGTGGGCGCCGCCAGCTGCAGACAAGAATACAGTACCATGGCTTCTTGCCAAAACCCCCTCATACCACGCATGACGTGGATCGCCCCCCCACGGGGGCTGTTGGGGCGTGGAACACGCCGAGCGTGCCGAGAGCATGCTAACGACACCGCGACTCACGTGGAGCTCCCAGTGAAGAAGATCTGGTACAGCGAGAGTGCGAGTACCCGCCACGACTCCGTAGCACTGCATTGCCAGGGGTATGGCATGCGGTGGACAGTTGAGCATGTGCCGATGGTGTTGAGGATGCTCTCGCGGCTTGGACCGGGCACCACCGTTGACGCTCCTGTTGAGCCGTAAACGTGTGACACGTGGGGGGAAGTGGTGACAGTCGTGCTGAGTTTACGCAGCTCACCCACACACGCGATGGAAGCACTCCGCCATGAGCATGAACGTGACCTCGTGGAGGTGAAGGGTATTGCCGTATGGATCCTTAATGTTTTGGTCGACGCAACCCGCCACCATGGAGAAACGGAAACGGCGGACCAAAACAGCGGCTTGGTGAACCTTCACTGAAGGAAAGGGAAGGGAAGGGCAGCGAATGGCGATCAGCCAGTGGGCGCCGCCAGCTGCAGACAAGAATACAGTACCATGGCTTCTTGCCAAAACCCCCTCATACCACGCATGACGTGGATCGCCCCCCCACGGGGGCTGTTGGGGTGTGGAACACGCCGAGCGTGCCGAGAGCATGCTAACGACACCGCAACTCACGTGGAGCTCCCAGTGAAGAAGATCTGGTACAGCGAGAGTGCGAGTACCCGCCACGACTCCGTAGCACTGCATCGCCAGGGGTATGGCATGCGGTGGACAGCTGAGCATGTGCCGATGGTGTTGAGGATGGTCTCGCGGCTTGGACCGGGCACCACCGTTGACGCTCCTGTTGAGCCGTAAACGTGTGACACGTGGGGGGAAGTGGTGACAGTCGTGCTGAGTTTACGCAGCTCACCCACACACGCGATGGAAGCACTCCGCCATGAGCATGAACGTGACCTCGTGGAGGTGAAGGGTATTGCCGTATGGATCCTTAATGTTTTGGTCGACGCAACCCGCCACCATGGACAAACGGAAACGGCGGACCAAAACAGCGGCTTGGTGGACCTTCACTGAAGGAAAGGGAAGGGAAGGGCAGCGAATGGCGATCAGCCAGTGGGCGCCGCCAGTTGCAGACAAGAATACAGTACCATGGCTTCTTGCCAAAACCCCCTCATACCACGCATGACGTGGATCGCCCCCCCCCACGGGGGCTGTTGGGGCGTGGAACACGCCGAGCGTGCCGAGAGCATGCTAACGACACCGCGACTCACGTGGAGCTCCCAGTGAAGAAGATCTGGTACAGCGAGAGTGCGAGTACCCGCCACGACTCCGTAGCACTGCATCGCCAGGGGTATGGCATGCGGTGGACAGTTGAGCATGTGCCGATGGTGTTGAGGATGGTCTAGCGGCTTGGACCGGGCACCACCGTTGACGCTCCTGTTGAGCCGTAAACGTGTGACACGTGGGCGGAAGTGGTGACAGTCGTGCTGAGTTTACGCAGCTCACCCACACACGCGATGGAAGCACTCCGCCATGAGCATGAACGTGACCTCGTGGAGGTGAAGGGTATTGCCGTATGGATCCTTAATGTTTTGGTCGACGCAACCTGCCACCATGGACAAACGGAAACGGCGGACCAAAACAGCGGCTTGGTGGACCTGCACTGAAGGAAAGGGAAGGGAAGGGCAGCGAATGGCGATCAGCCAGTGGGCGTTGCCAGCTGCAGACAAGAATACAGTACCATGGCTTCTTGCCAAAACCCCCTCATACCACGCATGACGTGGATCGCCCTTCCACGGGGGCTGTTGGGGCGTGGAACACGCCGAGCGTGCCGAGAGCATGCTACCAGCACCGCGACTCACGTGGAGCTCCCAGTGAAGAAGATCTGGTACAGCGAGAGTGCGAGTACCCGCCACGACTCCGTAGCACTGCATCGCCAGGGGTATGGCATGCGGTGGACAGTTGAGCATGTGCCGATGGTGTTGAGGATGGTCTCGCGGCTTGGACCGGGCACCACCGTTGACGCTCCTGTTGAGCCGTAAACGTGTGACACGTGGGGGGAAGTGGTGACAGTCGTGCTCAGTTTACGCAACTCACCCACACACGCGATGGAAGCACTCCGCCATGAGCATGAACGTGACCTCGTGGAGGTGAAGGGTATTGCCGTATGGATCCTTAATGTTTTGGTCGACGCAACCCGCCACCATGGAGAAACGGAAACGGCGACCAAAACAGCGGCTTGGTGGACCTTCACTGCAGGAAAGGGAAGGGAAGGGCAGCGAATGGCGATCAGCCAGTGGGCGCCGCCGGCTGCAGACAAGAATACAGTACCATGGCTTCTTGCCAAAACCCCCTCATACCACGCATGACGTGGATCGCCCCCCCACGGGGGCTGTTGGGGCGTGGAACACGCCGAGCGTGCCGAGAGCATGCTAACAGCAGCGCAACTCACGTGGAGCTCCCAGTGAAGAAGATCTGGTACAGCGAGAGTGCGAGTACCCGCCACAACTCCGTAGCACTGCATCGCCAGGGGTATGGCATGCGGTGGACAGTTGAGCATGTGCCGATGGTGTTGAGGATGGTCTCGCGGCTTGGACCGGGCACCACCGTTGACGCTCCTGTTAAGCCGTAAACGTGTGACACGTGAGGGGAAGTGGTGACAGTCGTGCTGAGCTTACGCAGCTCACCCACACACGCGATGGAAGCACTCCGCCATGAGCATGAACGTGACCTCGTGGAGGTGAAGGGTATTGCCGTATGGATCCTTAATGTTTTGGTCGACGCAACCCGCCACCATGGATAAACGGAAACGGCGGACCAAAACAGCGGCTTGGTGGACCTTCACTGAAGGAAAGGGAAGGGAAGGGCAGCGAATGGCGATCAGCCAGTGGGCGCCGCCAGCTGCATACAAGAATACAGTACCATAGCTTCTTGCCAAAACCCCCTCATACCACGCATGACGTGGATCGCCCCCCCACGGGGGTTGTTGGGGCGTGGAACACGCCGAGCGTGCCGAGAGCATGCTAACGACACCGCGACTCACGTGGAGCTCCCAGTGAAGAAGATCTGGTACAGCGAGAGTGCGAGTACCCACCACGACTCCGTAGCACTGCATCGCCAGGGGTATGGCATGCGGTGGACAGTTGAGCATGTGCCGATGGTGTTGAGGATGGTCTCGCGGCTTGGACCGGGCACCACCGTTGACACCCCTGTTGAGCCGTAAACGTGTGACACGTGGGGGGAAGTGGTGACAGTCGTGCTGAGTTCACGCAGCTCACCCACACACGCGATGGAAGCACTCCGCCATGAGCATGAATGTGACCTCGTGGAGGTGAAGGGTATTGCCGTATGGATCCTTGATGTTTTGGTCGACGCACCCCGCCACCATGGAGAAACGGAAACGGCGGACCAAAACAGCGGCTTGGTGGACCTTCACTGAAGGAAAGGGAAGGGAAGGGCAGCGAATGGCGATCAGCCAGTGGGCGCCGCCAGCTGCAGACAAGAATACAGTACCATGGCTTCTTGCCAAAACCCCCTCATACCACGCATGACGTGGATCGCCCCCCCACGGGGGCTGTTGGGGCGTGGAACACGCCGAGCGTGCCGAGAGCATGCTAACGACACCGCGACTCACGTGGAGCTCCCAGTGAAGAAGATCTGGTACAGCGAGAGTGCGAGTACCCGCCACGACTCCGTAGCACTGCATCGCCAGGGGTATGGCATGCGGTGGACAGTTGAGCATGTGCCGATGGTGTTGAGGATGGTCTCGCGGCTTGAACCGGGCACCACCGTTGACGCTCCTGTTGAGCCGTAAACGTGTGACACGTGGGGGGAAGTGGTGACAGTCGTGCTGAGTTTACGCAGCTCACCCACACACGCGATGGAAGCACTCCGCCATGAGCATGAATGTGACCTCGTGGAGGTGAAGGGTATTGCCGTATGGATCCTTAATGTTTTGGTCGACGCAACCCGCCACCATGGAGAAACGGAAACGGCGGACCAAAACAGCGGCTTGGTGGACCTTCACTGAAGGAAAGGGAAGGGAAGGGCAGCGAATGGCGATCAGCCAGTGGGCGCCGCCAGCTGCAGACAAGAATACAGTACCATGGCTTCTTGCCAAAACCCCCTCATACCACGCATGACGTGGATCGCCCCCCCACGGGGGCTGTTGGGGCGTGGAACACGCCGAGCGTGCCGAGAGCATGCTAACGACACCGCGACTCACGTGGAGCTCCCAGTGAAGAAGATCTGGTACAGCGAGAGTGCGAGTACCCGCCACGACTCCGTAGCACTGCATCGCCAGGGGTATGGCATGCGGTGGACAGTTGAGCATGTGTCGATGGTGTTGAGGATGGTCTAGCGGCTTGGACCGGGCACCACCGTTGACGCTCCTGTTAAGCCGTAAAAGTGTGACACGTAGGGGGAAGTGGTGACAGTCGTGCTGAGTTTACGAAGCTCACCCACACACGCGATGGAAGCACTCCGCCATGAGCATGAACGTGACCTCGTGGAGGTGAAGGGTATTGCCGTATGGATCCTTAATGTTTTGGTCGACGCAACCTGCCACCATGGACAAACGGAAACGGCGGACCAAAACAGCGGCTTGGTGGACCTTCACTGAAGGAAAGGGAAGGGAAGGACAGCGAATGGCGATCAGCCAGTGGGCGTTGCCAGCTGCCGACAAGAATACAGTACCATGGCTTCTTGCCAAAACCCCCTCATACCACGCATGACGTGGATCGCCCTTCCACGGGGGCTGTTGGGGCGTGGAACACGCCGAGCGTGCCGAGAGCATGCTAACGACACCGCGACTCACGTGGAGCTCCCAGTGAAGAAGATCTGGTACAGCGAGAGTGCGAGTACCCGCCACAACTCCGTAGCACTGCATCGCCAGGGGTATGGCATGCGGTGGACAGTTGAGCATGTGCCGATGGTGTTGAGGATGGTCTAGCGGCTTGGACCGGGCACCACCGTTGACGCTCCTGTTGAGCCGTAAACGTGTGACACGTGGGGGGAAGTGGTGACAGTCGTGCTGAGTTTCCGCAGCTCACCCACACACGCGATGGAAGCACTCCGCCATGAGCATGAACGTGACCTCGTGGAGGTGAAGGGTATTGCCGTATGGATCCTTAATGTTTTGGTCGACGCAACCCGCCACCATGGATAAACGGAAACGGCGGACCAAAACAGCGGCTTGGTGGACCTTCACTGCACGAAAGGGAAGGGAAGGGCAGCGAATGGCGATCAGCCAGTGGGCGTTGCCAGCTGCAGACAAGAATACAGTACCATGGCTTCTTGCCAAAACCCCCTCATACCACGCATGACGTGGATCGCCCCCCCACGGGGGCTGTTGGGGCGTGGAACACGCCGAGCGTGCCGAGAGCATGCTAACAGCACCGCGACTCACGTGGAGCTCCCAGTGAAGAAGATCTGGTACAGCGAGAGTGCGAGTACCCGCCACGACTCCGTAGCACTGCATCGCCAGGGGTATGACATGCGGTGGACAGTTGAGCATGTGCCGATGGTGTTGAGGATGGTCTCGCGGCTTGGACCGGGCACCACCGTCGACGCTCCTGTTAAGCCGTAAACGTGTGACACGTGAGGGGAAGTGGTGACAGTCGTGTTGAGCTTACGCAGCTCACCCACACACGCGATGGAAGCACTCCGCCATGAGCATGAACGTGACCTCGTGGAGGTGAAGGGTATTGCCGTATGGATCCTTAATGTTTTGGTCGGCGCAACCCGCCACCATGGATAAACGGAAACGGCGGACCAAAACAGCGGCTTGGTGGACCTTCACTGAGGGAAAGGGAAGGGAAGGGCAGCGAATGGCGATCAGCCAGTGGGCTCCGCCAGCTGCAGACAAGAATACAGTACCATAGCTTCTTGCCAAAACCCCCTCATACCACGCATGACGTGGATCGCCCCCCCACGGGGGCTGTTGGGGCGTGGAACACGCCGAGCGTGCCGAGAGCATGCTAACAGCACCGCGACTCACGTGGAGCTCCCAGTGAAGAAGATCTGGTACAGCGAGAGTGCGAGTACCCACCACGGCTCCGTAGCACTGCATCGCCAGGGGTATGGCATGCGGTGGACAGTTGAGCATGTGCCGATGGTGTTGAGGATGGTCTCGCGGCTTGGACCGGGCACCACCGTTGACACTCCTGTTGAACCGTAAACGTGTGACACGTGGGGGGAAGTGGTGACAGTCGTGCTGAGTTTACGCAGCTCACCCACACACGCGATGGCAGCACTCCGCCATGAGCATGAATGTGACCTCGTGGAGCTGAAGGCTATTGCCGTATGGATCCTTAATGTTTTGGTCGACGCAACCCGCCACCGTGGAGAAACGGAAACGGCGGACCAAAACAGCGGCTTGGTGGACCTTCACTGAAGGAAAGGGAAGGGAAGGGCAGCGAATGGCGATCAGCCAGTGGGCGCCGCCAGCTGCAAACAAGAATACAGTACCATGGCTTCTTGCCAAAACCCCCTCATACCACGCATGACGTGGATCGCCCGCCCACGGGGGCTGTTGGGGCGTGGAACACGCCGAGCGTGCCGAGAGCATGCTAACGACACCGCGACTCACGTGGAGCTCCCAGTGAAGAAGATCTGGTACAGCGAGAGTGCGAGTACCCGCCACGACTCCGTAGCACTGCATCGCCAGGGGTATGGCATGCGGTGGACAGTTGAGCATGTGCCGATGGTGTTGAGGATGGTCTCGCGGCTTGGACCGGGCACCACCGTTGACGCTTCTGTTGAGCCGTAAACGTGTGACACGTGGGGGGAAGTGGTGACAGTCGTGCTGAGTTTACGCAGCTCACCCACACACGCGATGGCAGCACTCCGCCATGAGCATGAATGTGACCTCGTGGAGGTGAAGGGTATTGCCGTATGGATCCTTAATGTTTTGGTCGACGCAACCCGCCACCATGGAGAAACGGAAACGGCGGACCAAAACAGCGGCTTGGTGGACCTTCACTGAAGGAAAGGGAAGGGAAGGGCAGCGAATGGCGATCAGCCAGTGGGCGCCGCCAGCTGCAGACAAGAATACAGTACCATGGCTTCTTGCCAAAACCCCCTCATACCACGCATGACGTGGATCGCCCCCCCACGGGGGCTGTTGGGGCGTGGAACACGCCGAGCGTGCCGAGAGCATGCTAACGACACCGCGACTCACGTGGAGCTCCCAGTGAAGAAGATCTGGTACAGCGAGAGTGCGAGTACCCGCCACGACTCCGTAGCACTGCATCGCCAGGGGTATGGCATGCGGTGGACAGTTGAGCATGTGCCGATGGTGTTGAGGATGGTCTAGCGGCTTGGACCGGGCACCACCGTTGACGCTCCTGTTAAGCCGTAAACGTGTGACACGTGGGGGGAAGTGGTGACAGTCGTGCTGAGTTTACGCAGCTCACCCACATACGCAATGGAAGCACTCCGCCATGAGCATGAACGTGACCTCGTGGAGGTGAAGGGTATTGCCGTATGGATCCTTAATGTTTTGGTCGACGCAACCCGCCACCATGGAGAAACGGAAACGGCGGACCAAAACAGCGGCTTGGTGGACCTTCACTGAAGGAAAGGGAAGGGAAGGGCAGCGAATGGCGATCAGCCAGTGGGCGCCGCCAGCTGCAGACAAGAATACAGTACCATGGCTTCTTGCCAAAACCCCCTCATACCACGCATGACGTGGATCGCCCCCCCACGGGGGCTGTTGGGTCGTGGAACACGCCGAGCGTGCCGAGAGCATGCTAACGACACCGCAACTCACGTGGAGCTCCCAGTGAAGAAGATCTGGTACAGCGAGAGTGCGAGTACCCGCCACGACTCCGTAGCACTGCATCGCCAGGGGTATGGCATGCGGTGGACAGTTGAGCATGTGCCGATGGTGTTGAGGATGGTCTAGCGGCTTGGACCGGGCACCACCGTTGACGCTCCTGTTAAGCCGTAAACGTGTGACACGTGGGGGGAAGTGGTGACAGTCGTGCTGAGTTTACGCAGCTCACCCACACACGCAATGGAAGCACTCCGCCATGAGCATGAATGTGACCTCGTGGAGGTGAAGGGTATTGCCGTATGGATCCTTAATGTTTTGGTCGACGCAACCCGCCACCATGGAGAAACGGAAACGGCGGACCAAAACAGCGGCTTGGTGGACCTTCACTGAAGGAAAGGGAAGGGAAGGGCAGCGAATGGCGATCAGCCAGTGGGCGCCGCCAGCTGCAGACAAGAATACAGTACCATGGCTTCTTGCCAAAACCCCCTCATACCACGCATGACGTGGATCGCCCCCCCACGGGGGCTGTTGGGTCGTGGAACACGCCGAGCGTGCCGAGAGCATGCTAACGACACCGCGACTCACGTGGAGCTCCCAGTGAAGAAGATCTGGTACAGCGAGAGTGCGAGTACCCGCCACGACTCCGTAGCACTGCATCGCCAGGGGTATGGCATGCGGTGGACAGTTGAGCATGTGCCGATGGTGTTGAGGATGGTCTCGCGGCTTGGACCGGGCACCACCGTTGACGCTCCTGTTGAGCCGTAAACGTGTGACACGTGGGGGGAAGTGGTGACAGTCGTGCTGAGTTTACGCAGCTCACCCACACACGCGATGGAAGCACTCCGCCATGAGCATGAACCTGACCTCGTGGAGGTGAAGGGTATTGCCATATGGATCCTTAATGTTTTGGTCGACGCAACCCGCCACCATGGAGAAACGGAAACGGCGGACCAAAACAGCGGCTTGGTGGACCTTCACTGAAGGAAAGGGAAGGGAAGGGCAGCGAATGGCGATCAGCCAGTGGGCGCCGCCAGCTGCAGACAAGAATACATTACCATGGCTTCTTGCCAAAACCCCCTCATACCACGCATGACGTGGATCGCCCCCCCACGGGGGCTGTTGGGGCGTGGAACACGCCGAGCGTGCCGAGAGCATGCTAACGACACCGCGACTCACGTGGAGCTCCCAGTGAAGAAGATCTGGTACAGCGAGAGTGCGAGTACCCGCCACGACTCCGTAGCACTGCATCGCCAGGGGTATGGCATGCGGTGGACAGTTGAGCATGTGCCGATGGTGTTGAGGATGGTCTCGCGGCTTGGACCGGGCACCACCGTTGACGCTCCTGTTGAGCCGTAAACGGGTGACACTTGGGGGGAAGTGGTGACAGTCGTGCTGAGTTTACGCAGCTCACCCACACACGCGATGGAAGCACTCCGCCATGAGCATGAATGTGACCTCGTGGAGGTGAAGGGTATTGCCGTATGGATCCTTAATGTTTTGGTCGACGCAACCCGCCACCATGGATAAACGGAAACGGCGGACCAAAACAGCGGCTTGGTGGACCTTCACTGAAGGAAAGGGAAGGGAAGGGCAGCGAATGGCGATCAGCCAGTGGGCGCCGCCAGCTGCAGACAAGAATACAGTACCATGGCTTCTTGCCAAAACCCCCTCATACCACGCATGACGTGGATCGCCCCCCCACGGGGGCTGTTGGGGTGTGGAACACGCCGAGCGTGCCGAGAGCATGCTAACGACACCGCGACTCACGTGGAGCTCCCAGTGAAGAAGATCTGGTACAGCGAGAGTGCGAGTACCCGCCACGACTCCGTAGCACTGCATTGCCAGGGGTATGGCATGCGGTGGACAGTTGAGCATGTGCCGATGGTGTTGAGGATGGTCTAGCGGCTTGGACCGGGCACCACCGTTGACGCTCCTGTTAAGCCGTAAACGTGTGACACGTGGGGGGAAGTGGTGACAGCCGTGCTGAGTTTACGCAGCTCACCCACACACGCGATGGAAGCACTCCGCCATGAGCATGAACGTGACCTCGTGGAGGTGAAGGGTATTGCCGTATGGATCCTTAATGTTTTGGTCGACGCAACCCGCCACCATGGAGAAACGGAAACGGCGGACCAAAACAGCGGCTTGGTGGACCTTCACTCAAGGAAAGGGAAGGGAAGGGCAGCGAATGGCGATCAGCCAGTGGGCGCCGCCAGCTGTAGACAAGAATATAGTACCATGGCTTCTTGCCCAAAACCCCCTCATACCACGCATGACGTGGATCGCCCCCCCACGGGGGCTGTTGGGGCGTGGAACACGCCGAGCGTGCCGAGAGCATGCTAACGACACCGCGACTCACGTGGAGCTCCCAGTGAGGAAGATCTGGTACAGCGAGAGTGCGAGTACCCGCCACGACTCCGTAGCACTGCATCGCCAGGGGTATGGCATGCGGTGGACAGTTGAGCATGTGCCGATGGTGTTGAGGATGGTCTCGCGGCTTGGACCGGGAACCACCGTTGACGCTCCTGTTGAACCGTAAACGTGTGACACGTGGGGGGAAGTGGTGACAGTCGTGCTGAGTTTACGCAGCTCACCCACACACGCGATGGAGGCACTCCGCCATGAGCATGAACGTGACCTCGTGGAGGTGAAGGGTATTGCCGTATGGATCCTTAATGTTTTGGTCGACGCAACCCGCCACCATGGAGAAACGGAAACGGCGGACCAAAACAGCGGCTTGGTGGACCTTCACTGAAGGAAAGGAAAGGGAAGGGCAGCGAATGGCGATCAGCCAGTGGGCGCCGCCAGCTGCAGACAAGAATACAGTACCATGGCTTCTTGCCAAAACCCCCTCATACCACGCATGACGTGGATCGCCCCCCCACGGGGGCTGTTGGGGCGTGGAACACGCCGAGCGTGCCGAGAGCATGCTAACGACACCGCGACTCACGTGGAGCTCCCAGTGAAGAAGATCTGGTACAGCGAGAGTGCGAGTACCCGCCACGACTCCGTAGCACTGCATCGCCAGGGGTATGGCATGCGGTGGACAGTTGAGCATGTGCCGATGGTGTTGAGGATGGTCTCGCGGCTTGGACCGGGCACCACCGTTGACGCTCCTGTTGAGCCGTAAACGTGTGACACGTGGGGGGAAGTGGTGGCAGTCGTGCTGAGTTTACGCAGCTCACCCACACACGCGATGGAAGCACTCCGCCATGAGCATGAACGTGACCTCGTGGAGGTGAAGGGTATTGCCGTATGGATCCTTAATGTTTTGGTCGACGCAACCCGCCACCATGGAGAAACGGAAACGGCGGACCAAAACAGCGGCTTGGTGGACCTTCACTCAAGGAAAGGGAAGGGAAGGGCAGCGAATGGCGATCAGCTAGTGGGCGCCGCCAGCTGCAGACAAGAATACAGTACCATGGCTTCTTGCCAAAACCCCCTCATACCACGCATGACGTGGATCGCCCCCCCACGGGGGCTGTTGGGGCGTGGAACACGCCGAGCGTGCCGAGAGCATGCTAACGACACCGCGACTCACGTGGAGCTCCCAGTGAAGAAGATCTGGTACAGCGAGAGTGCGAGTACCCGCCACGACTCCGTAGCACTGCATCGCCAGGGGTATGGCATGCGGTGGACAGTTGAGCATGTGCCGATGGTGTTGAGGATGGTCTCGCGGCTTGGACCGGGCACCACCGTTGACGCTTCTGTTGAGCCGTAAACGTGTGACACATGGGGGGAAGTGGTGACAGTCGTGCTGAGTTTACGCAGCTCACCCACACACGCGATGGAGGCACTCCGCCATGAGCATGAACGTGACCTCGTGGAGGTGAAGGGTATTGCCGTATGGATCCTTAATGTTTTGGTCGACGCAACCCGCCACCATGGAGAAACGGAAACGGCGGACCAAAACAGTGGCTTGGTGGACCTTCACTGAAGGAAAGGGAAGGGAAGGGCAGCGAATGGCGATCAGCCAGTGGGCGCCGCCAGCTGCAGACAAGAATACAGTACCATGGCTTCTTGCCAAAACCCCCTCATACCACGCATGACGTGGATCGCCCCCCCACGGGGGCTGTTGGGGCGTGGAACACGCCGAGCGTGCCGAGAGCATGCTAACGACACCGCGACTCACGTGGAGCTCCCAGTGAAGAAGATCTGGTACAGCGAGAGTGCGAGTACCCGCCACGACTCCGTAGCACTGCATCGCCAGGGGTATGGCATGCGGTGGACAGTTGAGCATGTGCCGATGGTGTTGAGGATGGTCTCGCGGCTTGGACCGGGCACCACCGTTGACGCTCCTGTTGAGCCGTAAACGTGTGACACGTGGGGGGAAGTGGTGGCAGTCGTGCCGAGTTTACGCAGCTCACCCACACACGCGATGGAAGCACTCCGCCATGAGCATGAACGTGACCTCGTGGAGGTGAAGGGTATTGCCGTATGGATCCTTAATGTTTTGGTCGACGCAACCCGCCACCATGGAGAAACGGAAACGGCGGACCAAAACAGCGGCTTGGTGGACCTTCACTCAAGGAAAGGGAAGGGAAGGGCAGCGAATGGCGATCAGCCAGTGGGCGCCGCCAGCTGCAGACAAGAATACAGTACCATGGCTTCTTGCCAAAACCCCCTCATACCACGCATGACGTGGATCGCCCCCCCACGGGGGCTGTTGGGGCGTGGAACACGCCGAGCGTGCCGAGAGCATGCTAACGACACCGCGACTCACGTGGAGCTCCCAGTGAAGAAGATCTGGTACAGCGAGAGTGCGAGTACCCGCCACGACTCCGTAGCACTGCATCGCCGGGGGTATGGCATGCGGTGGACAGTTGAGCATGTGCCGATGGTGTTGAGGATGGTCTCGCGGCTTGGACCGGGCACCACCGTTGACGCTCCTGTTGAGCCGTAAACGTGTGACACGTGGGGGGAAGTGGTGACAGTCGTGCTGAGTTTACGCAGCTCACCCACACACGCGATGGAAGCACTCCGCCATGAGCATGAACGTGACCTCGTGGAGGTGAAGGGTATTGCCGTATGGATCCTTAATGTTTTGGTCGACGCAACCCGCCACCATGGAGAAACGGAAACGGCGGACCAAAACAGCGGCTTGGTGGACCTTCACTGAAGGAAAGGGAAGGGAAGGGCAGCGAATGGCGATCAGCCAGTGGGCGCCGCCAGCTGCAGACAAGAATACAGTACCATGGCTTCTTGCCAAAACCCCCTCATACCACGCATGACGTGGATCGCCCCCCCACGGGGGCTGTTGGGGCGTGGAACACGCCGAGCGTGCCGAGAGCATGCTAACGACACCGCGACTCACGTGGAGCTCCCAGTGAAGAAGATCTGGTACAGCGAGAGTGCGAGTACCCGCCACGACTCCGTAGCACTGCATCGCCAGGGGTATGGCATGCGGTGGGCGGTTGAGCATGTGTCGATGGTGTTGAGGATGGTCTCGCGGCTTGGACTGGGCACCACCGTTGACGCTCCTGTTGAGCCGTAAACGTGTGACACGTGGGGGGAAGTGGTGACAGTCGTGCTGAGTTTACGCAGCTCACCCACACACGCGATGGAAGCACTCTGCCATGAGCATGAACGTGACCTCGTGGAGGTGAAGGGTATTGCCGTATGGATCCTTAATGTTTTGGTCGACGCAACCCGCCACCATGGAGAAACGGAAACGGCGGACCAAAACAGCGGCTTGGTGGACCTTCACTGAAGGAAAGGGAAGGGAAGGGCAGCGAATGGCGATCAGCCAGTGGGCGCCGCCAGCTGCAGACAAGAATACAGTACCATGGCTTCTTGCCAAAACCCCTCATACCACGCATGACGTGGATCGCCCCCCCACGGGGGCTGTTGGGGCGTGGAACACGCCGAGCGTGCCGAGAGCATGCTAACGACACCGCGACTCACGTGGAGCTCCCAGTGAAGAAGATCTGGTACAGCGAGAGTGCGAGTACCCGCCACGACTCCGTAGCACTGCATCGCCAGGGGTATGGCATGCGGTGGACAGTTGAGCATGTGCGGATGGTGTTGAGGATGGTCTCGCGGCTTGGACCGGGCACCACCGTTGACGCTCCCGTTGAGCCGTAAACGTGTGACACGTGGGGGGAAGTGGTGACAGTCGTGCTGAGTTTACGCAGCTCACCCACACACGCGATGGAAGCACTCCGCCATGAGCATGAACGTGACCTCGTGGAGGTGAAGGGTATTGCCGTATGGATCCTTAATGTTTTGGTCGACGCAACCCGCCACCATGGATAAACGGAAACGGCGGACCAAAACAGCGGCTTGGTGGACCTTCACTGAAGGAAAGGGAAGGGAAGGGCAGCGAATGGCGATCAGCCAGTGGGCGCCGCCAGCTGCAGACAAGAATACAGTACCATGGCTTCTTGCCAAAACCGCCTCATACCACGCATGACGTGGATCGCCCCCCCACGGGGGCTGTTGGGGCGTGGAACACGCCGAGCGTGCCGAGAGCATGCTAACGACACCGCGACTCACGTGGAGCTCCCAGTGAAGAAGATCTGGTACAGCGAGAGTGCGAGTACCCGCCACGACTCCATAGCACTGCATCGCCAGGGGTATGGCATGCGGTGGACAGTTGAGCATGTGCCGATGGTGTTGAGGATGGTCTAGCGGCTTGGACCGGGCACCACCGTTGACGCTCCTGTTGAGCCGTAAACGTGTGACACGTGGGGGGAAGTGGTGACAGTCGTGCTGAGTTTACGCAGCTCACCCACACACGCGATGGAAGCACTCCGCCATGAGCATGAACGTGACCTCGTGGAGGTGAAGGGTATTGCCGTATGGATCCTTAATGTTTTGGTCAACGCAACCCGCCACCATGGAGAAACGGAAACGGCGGACCAAAACAGCGGCTTGGTGGACCTTCACTGAAGGAAAGGGAAGGGAAGGGCAGCGAATGGCGATCAGCCAGTGGGCGCCGCCAGCTGCAGACAAGAATACAGTACCATGGCTTCTTGCCAAAACCCCTCATACCACGCATGACGTGGATCGCCCCCCCACGGGGGCTGTTGGGGCGTGGAACACGCCGAGCGTGCCGAGAGCATGCTAACGACACCGCGACTCACGTGGAGCTCCCAGTGAAGAAGATCTGGTACAGCGAGAGTGCGAGTACCCGCCACGACTCCGTAGCACTGCATCGCCAGGGGTATGGCATGCGGTGGACAGTTGAGCATGTGCCGATGGTGTTGAGGATGGTCTCGCGGCTTGGACCGGGCACCACCGTTGACGCTCCTGTTGAGCCGTAAACGTGTGACACGTGGGGGGAAGTGGTGACAGTCGTGCTGAGTTTACGCAGCTCACCCACACACGCGATGGAAGCACTCCGCCATGAGCATGAACGTGACCTCGTGGAGGTGAAGGGTATTGCCGTATGGATCCTTAATGTTTTGGTCCACGCAACCCGCCACCATGGAGAAACGGAAACGGCGGACCAAAACAGCGGCTTGGTGGACCTTCACTGAAGGAAAGGGAAGGGAAGGGCAGCGAATGGCGATCAGCCAGTGGGCGCCGCCAGCTGCAGACAAGAATACAGTACCATGGCTTCTTGCCAAAACCCCCTCATACCACGCATGACGTGGATCGCCCCCCCACGGGGGCTGTTGGGGCGTGGAACACGCCGAGCGTGCCGAGAGCATGCTAACGACACCGCGACTCACGTGGAGCTCCCAGTGAAGAAGATCTGGTACAGCGAGAGTGCGAGTACCCGCCACAACTCCGTAGCACTGCATCGCCAGGGGTATGGCATGCGGTGGACAGTTGAGCATGTGCCGATGGTGTTGAGGATGGTCTAGCGGCTTGGACCGGGCACCACCGTTGACGCTCCTGTTGAGCCGTAAACGTGTGACACGTGGGGGGAAGTGGTGACAGTCGTGCTGAGTTTACGCAGCTCACCCACACACGCGATGGAAGCACTCTGCCATGAGCATGAACGTGACCTCGTGGAGGTGAAGGGTATTGCCGTATGGATCCTTAATGTTTTGGTCGACGCAACCCGCCACCATGGAGAAACGGAAACGGCGGACCAAAACAGCGGCTTGGTGGACCTTCACTGAAGGAAAGGGAAGGGAAGGGCAGCGAATGGCGATCAGCCAGTGGGCGCCGCCAGCTGCAGACAAGAATACAGTACCATGGCTTCTTGCCAAAACCCCCTCATACCACGCATGACGTGGATCGCCCTTCCACGGGGGCTGTTGGGGCGTGGAACACGCCGAGCGTGCCGAGAGCATGCTAACGACACCGCGACTCACGTGGAGCTCCCAGTGAAGAAGATCTGGTACAGCGAGAGTGCGAGTACCCGCCACGACTCCGTAGCACTGCATTGCCAGGGGTATGGCATGCGGTGGACAGTTGAGCATGTGCCGATGGTGTTGAGGATGGTCTCGCGGCTTGGACCGGGCACCACCGTTGACGCTCCTGTTGAGCCGTAAACGTGTGACACGTGGGGGGAAGTGGTGACAGTCGTGCTGAGTTTACGCAGCTCACCCACACACGCGATGGAAGCACTCCGCCATGAGCATGAACGTGACCTCGTGGAGGTGAAGGGTATTGCCGTATGGATCCTTAATGTTTTGGTCGACGCAACCCGCCACCATGGAGAAACGGAAACGGCGGACCAAAACAGCGGCTTGGTGGACCTTCACTGAAGGAAAGGGAAGGGAAGGGCAGCGAATGGCGATCAGCCAGTGGGCGCCGCCAGCTGCAGACAAGAATACAGTACCATGGCTTCTTGCCAAAACCCCCTCCGGAGGGTGCCACACTCCCTTCAAAACGTACCCGCATCATGTCCTCAGTGCTCCCGGGACGCCTTCGACGAGCAGCCGAAGACGACGCGTATTCCGGACTGCTTCCGTAGTCTCTCGGCCCCGCCTTTATCCCGACTCACTGACGGCGCGGTGTGCACTTCATGCGAAGCCTTCCTGCGAAGCTCTGCTGACAGGAGTGTGTGCCGGCACTGTGGAGTACCTAAGAAGTGCAGCACAGGTTTCAACTCGTTCCCTGGGGCATATTAGCGAGTTTCAGCGCACATGTTTTGGGGCATTGGGGCAAGAGGGATCCACAGTGGCAAGTTAGTCCATGTCCAGGGGGCAGGGCGGCTGGCTCGACCTTACGTGTGTGCCATCTCATTTGGACACCCGCTTTTGGACGTCAGGGCAGGCCATGCCATTGCACCCTCCCTCCCACAACCGACCGAGGGAAGTGGAAGGGAAGGAGTGTGGTGAGGCCGATGGGCACTGCGGCCTACAGAGGGAAAGGCCAAGGGAAGGGAAAGGGGAGGGGAGAGGGAAGGTTAGGGCAAGGAGGAAGAGGAAGGTCAAAGGGTGGTGAGAAGCCGATGGGCACCACCGCCTATGGAGGGAAAGGGTCCAAGGGAAGGGCAGGGAATGGCGATCGGCCAGTAGGCGCCGCCAGCTGCAGACGAGATCATCACACCCTGGCGTCATGCCAAAACCCCCACCTCCTGTGGGTAGCACACAGTCATTCTCCGGCACGCAGCAGTGGATGGTCCTCCTCGTCAGGAGACAAGTCATGCATGGTCAGGGTGTGGTGGTGAACTTTTTGAGAGCAAGTTCATGCCACCAATCACCTCTCTTCCTGGAAGGTGGCAGCTGAAGCATCCATCAGTGAATCTTCACTTCTCCTGCCCCCATGAGTGCATCTCCACCACAATGCCAGAGGGCACTGCTTTCTTTTTCTTTCTCATGCAGAGGATGGCGCTGCGCAGAGCCGCTCCCTCCCTCTTCCTCGCTTGTGCGTGCGCCGTTGCCTCTCTCTCTCTCTCTCTCTCTCTCTCTCTCTCTCTCTCTCTGTCGGACTTCACACGCATGCGTTTCTCTACCTTCGACCCAACCTCCAACCCTCGGTTTCCATTTATTGCGCTCGAGCCGAATTCCTGCCGCGTTTTGTTTTGACAGACTGCTCCACTTTGTGCAATTTGGACCTTGTGGTGCCCGCAGACGTACACAAGTCTGAACGTCACTCTGGTGTCATTTGCAAGCACCACCCACAAAACAGAAGTCAAGGTCTATGAGGGGATTGAAGGTCCTCTGCACACTTCGCTGTCTGGTGTGTTTCGCCTTGCAGGGCACTGGTCTGCCATTACATGCTGGGCACATCGCAGAACGCTGCATACTGTGCGCATCCACCGAAGGTCAGGGGAGCATGCACCAATAGTTTATTGACATCGATTGACAACCGAGTGAAGCGAGTGGTCTGGATGGCGGTGTGTGGGACGCGTGAATAGATTTGTAATGGTGGACCCGAGCGCTGAGGGCTTTGCTGACCCACGTTTTCTTGGCTGTGCTTGGAGGTCCCCAAGCATAGCCATACAGTGTACATGGCAGCGGCCCTGGTACTCGGAGCGTGGGCGCGCACAGTCGGTGCACACTGAGCCCCCGCCTTGCGCTGACAGTGCCAACGCCCCCCACACCAATTGGTGTCCTGCGCACAAGTCGTGAAATATACGTCTATTCGGCTCACGATTCGCAATTGAAGCGCTGCCGCCATCATTTGTTTGGAAATGCCCGCTTTGTGCATTGCTTCTGGCATGTAATTTCTTGGAACCCTGAGTGTCCATGGATTGCTGGACTGTTTTACAGAGGTGCCACGCTGGGCGTGTTTCGTCTCCTCCTGCTCCTCAGCACACCGAATTCTGCCTTTTCAGGTCCGCGTACCGTGACCAGTGCTGCTCCGCATACATTGGGCATCCCCACTGCCTCCGCTCGCGTGATATTCGAGAGTGTGTCGGACCCGACTGCAGCTGAGCATCTGCGCTTCCATTTTGCATGCGAGAGACAAGTGTAGCACTAAATGAGGCGCATGCAGTCATGACGTGTGGCGCTGTACCGATGCATCGATTGCCAATGGAGCAGTGCAGGTCAATCAATGGTCGCCAGTCCCCCACCATCTCACGTGCCATCCTCTTTGTACATTTTCAGACCCACGTCCCGCCACAGGCCCCACCTTCGTTGCCCAGCACCGGCTCCCGCCCCTGAGCAAGCCGCAGCAGGAATTTGATGCCAGAAGCAATGAACGGACTTGCCTTTGTCGGCCACTTGCCCTGAAAGCCTCAGTTTGTCCGTCTGCATTGTCCCAGCCCTCGCCCTCTCTATTTCCTGGTCCCAAAGGGTGCCCCCTGCCGTTGCCCGCTTATCACACAGAAGTGGGACTCGGGCTACCCCAGGCCATCTCTGATTCCCTGCTCTCTTCTTGGGGAGGGATCTAGTGCACGCTCTGGAGCTGCATCGCAGCCAACGGACGTTCAGGGTGCAGAGCCGCCCCGAGGTGCTTTTCAGTACATACGTCAAAAGAAACAGTGCAGGGGGTTGTCATTTTCTCAAGGTATGTTTTGAGTACTCTTGCCCCCTTGACCATGTCCAAGCCCCGCAGCAATCCCCTAGCACCCTTCCCGAGTGGGCACCTCAGCGCAGATAGAGTCAGGGGAATACTCAGCAAAGCTGCTCCAACCTGACCCGCAGCCGTGCCCTCTTCCTGCTACTGCCCGGTCCCCAATCCCTCTCCTCTCCCTGCCTGATTGCATAGACCCCCCGCTTCCAAAAAAAGAGGGTGATAAACCCTTCCCTGGCCCTGTTTTGGGCCATCTTGGTCCTCTTTTGGGGGGGTTGCCCTTTTGGGGGGGGGGGTTCTGGCTTATTTCAAGTAGAATGTTGGCAGAGGATATGCCGTGAACCAGCGGTAAAACTGAGGTCTATTGTCATTATTATGATCATTATCATTGCAAGTGATATCATACCCGACAATTTTGTGTAAAATTGAGTACACCAATGTGTAAACTAAGTGCGTATTCAGTTTAATTGTAAAGAATAATCATACGGTGGAACTAAGTGTGCTCAGTTTCCCTGGATGATTATTATTTTCGTAAGAGTGCAACTGTTTACCTGAGTATACTCACCCTAACAGTATTGTTTTTTCATGAATACCATCATATATACAGTCTTCCTCTGTCTCAGCCACCACTGCGCCAAGTCGCAACCGCGCCAACTCCAGTAAAACCAGAACCCTGTCTGCGTTAACCTGGCAGTATGTGTGTCTGTTTCATATACCCTGCCATCTCGTGGCTAAGCTCAAAGCAGAGTCGTGTGGGTTGCGGCTATGTATCCCTTACCATCCCGAGGCCACCCTCAAAGAAGGGTGTGGGTTGTGGCTACATATCCCCAGGGGGGTCCTTAAGAAGCCTGAATTTTTTTTTTTAGGACCGCCCTTAAGGACCGCCCCTAGAGACCACCAACCGCCAGCCACCAACCGCCAACCGCCAACCGCTGCCAACTGCCACCAACCGACGCCAACCGCCAACCGCCAACTGCCAACCTTTGAAGTAGAGAATGTCCCATGACCAGGAAGCAGAGAGTGCCCCGTGAGTGTTCAGTTATGTTGGCGTTACAAAGGCTTTTTCCCCCCCTTAAGGACCCCCCCTGCATATCCCCTGTGTAGGCCCCTGCTATATTGGGGCCACCCTCAAAACAAGTGTGTGAGTTGTTGTGGCTACGTATCCCCCACTGTCTTGCAACCACCATCAAAAAGGTATGTGTTGTGGTAATTTGTCCCCTGCCATTTCGAGGCCACCCTCAAGCAAGAGTGGGTGGGTTGTGGCTACGTATCCCTTGCCAGGTTGGAGCCACTCGCAAAGCACAACGTGGGTTGTGTGGGTTGTGGCTGCATATCCCTCTTGTATTGGGGCCACCCTCAAACAAGAGCGTGGCAGCGCTAGCCTCAAAGAAGAGTATAGGCTGTGGCTACATTTGCCCCGCCGTCTTGGGGCGTCCTCAAAAAGATGGGTGGATTGTGGCTGCATATCCCTTGCCTCTTGGTGTCCCTAAAACAGGTGGGTGAGTTGTGGATCATCATCGTCGTCATCGTTGTCAACACTGTCATTGTCATCATCATTGTCTATCATTCTCATTATTAGACTTGCATGCATGTCATAGGATATGAGTAGCTGCTTCTGGTAAACCTCCCCCTGGGTTCAAAGGTGCATTTAGGTGATGGTGGGGGGCAACCTTTATAGTTTCTGCATGTCTCCCCCTTGCTTGAACCCAGAGCCCTGCCATTTGTCAAGTTGCGTTGGTGTGCATCGGGTCTTTGGTGAACTTGGAGGATGACTATTGGGGGGCGGGGGAGCATATCACAGTGGAAGCGTGAATTATGGCTCACACTCTTGGCGGGCAGGGGGCTGTCATTCGCTTCAAAAGCATTTTAACTGCCACCATGGGCATGGCTTAGACTAGACGATTTTGTTACTGGGAAACCGGGACACACTTCTTGCCCAAGTGGTTTCAGCTCGCGGTAGGGACATATGTTTGCTAGCGGCTGTCAAGTTTTTGTGAAGGTTGCTGTGGCATGTGTGCCCTTCTTGGGGGGCTCCTTCATTTATGGCTTTTTTTTTGAGAGCACATGAGCTGCGGCAACCACAATGGCTCTAGAATACATCTTTCAGGTTGTTGCATGCTACTACCGGCCTGCTGCCATGGGGGACGCGTGAGTGAAGCCCTCCAAAGTTGGAGACATGGCCCCACACTGGTTCACTTATGTGTTTTTTGATGGAGCGTGTGGCTGGTAGATATGGAGTGTTGCTTTGTGGGGGTCAGTATGGGAGGTAGGTCATTGCATGAGTAGATACAAAACCAGCAATTAGTTGAGTTCAGGGCATTGGAGTATGCATTAAGGCTTTTTGTCTCTATTGGATTAGGGGGAAATTGATCTGGCGGGGTCAATTTTGGGGTGTTGCAGCCTTCCGTGCGGGGAAACGCCCGGCTGGGACTGGTGGTGCAGAACCACATGTTGCGCAAAATTTCTTCATTGGCTTTGGGCAGTGATTGTACAGTGTTCGTTTGGTGGGCGAATGGAGAATACGATCTTGCAGACGCATTTTTAGAGGCTGTGGTCAGTTCTTGGGGGAAATGGAGAGGAGGCCCAGAGGGACGCAACGCAAGGCGGGCGTGTCTATTTGGTTATTGATGCTATGTTAGGAGGTCAGATGTTCCGTCTTACCCAATTGTGCATGTTGTGTGTCCCCTTAATCTTTTTGGGACACAAGGCGGCTGCAAAAATGTAAAGCTGCATGTTTGGCTGAACTTTTGTGGGCCAAATTTGCACATAGCAGAACCCGACAAATGCCTGTTGCATGTTTTGTTGCTTGTGTGCTGGCATTTTTTGCTTCGTCAAACCGAGGTTTGCCATCAGCAAACCAAGGTTTGACGTGTACAGTGCCAGACATGCAACCCCTTCCTCTAATGTGCTTGCCTTTGTACCTGTGTCAGTTGGCTTTGTATTTGTTTTGATTGACAGTGGCCCACCCTCTTTGCTACATTGCTATTGCAGTTTTACCGCCCAATCCGGGCCGGACGGACTTGCACGAAGAACCCCATGAATGCTTGTTGCATGTTTTGTTGCTTGTGTGCTGGCTTTCGTCGCTTGGTCAAACATAGTGGCTGTTTTCACCATTCTCGTGGCTGTAGTGTGGAGCCACGGCTCGGAATACAACTTTTTATTTGCCCATTGCACATTTGTTGTGTCCCAATCATTGTGGAAAAGCATTGGCTCTATTTGATAGACTACCACAGCCCATGTATTTTGGTGCTGAATTCTCTTGATGGAAGGGGCAACAACCAGGCTGAAAATGGCCATTTTCCACCGACACCCTTTTTTTCGCCATTCAGAGCAGCTGATGGCTCTGTTTGGGCAAGGGAGTGGGGTAAAGTTGCATCAGGGTATGGATATCAATGTGTAAAAGCAATGGTTTGATTGTACAACAATAATGTCAAACAGAAAAATCATCTTGGCGCTTGTTGAGTGTGGCTTGCTTGTTGATTCTACGCAACTATTGTTCTCACAGGAGGAGTTTAACTGTTACCGGTTGTGCGGAAGTGAGGGCACTCAGTTTTACTCAGTTGTGTATCAGGTTTTACTATTGTCCCACAATCCATGCTCTTTGTTGGGTGTGGGCTCAAGGTAGCATGGGGTTTGCAACCACAATCCACGTTCTTTTTGGGTGAAGACAGTGGGAGGTATGCAGCACAATTCAGACCCCAACACAGTAGGGGATATGTAGTCATAATCCATGCTCTTTTTGGTTGTATCCTAGGGGGGGGATTGCAGGGGATATGCAGGCACAATTCACGCTTTTTTTGTGTGTGGCCCCAAGACGGCAGGGGACTTGTAGCCACAATGGCTGGTCGGTGAGATATGTTGTGTCGCGTTCAATTCTGAAAAGAGATATGGTTGCAAAGCTATGCCTTTGTTGGAGACATCACTGCCATCCCTACTGGTGATGCACAAGTCAAATGGACCACACTTTAGGCCATGAAGATATGTGTTTAGTAGGATATGCATCCAACTAAAGGGGCTACTTGTGCAGCTGTGTTGGGCTGTAATCTGTGTGTTCCAATGAGCCCTACAAGCCCAAAGGCCCCAAGGCCCCAGCTCAGCCAAGTACCAAGGCCTCTGCTGTGCCCAAGGATGCATGTGCAAAGAAACCTGTGCACAAATTTGCACCTCAGCTACTTTCTATTAGTGGGCAATGGTTCCAGGTTCCCTTTGCTAAGAGACAGTGATTAAGGGAAATGTGATGACGCATGGACCGTTTTGTTTGGGTGAAAAAGATTGCAACAAATTTGTTCCACAGTTTGTCGCAAAACAATGTCAATTTGGCACTTGCCTATGAGAAGGCAAGCTTACTAGGGAACAAATGCTTTTCTTTTGTGTTTCTGGCAAGTCTGTGCACTGTGTGTCCGACTCTTTCTGATACACACGTGTTCATGAATATATCGTGTAGCCTGTCCCCAAGTTGATTTTGCTGTTTGTTGGTGCTATATGTGAAAATTTTTATTGTATCTAGCACCTTGGTTGCCAAGGTTGTGGCACTTTCTGTGTTTCACACATCTTGTTCACAAGTACCAACAATTGGATTCTTGTTTTCACCGGAAACCATCTTGATAATAAATACCATCAACAGTCCTGTGCTCTTTTTGTTGCCTGCATAGGTGTTGGGTGAAGTGGTTTAGTGCTTTGGTGGGGCTGTAGGTACTTTTTTTGGGGGTTAATGCCCTGAGAGGGGAGGTTTAACGGGGGGGGGGGGGGGGGTGCTTCAATCGGAAAACGGTGAGGAGGACCCCCTCCCCCCTGGGTCCGTCAACAAATTCCTCAGGGGAAAAACTGAATTTTTGGAAAGGGAGAACATTTTTGGGCCGTTTTTGGTACCCAAACCCTTGGAGATCAGACCCCTCCTCCCCTCCTTTCTAAAACAAACCTAGGGCAGCAGGGGCGGGGTGTTATGGGCTTGAGTGGGGGGGGGCGTTTATTCCATGGGGGCACAGGCCTATTAAGGCTTGTGACCCACATGAATGAATGGATCATTTATTCCATGCAAGGGGGGGTGTCTACCCCCTCGAAAGGGTGTGATAAAAGCACGCTGGATGATGGGCCAGAGTTTAACACCCTTTTTTTTTTGGAAGTGGGGGTTCACAGCGACTGCTGCCTACCCTGCCTCTCCATACTGTTGCCATCCCCAGACCAGCCCTCATTCATGCCTCCACCCTCCTTCCCATGCTTGCTTCCATTCAACCAGTTTATGGACACATTTGCCTCTACAGAGGTCACCTGAAGGTTGACCCTTTTTGATTTATGGATTTATATCTTCCACCGTTGCCTCAAGACACTGTGAGGGATTGTTCTGTTGTTGCAGAATCACAGGAGGTCCAAGATTGCTTTGTGGCATTGCTGCTGCTGCATGTCCGCCTCCTGCAAGTGGTTGGACAGGAAAGCACTGTTGTGGTGGTTTTTGTCTTGTGATCCTCGATAGTCCCTCATGTTGTTCTATTTTGTTGTGTTCAAGCCAGCCTTTGCCGCAGTGTTTTATTCATTGGCATATGCATAAGGCCTCTATTGGGTCTTGCTGTTACAATTGATTGAATCTTTGGTTGTTCTTATCAGGACTGTGTTGGGCCTCCAGTTGTACTTCCTGTGAGTAAATTGCAGGAATTTGCTGGCACCCCTCACATGGTTATTCTGCATGATATTTGATTTTTGTTTTCTTGCTGGTGCACGCAACTGAGGAGTTTGACGATTTTGGCAGCTGAAATTGATTCTTGCTGGTGGAAACAATAAGGATCCTGAGGCAAAACGTTCTGGCCCAATATTTTACGCCCAAGCTGTCACTTGGAATCATTGACACAATGTGCTGTCAAACATTGGTATACAATGCTTACTGAGATTGCCCCAATGCGATGGGTGCATGTTATCTGCTGCTGAAGCGTTGTGTGAGGGGCCTTGGCATTGCATGTTGACACACAATTTTTAATGTGCCAAAAAAAGATCCATGAATAACAGGTCAATGAAAACATTTTTTCAAATGGTTCAGCAGCTTTGGGTTGTCATTATTTGAATATTTGTTGCTCTTACGATGCACAATTGAGTGAGCTCCATGGAGTTTGCAATGGGTAGTTTGTGTTTGGTGAATTCTCCAGTGATGCCCCATTTTTGGACAGGGCAGATTTTACCCGCTATTTTGGCAATGTCAAGCTGCCTGCCTGTGTAAAAGTATGCAAAAAAAATTGGCGGAATAGTCTAAAAGTCAGCATTTTTTGCAGGTACTGCTTTTTGTTTTGATGAATCACTCATGAAACTCCAGTTTTGATGCACAGAAACATATATTTTCAGTCCATGTCGCAATTTTTGTTCATTGGTCAGAATCACTGATTTTTTGGTGTTTGTGTCAACCCCACCACGATGCTTAATATGGAAGTTGGTGGCACATGGGGCAGTGCAGACAATTGATATCAGGGTCATTGCAACATGAGGGCGACCAAGGTCACAAGAGGATTTGCAGTGGCATAGGTTGGAGTTTATGTAACATGCATCCGAACACAATACCACCAACTGGCATTTCTTGTTAGAGCCGATTCGAGCAACACTGCCCATTCGTGGTTCAGATGGATTGGAGCCGCGCACAGCGGATTTCTCAGTGCGGCCTATTGACCCCTTGACCCCTGCTACAATCCCCAGCGGCCCATCCCATCCCATGCATTAAATTGCCCTGGTTACCCCCATGACCTACAAGCCTTCAAGAAATACTAACAAGCATCAAAAAGCCTGTCGCCAGAAAGATTTATGCTGGCAACTGCACCTTTGCGGTGTTCTGTGTGCTTTTGGGATAGTTCGCCGGTTTTTTTGCCGTTAAAGGTTGCCACGGTGTGTGCATGGTACACGTGCAATGTGAGAACCCCCTCCAAGCTCCCCATCTCACCCCCGAACCATCCTTCCCCTCACTTTTCTTTCCAAGGCTCGCACCAGCCACTCAGGCCATTTCCCCTAGCACCCCGGGGATAGACGGGATGCACAGTGCAAAGCCACTCAGGCCATAGGCTGAAGATGTTTCAGATTCGGTGGCTCCATCATGGGCTTGTGTAGTGGTAGTATATCAAGCCACCGTCATTCTGTTGGCTGTTACATGCGGTGTTCCAAAAACAAAAAAACATAAGGAAAAATTCACACGGACATGTCAAAAGGCCAAGAATCGGAGGCAAAAATTGCTTTTGATGAAACCAAATCATACTTTGAAATGTTATGTATCATCGAAACAAGCGGAGGGGGGCTACATAAGAGGAGGCACGGAAGTTGAGTGGCCTGAGACTTACATTGGTTAGGTTGTTTTACCTGGCCATGGAGTCATATTGGATGATGTCGGGTGTATGATGATGTATGCATATGTGATGTATGTATAAATGGGATGAACATGATGAGACAAATGGACACAAGACACCATACATGAAATCATGTTAAAACTTTGTACAAAGGAAGGTCATGAATTTTTTCTGCTTTGTTCAGCTTTTTCTTGTGCCAAGCACCATGAAAAGAAAGGGTTTGCTACATTAAAACACTTTGTGTTCTCACTTTGAGTGTATTATCTAAATAGAAAAGGCTAGCTAATGGCAAGTAAGAAGGAAATACTTTATCTTAAGCAAAAATAATGCAAACATTTCATCCGATAGCTTGTACCATCTACCTTAATTAAAGAAAGTGGGGGCAACTGAGCAAAAGGACACACACGGTGTCAATATGACACAAACCAAAACATTCATAACTCGGGCCTACTGCGTCAGGTTGTAGGTGCGGACTTGACAATCTAGAGCTAACACTCATGATAGCTTGTGTCAGCTTGAATACGTCATGTTGGGTTGAGGTAGTTTCAGGTGCCTTGGGGTTGATTGGACACAGGCGGGGGGTTAAAGACGTTGCGGCTGCTTGGGTGCAATGGGCACTGTGGAGTGGGCTACGATCTCATGGTGTGCATTATGGTACATTGTGTAGGTCAGGGTATGTGGTGATTGAAAAGAGCGAAAGTTGGGGTACTTCGTGAATGCTTGGGATAGCTCGGGCTATCTTGGGGTGGGTTGACACGCCTTGGGCTCGGTTGCGGTATGTTGTAGCTCATCGGCAAAGCCAGGTACCTTGAGGTGCCCTACCGTTTTTTTCTTACGAATGGTGGCCAAGGTAGTCTCTAACGGTGGCATGCTTTGGAGTACGTGCAGACTAATATGCAGACTTACAGAGTGGGGATAAGTTGCAATGTATTGCGGTACTTCGGTATTTTGGGCGTCTACAAAGTACCTTGGGATGCCATGACGTATCTCGGAGTTTGAAGTCTGAACGCGGTCCACGACACGCTGGTTGGTGTACGTTACGTTGGTTTTAGATAACTCTGGTTACCTTGGGGTTCAGTTGAGGCGATTTGGGGTACATCGGGGTGGGTTAGGGAAGCATAAAGGAGGTTTGGGGCGCGCGCCAACTCAAGGGTTGGCGCGCCTAATTGGCGCGCCAACTTGGCACTTGGCGCGCCAACTTTGCAGTTGGCGCGCGCCAAGTGCCAAGTTGGCGCGCCAACTTTGACTTGGCTTCCAAAAAGTTGGCTTCGACCCAAAAAACCCACATATTGCAACATATCAACAAAGCAACGCAACCATAAGCTGTAAAATATAGATAAGGTAAAGGGACCAGTTAGACACCCACTGTCGCGGCGCAGGATCGCCAGGCAAATAATGTTATCAGGAGATGACGATTTATAATCAAAGAAATATTCTTTTGAACATTATAAAAATAATCGAGATCCATCTGGCGATCCCGTAAATCGCCAGATACTACCGCGGGAAATTGCGTAAATTAGCGCCGCAAAGTTACGTAAGCCCAAATGTCACCACGTAAAAGCAAAATGAATACTGCGCGAAATATACGATTCCGAGATTGATTTCCCTTTGTTTTTTTTCATTTTAGATAATGCGGTTGGGACCCACCTGCACTACCAGCGCAAACACACAGAGAAAACAGGGAGCAAAAGCGACGCTTTCAGTTCTTCTTGCAGTGGACTGTTGGTGCAGAACCAGGTTCAGAACGCGATGCAAATTTAGTCCATCGTGTCGAGCCTGGCCGGTCAGCGGATTCGTACAGGACAGATCAGGCACGAGCAACGGTTTGATGCGTGACTTTGGTGTTTCACACATGGGTTGAGCCCACAAACCTCTGCACCCCTGGTCGTACATGTTTGTCCGCTGTTAATTTCGCACGTTGCTTGTCTCAAAGTGCTGTTATTCTCCATGAGGTCGCCCTTCCGACACTGGTTTTTTTTACTATTAATTGACTACGGTTGGCAAATAGTTGACAGCAGTCAGCAGTCAAAGACAAAGGAGGGCGTTTGACATTGGGACTGACGGCACTCGGCAAGTGACTTGCTGGAGGCTTGGGTGCAACGGAGCCCACAATTACTTCTCCGGAGGGACATCTCTGTCTTCCACCTATGTGCTGCGACAAGTCTGCAACAGGGGCAGTCATTTGATTCCAAGTGGGATCCAGTCACAATTCCAAGTGTCTGAATTCCCTCGCTTCAGATGGGAATGACCATTACGGAGATCCACGACATCACGAAGATTGACAATTGGTTCCTGCAGCGCTTTTTCATGATGCACACACATGCAGTGGCCATGCAGAAAATGCAGCTCGAGCAGTTTGATTACGACTTCTTCATGGAGGCCAAGTGCCTTGGATTCTCAGGTGCCTCCATCATACAGTGCCCATACAAATCGGAACGACAAACTCATGATGCCTGGAGTGCCTTTCAGAAACCAGAAGGAAACATTCGGTTCGGTGCCCGAGAGCCACTGCTGTTTTGCCACCGTTTCTCATGCAACCCCTCTGCCAGTGCGCACCGGTCGTATCCCAGCCAGCAAATCGCACGCACCCGCTGTGCACACTGCACGCACGCATCGTACACACTGCACGCACGCATTGTACACGCTGCACGCACGTACTGTGCACACTGCACGCATGCATTGTGCACGCTGCACGCCCGCATCGTGCACAATGCACGCACGCACTAATGTAATCTGCCTTCAACAGGATGTGCCTGCCATATCTCCACCGAGGTCAACATGGGCCGTTGTTGCTCCTGAAACAATTTCTTCCTATCCCCTCTGGAACCACCGCGCCAGCCACTTTCCTTGCATACACCGTGTCGTGCTCTGTGTATGGACAGTATGAAGTGTGCACACTGCACAGGGCAGTTGGTGCAGTGCGCAAGGTGTGGTCTGCATCGGGTTGAGTGCTGTGTGCAGTGCACATCCTGCTCCGAACAGCGTGCTGGGAGCAGAGTACAGTGGGAAGCGTGCGCGTTACAATCTGTGGTGCATATGGTGCAGGGTACACGCTTCAACAGATTGTGAAGAGAAGCCTCCTTTCTGCAGGGTTGATGCTCTCCCATCCCACGTGCTTGCCACTTGCTGGCAATTGCTTGATGCCATGGGGACCGCAGACATTACAAATTAAAACGATGAGAAGTTTTGAACACGAAAAAACCAGTTCAAAATCGGGGTGGTGACTCTGCACACCCGTGACTCCGGCTACCCCCGGGTATGTCATGGGACACACTGGCAGACTTAGAATGATTGTGCTTTTAGGCGCGGTCATCAAAAGTGCAAAGCCATACACTTTCAGCCAGGTACACGCTTATGTCCATAAGCTGTCTCAGTGCTTCAAGTACCTTTACAACAGGTGTACGGGAGCATTCAGAAACTGTCACCGTGTTGCTCTGTGCAAGTGTGCTAGGGAGACAGTGCACAGGTATACAAAGCAGGAGATTACCACGTTTTCCCAAAAAAAAAACCACTCCTTAATTTTGAAAAGCATGGTTTTACAAACGAAAATACCTTTTGCAACAAAAAAACATTGCACGGTTTTAAAAAAACAAACACCTTGCATGGTTCTACATAATGGGAGACATCCACCTTTAGCAAGAAAAAAAACAGTCCAAGGTTTTGGAAAAAAAATAAACCTTGCATGGTTTTCCAAAACAGAACAGTGCAACCTTTTGCCCGAAAAAACAAACATTGATTGGTTTTACAAAGAAATAAACGTTGCATGGTTTTACAAAAAATTAAAAGTTGTACAGTGGTATGAAATAGGAGAGTGCAACCTGGTACTTACAAATAGATTACAAAGTTTTCAAAAATAAAAAGCCTCTGCATGGTTGTACAAAACAGGGCACATCAATAGTACACGGTTGTAAGAAAACCAATAAACGTTGCATGTTTTTACAAACCATTAGTCAAACACTTTTGGTACGGAGAAAACACATCACGGGGTTTTGAGCGACGTAACTCTCTGCATGGTTTCACAAAAAGAAAAGAGAACAACCTTTTACGAGAAAGAAAAACATTACAGGGTTTGTAAAGGAAAACATGTGCCACAAGCTTTTTATGGTTTGTAGTATTTTAGGGTGTGTCCTCTTTATCCCCGGGGGTGCCCTTTTTATCCCCAGGGGGTGTCTTATTCATCCCCACCCTGCCCTGATAATCCCCAGGGTGGGGCTCAACTGGTCACCGGGGATGAACCGGTCCCTTTACCTTAGTTCCTCACGTTTCATGCACCAGGCGTAGCAACAACACAGTGCACAAGTACAAGCAAGTTGAATGCTCTCGACATGGAGTTGACCAGGAGTTGGCGAATGTACAGTATCTGGGGTTGGCTTCGTAGTTACAATCCCACAAGGACGACGGCGACGGCTCCAATTCCAGAACTTCATCATTTGCGTCATCCCTCCTCGCGTCTTCCTCATCCATGTTGTCATCATCGCTTCTCACAGCACCATCCATGTGTGCCCCATCAATCTGTGTAGCCTCCGGGTCGTCGTTCAGGACATAATCGCCAGCCCCTTGCGGCGAAATGTTGTCATCGTCTGCGCCATCCGGTATAATTCCCATGCCCGTTTTTTGGAATACACGGCCAACATTGAATGTATCACAGAGCATGTCCCAGGACTCTCCAACAAACCGCGTAATCAACATCCTCTTGTCTGTTGCCTTGACACTGCCTTCCACAGCTGCACGAAAGTTGCAGGCTCTTGCAACCATGCATCATACTTTTGTGCAATGTACAACTTCAAAGTTCGGCCTACTCCTGCGTCTACTGCTTGCAACAAATTTGTCATCCCAAGCGGCAGAAAGTGCACGTCTGTCTGGTAGTGATCGTTCAAAGTCTTCAGAAAAGCTTCATCTTTGTGCGCAAAAGAGTCCAAAAACAGCCGCTTGGGCTTTCTGTTGAAGAATGTTGGGTCGTCTTTCAGCATGACTACCCATGCGTTCATGAAGGCTCCATCCGCCCAGGCACACCGCTGCCACAACACATGAACTTTCTTGTGGTACGCTGCACGCTCTCTAGCGGAAATCTTTGTGCCAATCCCTTTCAAGATGATAACAGGATGCGGTTCCCGCACTTTCTCACCTGGTGCACACCCACGGATCATAATGTGCAGCGTGCACATACGCTTGCTATCAGCCGAACTTCCTTGTGCAACCTAACAATGTTGGGATCCTTTCTGCTCCACTGTCTGCCGACCTGCACAGGTCACAAACTCTAGAGGCACCTGGTCCGTTTTATACCGCCCTGAAAGTGGCCACTTTCTCCATTTACCCGAATGCGAGACATTAGGACCATTCGGCACACGCGGACTTGCCCAAGCAGGGGTATAAGCCGCCACAGAATGAATGAATCAATGAACCTTCGTCTCAACTTTTTGTGCCATTGCTGTGCAATCTTTACGCGATTTGATTGTGCTTTAAGGGTGTAGTCATGTCCCGTCGTTGCAGACCGTTCTGAAACCAACCGTGGCTTGCTCTGACGTGCCCACCTCCAAGTTGACGGGCGCACACACAAACAAATTTCTCCGTTATCCTCAGGCCTTGCTTCTTCATGAAACACATCTTGTCCTACAACTTGTCCTCCATGTCTGGAAACCGTGGCCCCTTGATTGTTCCCATCAGGCGCGCTCTGCGTTGGCCTATCCGTCGGCAACAGTGCTCCATCTTTGCAGCCTTCTCGAACGCGTGCCGCTTGCGGTGCCACTTGAATATCAAACTCATTGTTACGTTGTACTGGTAGCCTGTTCTGACCAAAGGGTCGCGCAGTGCGCCACACTCTTTCCAGTGCAACATATGTTGGTAGTGGGCGACGACTGAAACTTTGAACGCGGTTTGAGAAAATGGAGCAGTTGGGGAATGCAAATGACGGTGGCACCCAGATGCAAGTTGAAAATGGAGCAGCCTGAGAATGCTAATGACATTGCAACTGAGATTCAAGTCTCATGAGCGGTGCGATGGCAGTGTGCAAGAAAGACACAATGATCCAAGGCACTGAGCAACAAAGCCAAAGCGTCATACTTTGTAGCTCCTCTCCTTTGCTTGCGCACGATGCACACCAGAGGATGGTCGCGCTGCAGTGTCGTCAGCGCCTGGACTGTCTTCTGCCTTCACAGCACTTGCATGTTGGTTGCGGCCATCTGGGCTAGCGAAGGCATCTTCGTCAAGGCCGCCTTGCCCTTTTTTGGCATGTGGAGCGCCGCTGCCAGCGAAGGCATCTTAGGCTTGAGCTTGTGTGGCATCTTGGTCATGGGCGTTGGCAGCATGTGGAGCGCCGCTGCTAGTGAAGGCATCTTGGCCTTGAGCTTGGTTGGCATCTGAGTAACAGGTTGGCAGAGACACGAACGCGAAAGAAGTCTTCGTCTTCTGCCTCCTCGTCGCTTTTGGCCAAGGCTGGCAAGTCCTCCTCTTCACTGCTCTCCGCCCGGCACCAGCGGTCTCACCAAGAAGCCTCCGCGTGAGTGCTGTGTTTGCATCTTGTGTGAGTCGCAAGGGGAGGGGCATGGTCAGTGGCGAAAGCACAGTCCGTGCATCTAAAGCGCTTTGTGGGCGGGCCTGCTTCTTCGTCAACCACTTGCACACGCCTCCCACGCACGTGTATCTACAGCCTGTCGCCGGTTTGCAACAAGCTCTGTTGACGACCCGGTCGCTGACTCATGGAGACAGAAGCCCTAAGACAGAAACACACAAATCTATAATTCTGTAAATCTGTAAATCTGTAAATCTTCAAATCATTAAATATTTTTAAGAAATTTCGTAAATGCTAAAGTAAGAAACTTTCAACGCTGCGTTTGAAGGCCTAAGAAAATTTTTTAGATGCGCTAAGGCTGGCATCAAACTATTTAGAAAGTAATCAGCGCTGGCAGCTATTTACGGTTTCTTAATAACGCATCTATAAAATGGCCCACGGTATAGGCCCCAAGGGGTGGGCATGCATAAGTTGACCGTACAAAGTCATCTCCATCATCGGAAGGCCCAAGAATTGTGGCTCTTACAAGCTCGCTAGTGTGGTACCGCTTGTACCGCACCTCACGGCCAGGTGCCAATAGAGAATCAGTCATGGTGGGCAATAGAGGTCCTATAGTTGAGGGATACCACTCCCTCATACCCCCCTTTGCAGTTCTGCATACCATTACTACGACGTTCAGCACAACAGCCCCTTACCTCCGCGCACTTTTAGCCTAAAACCTCAGTTCTGAAGTCCTGTACCGAATGAAGTACCGAATCAGTTAGGTCCCCGAAAAAATGGTCCGAACAGGAAGTGTTCGTCCACACAATGTTCGATGGACACGGGGGGGGGGGCTTTTCGAAAAGCAGTTGCAAGTGCGCGTGCTCAATGTGGGCAGATCCTATATTCCTACGCGTATGCCTTTGCGCTATTTCTACTTTGATTATGCCGAAGCATTCAAGTCGCCCAATTGTTTCCCCCCCCTCGCCTAGATAGATGCACATTTGAACTCCATGATAACGAGAGGACTAGCACACTCACGGCAAAAGTGCAAATTCTCTGACCCCGCATCCAAATAATGCCATTCATGCGAGAGACTGGGGTTTGCCGCTTTTTGCCGCTTAAGCCGCAATGGCCTAGTTCTTGATCGGCTTGTTTTGCAACTTGGTGCTTGGAGCTTGGTCTTTCCACGACAAGTATTTTCATCAAATTCTCCCAACGTCATCGGGAACCGAAAAAGTCAAATCATGTGCAAATCAAATTCCATATCTCGCCACAATCACGGTGTCCCATTTCCTTCCGCTATGGACGTACAAGCACCGTGGATTGGGTTGCACGCGGTGAACCACATTTGTGCATGTGGTCATTAATCCACCGCTTAATTCTCATTCTGCCTTCACCGCTTCAAACCCATGTGGCTAAAAACATGAGCGAATTGACGGCCACTGTTGCCCAGGGAGCTAAAACAACGAAGAGGCACCTGTTTTACAATCCCTACATGAAGGTTGCGCCAACCCCCCCCCCCCATCATCCGATTCACACATTGTTCGGTGTCATTCCATTGAGAACGATGTTGGTACCCCCTTTTCATTCATGGGTTTCATTTTGCAACTACAACCATGTTCTTTCCATGGTTTTTCCCCACCTTCCACTCTTCCATCTTTTTTGCGTCCTTCCGGATACGGATTACACAACAAAAGACGGACCGCGCAATTCGGAAAAAAAGAAGGCAGCCATTTTTAGTGCCTACTTCCGTCTCAAGAAGCCATGATACGCAACGAGAGCACCACCACCGCAGCGAAAACGGAATCCAAGACAAAGCACCAACTTTCAACCTAACTTTACGACACACGCGCAGTTCAAACAACCTCCGTGTATGTCAAATCTTGTTTGCAATCGGTGGGCCTTGGAAAGTTGAAACACGAGAACCAGCTACACCGACCCCTATTGGGGATAGTTTGTTTGGGGGCACCCTAGCGAGCCGTGTTAGCGTGCAAGAGATTGCGAAAATGCTTGAAGCACATCTCCAAGAGCGTCTTCAACTTCTTGATTTTGCACACATTCATAGATGTCCTCTACTTGCCCGTGTTTAATCCTATGCTAAGAGTGGAATCGGTTCTTATTCGACCATAGAGGGCCATACGAGTAGTATCGACACACTAGGCAAGAGGTTGAGGGAGTATGCCAGCATCGTTCACTAATTTCCCCCACGATTTGCCCCTCCAAATTTCTTCAATTTGAAAGTGTGCCGTACACAACTTCCAATCGCACGTCTTGGCATCTTCGATTACCGTTTCAAGTTAGATTAAGAGAGTTTATTTTAGTCGTGAACTTTTGGACGAGATTAGCTTGAGGGGACAAGGAAACCTGAACCGCAACATTGCATGGGGAGTTCACTCTAATAGACGACCTCTTTTGTCCCGAATTGTGTTGTGTGGGAAAGCGGAGTGAAATACGTCCACCACCCATCAATTTCCTGCCTCTTTGGCTCATTCCCCCTGCGACACACTTCGATGCAAAGAATATGAGTGTAACACGAAACCCGGCTTGCTGTCAAGTGCCCTTCAATCGAGAGGGATGACGCGCCGGGTGCATTTGGTAAAATTACGTTACATCCGCTCTTCCTTGCAACTCGATACGCAATTCTTCGTTCCTTCCTTTGGTTCCAACCGGCTTCGCGTCATATTTTTCTTGCAGTGGAACAACAAAGCAACAGGGCACGTGGGGTTCGCACAACCCAACGTCACTAATGGGAGGGTGAACGGATCTTGGAGGTGAGATGAGGTGAGGTCGGCCATGGTAACTGAGGTGAGTTGTACGTCGGATGGAAGTGAGTTTGGCAACCGTTACAAGCTACATGGCATACAATGCATGGTGATGTTGCATGCGGAAGGCTGCACGCATGTGCATCTTGTTGTGCGTTGTTTTTCTTTGCACTATAGTGATGCCCTTGCCCCGATGATCGTGCGCTTGCGCCCCACAACGTCCGCCGACGGCGATGCAGTATCTTCCCGGCCAGCCTTTGAGGTTGTGGAGGAGAATGGGCGTGAGGCATTGCGGTTCACGCCAAACGACCAAGTCATAAAGTTGCTCCCGGACCCGTGCTCGTGCATACTACCCCCGGCCACCCACGATGATGCCGTGGGCGAGAGGGTGCTCGACAAAGCTTTACAAACCTTGGGCGACCGTGAGAGCTTGTGCTTCGCGTTCTTGGGCAACACCAACAGCGGCAAGACCCACACGTGCCATAACCTCATCCTTTATCTATTCCGGAGCCTAACCACCATCATTGTGAACGCGGAGCAGGCACAGCAAGCCCAAGCCGAAGCGGCCGAGCGGCAGGTACTTAACATCCTTTTTTGTTTTCGAACTTGTGCGTGGCATGATACAAAAAACAAGGGCCCCTATTTGTGTGCCGAGGAAGAATCTATCGACACATGTTGGTTATAAAGCGTTGTTGGTTATCATAGCGAGACCCCTTTTGCCATAAAGGCGTCTTTTTATGCTCAATGTTGTGGGTGGGCTAGTAAGGACCCACGCTTCATCGTTACCATGCATTGGGTATCACACATGCAATTGATTTCGAGTTCGAGTTCATGTATTTTACGAGAGTGCGGCATTCAAAAAGCGGAGGCAATGAAACCAAAGTCTACCAACGTCACAGGCAAATAGGCACATTTTAGTGCTCGCCTGACGCTTAGAGGTAGTGGCCGTGAGAATTCAACTATGGCACGAGGCAATTACTCTCTTGCGGCGTACCAGGACATTTTGCCCGCGGTTGTCCGCCACGCCGACACAGCTAGTCAAGGAAGCGGAGGCTTACACAACGGCACATGGCCGAATGGGAAACCCACGATATGGTGTCGCTACCACCAAGCCTAGGGCTCCCATGAGTCACGTGACGCAACACAAAGGAACACCATACGCGCGTGCACCACGAAAAGACAACCATGACAACGGACCTTCCTTTCCGAGAGCGCCTCAATGATGTTATTTTCGACACTTGGCCGTGCCGGCGATATCGTTGGGCGAGTGGTACACTACATGCTACACTACGTGCTACGTGTGCACGAGTGTGGGGCATGGACACACGCATTGAATGGTCACACCACAGAGACCACAATCCCCACCCGGCGCTGGCACCGGTGCGGTGGTTCTACATCCAGACCAACACTGCAGGCCCAGTTTCACGTCCTCTGGTACGCATCCCCCAGTGGGTTTCCATGTGGGGAAACGGACGTTGGGAGGAGTGGGCGCAAGGGAGGGATGCAAAAAAAGGGAGGGCCTCCGAAGCAACAGTTCAAATCGTTGAGCCAGACCACCTGTAGCCATCACCCCCCCCCCCCTTGTCTGAGGTATGCCAAGGTCCAAGGGCGTGGACTGCGTGCGGGCCGTCTTCAAGGGACCATTCGTTCGCCACAATCCCCCGGCGTCCCGCATTCCCCTGTCCCCCACCCTCCAGGAGAAGCTCATTGGGCCCGGCCCCGCACCGCCAGTGCCACGGCTGGAGGGCCTTGAGCGCACGGCGTCGCAGCAAACCCGCAGCCCGCGGCCGCCGTCATCGCTGCCTTACACTCGGCCGTCGACCGCGCGATGCACTCGGCCGTCGACCGCGCGATGCACCCTCCTGACGCTCACGCCCCGCGACGCGACAACACGGTCCACGGGGAAACTGACCGAACTGAAGCAGCTGCGCCGACCGCATTCCGCTGGGGAGCGCCTGTCGTCGCGACCGGACCAGCTGCGCCCCCCGCGGATTGCGTCGCGGCTGTCCGTGGCCGTGTCCAGCGGCGCGCTTCGCGGCATCCATACGCCTGAGGGCAGCATGCCCATGTCCGCGCCGCACCTGAGCGTGCGCAATCTGAGCCGGCCCGGATCGTTCGCGAACAGACACCAGTCTCAGGTACGGCACTTGTGCTGGGGGGTGGGAGTCTGCTTTGCTTGAAACGTGCGGACGTGTGGTGCGGTATGCTCCGGTGTGCCCTTGCTGGGGTGGTGGTGGGGAGGAGGGACGTGTTCTCTCACGGGATCGACCGAGAAAGGGCCGCTTCCCTGACTCTGTGCACAATCTTGCGAGAAGAGACCACAAATGATGTGCTCGCCCGTTTGCCTCAATAAGTAGCACAATCGATGGTCAGATCAGTGCCTGGAACTGTCAGACCTTTGTCAGACCTCTAGAGGCGCCGTGCACACTGATTATCGATGCCCATATGCATCCACATGGGATCGCTGCCTCTTGCTGCTTTGGCCTCTGCCACGACACCTGTGCCACTGTGCAAGGAGGGGCCGTTTGAGCCCCCTTTCCAGACCCCTTTTCCCAGATGTCGGGGACCACAGAGGCGAGGGAGGGGGTCAACAAACTACCTTCTCTCGAATACCTCCACCATTCTCCCGCACCCCCTGCCTAACGTTGGCAATTTTCTTGAGAACCAAGCAAAACATTCAACATTTATTACGCTGGACGCTTGCCATCATGGATGATTGCCGCCATGAATGCCCCACTATTTTTCAAAGGGTCACGGGGCACATGCTCAGTAGGCTGTCCTGTGGACTGTGGTGTGGTGCAGTGCGACGTGGTGCTGCAGACTGTAGTATGGTGCACACACCACGCCGCTGCACACTACACCACACCACACCATATGAAATGAAAACAAATCCAAAAGCCCTCAGCTACTTGTTTATACACCATCAGGGAATCATTTCAGGGAATGAGGGAATGTTTGTGGCTTCGTCCGGTACCTCTTGCCATCTCCACGCTGCCCACGCAGACACTGTCAGTGTCCATAAGATCCATCAGGGATTCCCTTTGTCCATTTTCTTCAGCGAGCGGCCTTCTGCTGCCCGCATTTGGCCCCCGCCTGGGCACTCCAACCCGGCCACTTGGAGTTGAAAATGGTGGCATGTCCTACCACGACGCATATCCACAAGTCAGGGCGACCAAGCCATCTTAATAATTCTCTCCCGATACTGAGTACATTGTTGCCATGCCGTGGCACAACACCACACCACACCACACCACACCACACCACACCACGCCACGCCACGAGGGTATGATTTGCTACCGCCACTGGGTTGTGAATCGTGCTAGCTAAGCGGTTGCTTGTGCTGTGCATTCATCTCTCGGGACACTATGGGGAAAATGATAGGTCCCTCTGCGAGGTGCATTGGCGAAGGCGGTAGAATTTCCGAAACCGGACTTTGTGATACTATGACGACTCACAACGATCAGGCATCATATGCCAAGCATGTTTTAGACCCTCTTAATGCGTATTGAGTTGGGCTGAGGGGTGTTTTTTCAGGGGATGGTGCACAAATTTCTTGAGCAGTCCACCCTCTACAGCTCAAAAATGGAAATTTCCGAAACCGATTTTTCTTGGGGGGATATTGTAACCACCCACAACGATCAAACAGTTTACATTTTATGTAGAGCATGTTTTAGGCATGATGGCTGTAGTTGACCACCTGGCACTTACGTGCATGTGGACGAGTGACAATGTCGGCGTTGTTGAGGGTGTTGGTGTGCGTGTGGATTGTGATGTGTGTGAGAATGACAATGTTGACCTTTTCGCCCCCCCCCCCCCCTGCACTGCCTCGTGCCAAACCCCCCCCTGACTGGCGGCAGTCCGCCTGCCCAAGATGCACACATCCCCCCAATCCTGACCCTCCTCACAGATTCTACAGTTCTTGCAGACCCTGGGTCCCTCCACTCCCGAGAAGGAGCAGCCCCCGCAGGAGCGGAAGCTGCATCAGAATGGGCGTCGCGGCAAGGCAGACGCTTTGGAGTTTGGGTGCGGCGAGGCCTCGTCGTACGTGAAGATCCCCCCGATCCCCAGCCTCCACTTCTTGATCCAGTCATTTCAGATGGAGCTGTGGCTCAAGACCGATCGCACAGACGTCCCCATGACCGTCTTCGCCATCGTCGACCACGAGAACTACTGCAGCACCCTCTCCATCATGTGCAACTGGTCTCTGCGCACTGCTATACCCCGTGCCCCCAGCGCTGTGCCCAGGCCTGTGCTGAAATTTTTCCCCAAGGAGGAGGGTCAGCCCCCCCCACCCCTGGGAACCCCCCCTCCAGACCAACGTGACCACCGTGGAGAAAAAAGAACCCTTGAGAGCTGGCGTATCTGTTGCCCATACAGGAGCTTCCTAGGAATATTGATAACTAGAGAGTGATTTGTATGCATGACAGGTGAGTAGCAAAAAAATGGAAGGAAATGAGACCTACAACCATTCGAAAGATGTGCGCCCAGAAGGGATGCATCCAAACAATGCCTCAACAATATGCACGGGCGAGAAAATGCTCACACGCCGGTGTTTTGGAATGAGTTTGATGAGCCCGGGCCATTGGCAAGGGGGTGGTGGTGGTACTGTGTTATTGTGGACACAACCTTTGCCATAAATTTAATGCTTTGCTAGAATTTAAGTTGCACTGTGATCTTTGTTGGCAAGGAGGATGGTCATCCAAGTATGGGCTTTTGGTATACCTTTGGCGCCGATATGTTTGGGAATCCTGTTGGCAAGGTGGAGGGTCAGCCCCCCCCCCCCCCCCACCCGACCCCCGCAGGTTTGGCCGATTGAGTGCCAGCCTATGAGCAAGGACCAGATGGCCTGGTGAAGGTATGCAGTGTACGTAGAATGCAAGCCACAGGTTGTTGGTTGACAAAACACGGCCAAGCAATGAACATTAGAGCCATGAGGAGAGCTGTATCATATCCACACTCTAAGGGGGAGTACATCCGGAACATCCTGATTTCTAGCCCCTCCCAAAATGGCCTCTCATGACAGCAAACACTTTGGCCACAAAGATTACAGAATACCCCTCCTTGCCGCAAACATGGCACAATCAAGAAGACGATACAATTGAGTTCATAACCTTTGAAATGCCCCATTGTGGCTCTTCGCGGTCCCAAAGAATTGCCTGGCATGAGAGGACAAATCCAAATGACAACACATCACCTTTCCCATAGATGTCACCAAATAGGTGTGCCATAGCGTGCACAGCACGGCCTAGGATGCATTGGAACAAGGGGGGGCCGGACCCGGGGGGGGGGGGGGGCACATGTCAAAGAGCGCCCCACACATGCCCGTTCTAGTATGCATATGCAGCAAGTGAAAGCCCAAATTGCCATATGTGAATAGAAGCACCACAAATGTGCCTAATTGATGGTTGCAATGGGGCACCATAGGATATAGCATGAAACCAATTCTGAACATGTTGCTGCTATCACCACTATAGGTTTGTTGGTGGCCATTAAAGACACGAGACACCCACCTACACCGCTTCTAATAGAAATGGGTCTTTGTTTGGCCACTGATGAGCCCTTTTCCATTTTGTGTGCTGACGCTTGCTTGCAGCGCGTCATAAGCGGGTTTCTCATTCGGGGTGGGGATGCATTTGCATACAAGGATGGAGAAGTGCCAGGAGTGGCAGGATGCACACGGATGCTAGGGGGATGAAGTCAATGGGGTTGGGGACATCAACTGAATTCAATGGTGAAGGAATGACACGGGCTGGGGAATGCGGGCGGATGCGGCATTGACTGAGGTGTTGGGGAAGTGCAAGTGAATGTAGTGATGGAGTGAAAGCGGTGGGATTTAGCCCGATGCCAAGATGAAAGAGTGAAAGTGGTGAGGGGATTCAAGGATCCATGGTAGGTCATCGCCAAATTTCCCATTCCTTTCTTCATTTCCAATCTCAAAATATTCTTATATTTGGGTGATCACCACCCGCCCCTCCCCTCGCTGTCGGTATCAATGGATAATGGGGCAGTTCCTACTTTTCTACAATTTGTGGTCACTCAAGAGCTGCAGACATTCATAAACAACACAAGAGTCAACTGGGTTGGCGGGGCTGCAGTGGGCTGCTGGATAGAATCAAGGAAGCAGGTGTGGACATAGAGGAGTGGCCGAGACAACTACGAGAGGCCAATGGATTTACAAGAGATGATCATGAGCCGTTGCAGGCAATATTGGCCTACAAAGCTGCGCATGCCTAGAAAATCGACATCAGGTCTAGGGAGTTCAGGGCTGTGTTGGATGGAGGAGGTCCGCCGAGAAGAGAAATGATTTCAGTGAGCGTGGATCAAGACTTGATTAAAGAGCTGTCAAATTTCATGGTTGTTGCCTTTGAGGTGTTCCTGTCGGCAGTGGATGGTGGCTTGCGAGCAAAAACAACGGCGCATGTGGGTCTAAGGATGGCAAATAGTGGGGTTGACAAATTTATTGTGCGGGACACAATCCCAACCATGTCTGAAGACCTAGGATTCACCGACCAAGCTGTCCTACGAAACCTGGCCGCACATGCACTGTACACGGATAAGAGCTGCGAATTCAAGGTGGTTGGGTCCAGAGCGAGTGTGAATTTCACTCACAAGGTGAAACCTGCTGACGGAGGCAAAGAACAAGATCTGATGGCCGAGGAACAAAGCAGGAGGATAAAGGAATCTGAAGCCAAGCTAGGAGAGCAAGACAAAGAAAAGGTGCGTCCAAATTTGTCCAAAGAGGCAGTGGAGATGCTACTTGCAGAAGAGGGGGTACCGAAGTGGATGGAGAAGTTGGGGTCCGTATTGGTACCACTCTTCAAAAAGCCCTTTTCAGGAACGAACCATTTTGGCCTTGTGAAGGGTTTCTTGTTGAAGAATCCCATGTTTTGGCTTATTTTGTGGCTGCAAATTGCTGCAAATTGCTGCCAGTTGGACATACAAGATTATTTTGGTCATGAAGGGGGAGTGTATCATGGATGGAAGTGCTTGTGGTCTTTGTTTGAACCATATTGCATAATGCATGGCAAAATCTTGTCGGGCCATTTTTGGTACACAAGCTGTTGGGTCCCAGACCCCCTCTCCCCCTTGAAGCACACCCCTGGCTGTGCCCCATGCCCTGGCACTGTGCCCGCTGCCTCGAAACCATGCCCAACACATGCCACTGTGCCCCATGCCCCAACAGGTCCTCTGCCAACATATTTGCCTCGGGGCAGACGCTGTTCTATCTCAAGGACGCAGGCGGGCGGGAGCTCGCCGGGCAGACCAACAAGAACATCTACGACGGCCAGTTCCACCACCTGCAGTGGATCATCGAGGACATCACGCGTGACCACATGAAGGTTGTGGTGGACGGGCAGCACATCGCGCAGCTGGCCATCGCCCCGACCGACTCCCCGACGCAGTTCCTCGCGACTTGGGCGCAGTGGGGGTCGGTCGGCGCGGGGCTGGAGACGCTGGAGAGCAGCGGCCTCGCGCACACCACGAACCAGTTCCACGGGGCCATCGCGGAGGTCAAGATCTGGGACTACCCGCGGCACAACCTCATCGCCTACTGGCCCTTGAACGAGGCGAAGGGCACGAAGGCGAGGGACCGAGGCCCCAACCACCTCGACGCCACCATCCACCGCGTGCCCTGGGGCATCGCGCAGTTCCCGGATACGTCTCTGTACCTCAGCGGCCACAAGACGTGGCTGGACGTGGGGACGCTCGGCGACTTCGGGAAGCACATGGCCCAGTGCTGTGTGGACCTGTGGTTTCGCACCTCCGAAGTCGGGACGCTGATGTCGCTCGTGCACGTGACGGACTCGATGCACAAGCACGCGATGCTGAGTATACAGCTCAACGCCGACGCCGAGGGGGAGTACCTGAAGAACAACTTCCTCTTCCGCGTGCAGGACACGAAGGGCGCCATGCTGTCCGCCACGTGCGTCTGTGCGCAGGTCTTTTCTCCTTCGCCCGCAAATGACCCGTGGTATTTGTTGGTGGGCATCTGCTGAGAGCGTCTACTTCTTCCTTCCAGCCCCCCTCTGCGAGTTGGTTGTACCCACTGACACCATAACCCTTGGCGCCCATGTCCCCTTCCGCCGCTTCATCCTCCAGCAGTGCATCTCCGAAAATCACCGCCGTCGGGTCGGATTGCATATGAGGCCTGCTGCCGCCGGCACGGGAGCGGACTTTGCACGTACGTGGGCTGTGTGCTGCACCACAGAGCGCTGAGGACCAGAGAAATAAGAACGAGTACAACGTGGACTCGATGCTGTCCCAAAGGGCGAAGAAAGCGGCGGATACCTGTGGAGGGCCCCATCAAGAATAGCAACTGATGTCAGTCATGTGCCTCCATGTGGACCATTTCCAGAAGCTCCTGATGGACAGCTCTGTGAAACAGTTGTCAGCAATCCAGGGGCTCATTCAACCTGACCAAATATTTTTCACTTGCTGTGCTATTTCTGCACATAAAAGTCTCGGCGTTGCCGACTGTGCGACAGAGAGACCTCCGAGTAAGAAGGACAAGAGGTCCAAGACACAAGTGCAAAAGAGACGGCTGAAAGCGTCAGAGAGCGGGATTCGCTGTGCCCTATCTTTCTACACCAACCCCCATAGGAGGCCAGTGCGGAGTGCGGAGGCGGGATAACCGGAAAACGAGCAAAGCGGATGTGCACAGCACTTTTTAACTCCGCGGGAAGGCGTAGGTGGTGAGGGAGCAGGGTTGCCCAGCCCTACCCCTTCAGTCGCACAAGATCGTCATGCATTTTCAGAGGCCGCTGTCCTCCCTCTTATGATGGCCCCCTACCCGCACCCCACATCTCCTGCACACATTCCCCTCATATCCTACGTGTGTGCACCCCAAAACCAGTACACCACCATTTCTCAGGTGTTTGACAACGAGTGGCATCATCTCATCTTCCGTGTCCATCATGCGCCCTCCAATCATCTGCACGTCAATCTGGACGGTGTGACTATGACGATGCTGTACCACCGCTGCCAGAGTCCGTGCGAGTTCCTCCCTTTCACCCAATGGGTCTGCATCGGCGCCTCCAATGTGCGGGGCCGAGAAGTCAAGCATCACTACAAAGGCTGTCTGCGCGACATCCGTGTGATGCACAGCGGGCGCATTCTTGCGGCGCACTGGCCTCTGATGGAGGGCATGGGGGCACGCATGCTGCTGGAAACCTCCGGCAATGGCCACCACGCCGTGCCCCACGAGGGCACAGCCCAGACCACGTCGTGGCAGAACGTGTACCTGCCCATGATCTTGGACTCGGAGTACCGTGAAATGGAGGACAAGGAGCCCACGTTAGAGCCGGCCAAGAAGTACAAGAACAACGATGTCAAATTGTCTTATGTCCAGGTGCGCTCCAGGCCATCAGGCGGGCATGGAGAGGTTCAATTTTTCTCAAGTAACGCAGGAACTGGAAGGCCCAGGGATGCATTGGAAGGGCGGGGGGGGGGGGTACCCCCCCTCGGGGCGCCCAGCCTATGCCCAGCCACTGTCCCCCTAACAAGTGCCAGCTTCAATTGGCATTTGCAACCGGCAGTAACCGCCCCCAACCGCTTTGCTAACCGCTTCCAACTGCCTATCTAACTGCTGCTGGGGCGCCTCTGAGGTCCCTTCCCTTCCAATGCATCCGTGGTCGTGGCATTTCACCGTGCCGCAGCCAGGCTTGGGCAGCGGTAGAGGCCACAGTTATGCCGCTTTGCACCCGAGCGTGCGTACGCCGTCACGGTACCGCCCGCCCAACGAAGTGGTGCCTGAAATCGCCAAAAACCACTCCAGCAATTTGACGCCTAAGACTGCCTCAAACTGCATCGGGTCCCTGAGGCCCGTCTCATCCAGTCTCACAGAGGTCTAAACTTGTGGCCCGCTTCAGGGCGCTGTGGCGCATGAATGCACGAAACGGATTGTTGAAGTGTTGCTTTGCTTCTTGTTGACGATGGTACAGCCCCGGGAGGGTATGCCAACAGCCGCTGAGTGGGCGCCAACGGATCCGAATGCAGCCTGGATGACCTCCTGGGCGTCGTATGACAAAACCATCTACGAACAAACAAGACAGCCCGAGAAGAATGGAATAAACAGAAGCACGTCATACACGTGGTGGGGAGGCAAGGGACGCCAGGGTGCATCACAGCAGCCCCACGGTGCCGCAGCTGGGCTATGTACGGCTGCTTCAAGAAACTGCACGGTGATAGGCACCGAAGCTGCGGCATGCGACAGTGTAATGTCTGCCGTCGTGCAGAGTGCAGCACTGCAGTAATGTATGGCCATCCACAAAGGGTTGCAGGGTCGGAGGCCCCTGCACTCCAAACGGACCCCAAAGGGCTGAACCGGTTTTCGGCATGGCCAGAATGTCCGAGGCCATGTTTTGACCGTCTGCACCAAGTTCGGGGTCAGAATGGGCCCTTTGCCATGCCGAAACGACCACCGTTTGAGCCTGGGCCCAGGGGTCTGGGAATGCTGTTGGAAAGACGTGCGTCGCGCCCAGTTTTCAAAAATGTTTGGTCGCAAACTGTCCCATTTTCAAGGCCTTTTGGCACATTGGGGGGCCAAAAAGCAACAATAACGGGCTCAAAATAGGCGAACAACCACATGCCCACGCGTGCCCCGGGACGTGAAAGCTGTCAGCGTTCACCCTTTGTTGACCCCAGTGGACACCCGCTGGCCCATTGGCTCATTCCATGGGTGGAATGGGGGATTTGCGCGTGGACTAGCCCAGTGTCACAACGAATTTCACGTCACCTGAGATATGCCCCAATCGTTTTGTTACGTGGGTGTGTCCGTGCTGTCCACGCCCTGTTAGCACGGGGCAGGGGGGGGGGGGGGGGGCTACCAGGAGCGCAAGCGCTGGGGACTACGAGGAGGGCCCAGGAGATCTCTGCCAGAGGACTCAGGGAGGGGGCGGAATCGGGTATGATCCACCGCACCTGTCCCCACTGGCAGCCGGCGCCGGCGGTCCCCAAGCCTCGAAAGGTCGAGTGAGGTGCACTGGGTAGGGGTCTGAGCAGTAAACCAACGGGGGGATCTTGGGGGAAATCATTTGACAACCACCCGTCCCGCGCCCACACTCCACCTTTATGGTGGACAAAACACCCCCCCACCCCACCCCGCCAGCACAGCACGGCACACACAAGCGCACCCTCGGCTCCCAGGCTATCGTTGTAGCACCCACGGACACATGGCTCTGGGCAGACGTGTGGTCTTCCGCAGGTGCGGCCCCTCTCACATCAGGGGACCAGGCGGCCCTGCCCACGGGCCACAGCGCCACCCTTACTTTCCCCCGAAAGGCACATTGCCTGGGGATGCTGCGCGCCGCTGCGTGTAACACTGGGTGATCCAGAACCTCCTGGCGGTGCATTTCTCACATCGGTGGTGGTGAGCACCCTCCGAACATCACTGTCTTGCGAAAGACTCTGTGTGAAGCATCGCCGGTGCCGGTGTGGGAGGGGCAGAAGCAACGCCTGTGACCCAGAAATGGGTGCAGGCCGTTTCCTGGCACTGGTGCTTGTGGCACAGGCATTGCATCGGGGGGCAGGGGGTCGTCCCAGATCAACGTTTCCGCGCCAAGCAGCATCATATGTCTTCTGTAGCGGCTTGTTGTCCTCCGAATCCCTGGTCATGGGGTCAGTACTCCAGTTTGCAGAAGGACAGACGTCCTACTCTCACCAGCCAAAAAGGCTTTCCCCAGTGTCTTCAGACAAATAATGCAGACAATTTCCTGAAAAGTCACACCACTGCGAACCCCCGGGAGTCCCAAGCGGCACACTTCCTCAGCCACTATGGCACCTCACTCCCCTCCCCCCCTCTTCCCCCGGCCCCTGACATCCCAATGCCATCCTGTCTAGGTGTACGCCGGCCCGGCCAAGAACGGCAAGTACGAGGAATCCGTCTGGGACGTGCTTCACGACATGCCCCTGACGGTGCCGCCCTTCACGCCCCTGCCCCGCGACACCTACCCTCTGCTGCCCCAGCACATCCTGCCGGACGAGTGCTGGGAGGTGGTGGGGAGCCAGACCCTCCTGGACACCTACACCGCCGCCAAAGAGCGCCACGCGCAGCGCACAGACTCGCACCGCCTCAAGGGCCATGAGGTCATCACCCTCAAGATCGGCGACGCCTACCTCACGTTTGTGGACGTGTCGGGGCCCCATCGCGGGAAGAGCGCAGTGTTTGACCGCAACAAGTGCCTGTGGACCAACCCACTGTCGAGCCTGGGGCCGGAGAACAAGGCTGCGGCGTGTCTGGCTCACGGGGGCGACGCGCTGCAGGAGCTGCTGCTGAAGGTGCCCCACGCCCCAGCCCAACACCACAGCCCTACAATTGGGTGACCCGGCGGTAGGACGCCTTTCGGACCCTCCGAATCGAGACTGGGCGGGCGGGAGGGGGTCCGAAAATGTAACCCCCCCCCCCTCCCCAAGGGCACACTGGTGTTCTCTGATGGCGACAGCTGCTGTTGACTGCCAGCTAACGAAGCTGCCGCTCTGCGAGGTCAGGGGGCGCCCGCAGCTGGGCGATGTTTGGGCTCGGCCCTTTTTGCCCCCCCTTTACCTTCAGACCTTATGCCTTTCTGATGCGCTGCAGTCCATCCGGCCGTCACTTGTGCTCAGGCACAATTCATGGCAGAAGTCTTTTCTCCCAACTGCTCCCAGGGCATAGAAAGCAAGGAACTGGTCCCTGTCTTTCCTTTCCCGCTACCAGCCCCTGTGGAAATGAGATTGTTGTTTGGGGGGGCAGTCTGAGGGGCGGTTCCAAGCTTTGGGGTAAAAGATCACAGACCCCTTCCCTCTTTCATTTGGTGTGGGGGCTTCTGGTCCCCTAGCCCCTGTTTGCAACTCCCATTCTGAGCCTAGGCGAAGACACCCAACGGCTGGGTAACCCACCCAGCTATCCACAAGTGGAGGATTCGCTCCTCAAAAGGCGAACACGTACATACACCTGGAAGTACCAACCGGGATTCTCTTTCTGCTGTGATACCCTCCCAGTGAACCTATCGCAGTGTGACGCACACCAGGCCAGTCAGTGCGATGGTACAATGTGGGGCAACCACCGGTTTGGGCCACCACCTTGACCCAGAGCGGATGGCCACCCCAGAATGAAGTGTGGGCAAGTCACAGCACTGCTGTGGACCCAGGCAACCCTTCCCCCTCCCCCACTTCTCCACGGCACCCCCTCAACCACCTCAAGCTCTGCATGACAGCCACCGGGTGGTCGGTCCACTGCAGCGAGCAGTGGCCCACAGGCTGTATGCAGTGTGACGGCAGCAGCTGAAAAGCTTTGCATGCTGCTGCAGCTGCAGCGGCAGCGGCAGGAAGGCTCGTGTAGCACCCCCATAGCCCCTGCATAGGTAGCGGGGCGCGGGTTGGCTGCAGTGAGCTGCAGCCGACATGCTGCAGCAGCAGAGCGCCTGCTGCGCCTGCTGCGCGGAAGCATCAGCTGCAACGCTGCAGCATGACAACAGCAGCAAGAAACCTGCCGCAGCCACTGCAGCATGACAGCTGCAGCACCCCGTAGCCCCTGCATTGGTAACGGGGCGGGGGTTGGCTGCGGTGAGCTACAGCCCACATGTGGCAGCAGCCGAGCGGCTGCTGCGCATGCTGCTTGAAAGGAGCAGCTGTAAAGCATTAGCACAGCAGCTGCTGCGCCTGCAGTGCGAAAGCGGCAGCTGAAATGCTGCTGCATGACAACTGCAGCAGGATTGCAGCCGCAACCATTGGAGCACGACAGCTGCGGCTGCGGCAGCTGCAGTAGGAAGGCTACTGGTGCAGCACCCCCATAGCCGCTTAAGAAAGAGGGCAGGGGCGAGAGACGGTGCGCTGGAGGGTGGCGGCCACACATCCGGAGCACCTGGACAACAGCACAGGGCGCAGCCTGGCACAGCCATACAGCCCGTGAACACGGAGGGTGCAACGGAAGGGTCCGTCGAGGGCCCAGGGAGTGCATCAGATGGCATGGCCGGCCGATATGCAGAGTCGTCAGGGACCCCACTGTGCTCCACCCCAGGCCTTAAGATCGGCCTCCAAATCCAAATCCAAATCCCCCTGGCACATCCCCATGCCGTCTGCGCACATACACCACCAACACCACCTGCCGCCACTGCCCATGCTCCCCCTCACCAACAAGTCTCTTTTTTCTCTCAACCCACCCACCTCAGGTGAAACCAGCCTCAGCCGTGCCCCATCCAGCTCTGAAAGCCCTCCGCACATGCCCCCGTTGCACTTTCTCAGGTCGGCCTCAAGCCCCAGTATTACCGCAAGCGCAGCACGGAGCGCGGGGCGGGGGTGTTCACCAACGGTTACGTCAACCAGATTTTGCAATCGGCGTTGTTCGCGGGGTCGCGCATCGTTTCGCAGTGCCTGTTCCTGACGATCCAGGAGGCGCCCACAACGCACGAGGCCGCGGCGCTGGCGGAGCTCATGGCCAAACTCAACGCGACGACGCGGAAGTGGGCGACGGTGCAGATCCAAGCGCTCTGCCGCAAGTTCATGGCGCGGGTGCAGTCGAAGGTCATCAAGTCCGCCACCGACCGCGCCCGCAATCGCGAGCGCCGGAAGGACGACATGCGGAAGCGCTTCGGGGGGCTTGTGTGCGCCCGGCGCGAGCGCGTTGCCGTCGTGATCGGGGTTGGCATGCAGGCGGACGCGCGGGTGCGGCGCGCGTCGATGCCGCAGCAGGAGTGTGCGGAGCTGGAGGTGCTCCTGAAGGCGCTGGGCTACCAGGTGAGGTGCCTTACGGACGCCACGGAGGACCCCATGCACCGTCCGACGCGCGACAACATCCTTCAGGCTCTCAAGGCCGCGAAGGTATTGTTCCCGCTGTCCTGTGTTGGCTTTGCGTACCTAAAATGGGCCTCTCATTTCGGTTCTCTATTCAAAATTTCATTTTTCCCCGGAGGAAAAAATTTCTGGTTTTGGGTGGGTGGGTCCGCCAGATCACCCCCCCCCCCCCCCGCATGGATAAGCCCTCCCCCACAGTGAATGCTACAAAGTCAACCCCCCGCCCCCCCCACTTGCGCTGAACTGGCACAGCCCACGTACCACACTTCTGCAATTGTGCACCCAAAGTGCCAAAGAGGGGGGGCTATGGCACCATTCAAGCGTACGCACGAGCCTGGCAAGCCATCCGGTGGTATGTGCAGTGCGGTGGTATATGGAGATGCCTGGGCCTCCGAAGTGCTATGTGAATGGGGAAGGGGGTGCCCCGTTTGCAGTAGCAGTTGCTGCTGGACGGGCGGCAGAGTGGCAACAGCCGCCCAAAGGCATCTGGAGGTGGCCACAATGGCACTACCAAATACCGTGTTTGGTTTTACATTGGAGCCTTAGTCAGCCTGTTGTTGATATACATTTGAACGAATGAAAGTTGTATGCGAGACGAATTTGAATTCCATCGATTATTCGCAGTTTAGACTGCAACTATTTTGCAGAAAAAGGCGTTCCTACAGCTCCACATCATGCTGATGCTTCCACGGGGCAAGCATTCTCTTGCCTCACACCCAATTCCTTCTGTTGCAATGTGTGTCCATTTGGCTCTTGTTTGGTCAGTCTAAAAATCATAAGAGAAATTGTTTTCCAACCACAAGTGACATGCTCCCTTCTGCAATGTCAGAGCTGACTGTGGTGGGGGGATAGGGAAAAACAAAGAGTATTGTAGGGGCAGACAGAACACAGAGGTGCCTCTGATCCAAGTGACCCTGTATTTAACTTGGACGCCCCTTCAGAGTTCCCAACATTTTCCCAGCGTTCTACTGAGTTCAATCCCTCTACCTCCAATGCATGATGATGGGTGAGGACGAAAGGGAATATTCTTAGGCCTCTTGTGCAACACATACCCCCTTCAACACACCTCTGGTACTCGATATTGGTGCATTTTGCGCATGCTATCTATGTGGACGGCTGCTTGTGGACGGCTGGTTGTGTCCCTTCAGACTCCTGAAACACCTTGAAAATGGGCCTTTTAGGAACCGAAAATGGGTCATAAATGTGTGAAACACAAATCACATTACCAGCGATGTTGTGAGACCAACCTGGCTGTGTACCGAGGGCATTTGCGAGGAAGGGGGCTGTTGTTGGTCTGCGTTTGCCACTGTGTTTTGGCTGAATTTGATTTTTTTTTTTTAGCAGCACTTTCAAAATAGGGGGTTCCCAAGTTTTAGCCCAACAATAGATCTCGAAATATGGCCAGCAGGGAGAGGCGGGAGGGTGGGAGCTAGGGCTGACAGAATTACAGTCGGGAATGAGCAGGGAGGGGAAATGGGTGACAGTGACCGTGGAGACAGGGGAGGTTCACAGACCACGAGTTGTGCGATTCCATGTTGGATGGGTATGAGGTGACAGAAGTCCGTCCGGGGCCAATAGGGGGGGCGAGCTGACTCAGAGATCTCCAGGGGCCCAAGGTAGAGGTGAGCTGACGCTGATAGCTTCTGGGCTGGGGGAAGAGCTGACCCAGGTCAGGCTAAGACACATTCGATAGCCCTGATGATGCGGCGAACTCGAGGCAACATTCGGCACTGACTTGTATTGCACTGGAAAAGCAGTTTGACAGCACATGAGGCTGCACTGAATCAGCCCGGCATGAGGTCAGGATCATGCTGGTTGATTGAAAACCTGACATCATGCCCCCCCCCCCCCCCCCACAAATAAAAACAAATGATTGCAATCCAGAGCACTCCAGCAGCACAAGGGTTTCTGAAAGGGACTGAAAGGGTTTTTTTTGTTCAGTAACGGCAGGAGACCAGGGAAAACATACATGACTATCTTCGACCCCCCTGATCTACTGACAGATGCAACGTTGTGCCAGAGGCTGGGAACAGACCTCTGAGGTGGGACTCACGTCCAAATCGAGTAGAGTCCCGCATCTTGATACTTGTGTGCCAGGCCCGCGACGCGCAGCTTGTTGTGTACATGATCGGCAACGGGGGCTCCGGGCACTACTACGCCGGGCCCACGGCACAGGAACTCGCGATCGAGGCGGACGCGCTCGAGGCTGAGAGCGCGCGGTTTGCAGCCGCGATGGAGCGTGCGCAGACCGTCGCGAAGGAGCGGGAGGCGGCGGCGCGCCGGCGGAGCGCGGAGCTGAAGCTGCCGAAGCCCGAGGCTGACAAGCCGCTGGAGAAACCGACCGCTAAGAAGGGCGGCAAGAGGTCGGACAATAAGCGTCGGCCGACTGCTGCAGCAGCAAAGGTCTGTGAAAACTAGCGGGTACCGCATCACGGCTGAACCCCGGAGGACACTTCTGTTGTACGTGTTTCGCTGTTGTGAGCAAGTGGACGGGGCGGGGATTGACGCCTCGGGGTGGGAGAAGGGAAGGGCAACCAGGGACTTCACCTTCTTTTTTTGCTAACCAGTATTACACGGGTTCCCCTCACATGGGATGACTGGGAAGTATGCCTCCAACCCCAGCCAGTTCTCATTGCTTTTTCCCTAACCCTGCCTTGCCCCGATGATCATGAGGCCGTTTGGGGTCAGCATGTCCTGCGTCGAGACTGTCAACACTGCCAACAAGATGGCAAACCATCCGTTGCAGAATTGTGAGAGTCGGATTGTGAGCGTCCGGGTGGCCGCTGAGAGAGGGTCAGCGACGGGGCCAGAGGTAGAAGCAGTGGGAGGGCCCAGCGGTGGATGAGGTTGGGGCAGTGGCAGAGGCAGTGGTAGGGGCAGGGGCATCGGCGGGTGGAACGATGGAGTGCCCGGCACCAAATGATGGCCCGAACACATCCCAAAGCCGTCGAAGATTTTTGGAAAAGGTCAAAGCCACGAGGGGGAGCCGCACGCCTGCGTGCGTGTGACACAGTCTCCTGTGAAATGTGCGTCTGCGTGTCTATCGCACAAGTAGCACGAGCCAAGAGGACACTGTCAGCTGTGCCGTTCAAGAGGTCGTCAGGAAAATCCGCACCTCTGTCAAGAAGACCCCAGGGCAATGCCTCGCCGACGTGACTCCCAGGGCTGCGGGGGGACCAGACTCCCGTTTGGCATTCTAACGTCGCTGTGTTCCAATGGGACCCGGCGGGAGGGCGAGGCCAGCGCGCAGGTACGTAGTTCGGGCCTTGACACTTCCATGTCAAAGCGCCCGTAGCGCCCCGCGTAGTGGGCCCATGCAGCCGGGACCATGCCCCCCCCCCCCCCCGAGACCCTCGAAATTGCCGGTTGCCTGCAGGGCCTCATTGGCCGTGCGCATGCGCCCCCACCGCACGACCCTTGTCCGTGCACAGATCCGGGAGGCTGCACCGCCTGCGGGCCGCCCGCCCCCGGTGCCGGCGGGCCCCAGGGCTGCGAAGCGCGGCCCGCGGCGGGCGGCGGCGGACGCGCCCGACAGCCCCAAGAAGGAGTCGCGGGAGCGGAAGGCGCAGCGGGAGCTGCAGCGGAAGCAGGAGGAGGAGGAGCACTGCCGGGCGCTGGAGGATGCGGAGATCGCAGAGGCGCTGCAGCCGCGGCCGGTGCCGAGGCCGATGGGGCAGGCGCCGCGGGGCCCGCCGCGGACGCTGTTCTACGCGCAGGACACGCCGCTGGAGCTGTCGCCCACGAACGTACTGCAGGTGGAGGACCTGCGGGCGCTGGTGCTGGGGCAGGCCCCGGAGGTGGGGGTGCACGCGCTGCTGGTGGTGGACCTGAAGCCGCTGCCGCAGGCCGCGTGGTGGTGGGGCTACGACGAGGACGAGGGCGCGCACGCCGTGCAGCCGGAGGTGTACTTCAAGATCGAGGCCAGCGACCGGCAGTGCCTCGCCGCGCGCCTGCCCCCGCACTCCGCGGGGCTCGGCTCGTACTACCTCCGCAAGGCGTTCGCGGGGCACGCGCGCCCGAGCCCGCGCAAGGGCCTGACGCAGCCGCAGCTGCAGAGCATCACCGTCGACGATTTCTTCGGCTTCATGGAGGAGAAGCTGCAGAAGCAGCCCGGGGCCGTGGTGTACCGCCAGACGGAGGACGACCCGAACTGGGACTTCGTCGGCGACATGCTCTTGGCCGAGGGGGTGCAGGCCGCCCACCCGCTGCACAACAAGGTGCTCCCCGGGCTCTCCCCCCGTCCCCATCAGCTCCGGCATTGGCATCCGCATCCCCCAACCGCATTTCCGTAGGTCCGCAGGTGCACCCACGTACGCGTGCGCATGCATTGCCATCCCCCCCGCACCCCCAACCGCATCCGCAGGAGCGCCACACGCCCATGCCCAGCCTGAGACGTACAGGAACACCTGCACCGCAATTCCCGTCTACATCAACATCCGAGAGAGAAACGCAAAATTGAGCGAAATGGAAGCTTCCCGGAAAGAAAGCAGATTGGGGCTCCGCTCCTTGTGGCATATTGTGCCACCCTGGCGTGCATCCCCGTCCCCATCGCCCTCCCGCCCCCCCTCCCCTTCACCGCAGGTCACCCAAGCCCGCAAACCCGCCATGTTCATGTGCGTCCTGTCGCTGGAGGTCTCCATGGACCTGGACCCCACGGACCCCGAGACTGGCCCCGCGGTGTTCCCGCGCCTGTGCACCTTCGCCAAGTGCGGTCCGGAGGACATCGGCCTCCGGTGGCACGGGGCCCTGCCATGGGCGCGCTTCGTGATGCAGGGCTCGCTGCTGGAGGCCTCACGCCCGCGGGTGCTGCAGCAATGGGGCGCGGTGGTGCGGGACCTGGTGGGGGCCGCGCAGCTGCCCGTGCCTAGGCACTCGCTGGAGCTGGGGGCCGAGGGGGAGTTCGCGCTGGTGATCCGCTTCGCGGCGGACACGGATCCGGTGGCGCTGGAGCAGGTCTGGGGGTGCGACGTGCCGCATCTCTGCCGCGAGGGGCCGGGGTGTTTGGATTGGGGGAGGTTTGCCGAGGCCCGATCAGCCGCCAACAGAGAGGCGCCGCCCCCCACGGAAGGGGCGTCGTGTGCAGAGTGACCGAGGGCATTACGCACAACTCCTGAGATCCAGACTGTCTTTCCGCGATGTTGTCCGAGTGCGGCGTTTAGAGGGGGCCGGAGTGCTCGCTACCAGAGGTGAGGCTAGACTCCGGCACGGGTTTTGTTTGCATCCGCCCGCCTCCGGCGGGGAGTTGCCCTCGCATCCGGCAGCCTCCGGCAGTGCAAACACCACTCTCCCAGATGCATTAGTCGACGTTTCTGCAATCTGCGACCCCCCACCCCCTCGGCAGGACCACCATTTTTGAAGCTCGGGAGAGCGCCTCACAACCGATGCACATCCAACCGCATCCGGCAGCCTCCGGCAGAGCGAGGGATCGCATCCGGCGGCCTCGGGCACGGAGTTGCCCTCGCACCCGGCGGCCATCGGATTCCAGCCTCGACTTGGCTCGCCACATGTTCGTGGTAAAACTGAGTAAAAAATTTTTTTTTTAAAAAAATTTTTTTTTACTCAGTTTCAAACTGAGTAAAAAATATTTTTTTTACTCAGTAAGTGGGGTTTCTACTCAGTTGCGAAACTGAGTAGAAAAATTTTTTTTTCTTTACTCAGTAAAAAATGAGTAAAAAAAAGCCCTTTTTTCTGATTTTGCCCCCCGCTCTGAAGCGGTGGGGATCCCCGATACGGCAGTGGTGAGGTAGCCATTTCGCCCACTTGTGGGCCACTTCTGATTTTGCCCCCCGCTCTGAAGCGGTGGGGATCCCCGATACGGCAGGGGTGAGGTAGCCACTTTGCCCACTTGTGGGCCACTTCTGATTCTGCCCCCCGCTCTGAAGCGGTGGGGATCCCCGATACGGCAGGGGTGAGGTAGCCATTTCGCCCACTTGTGGGCCACTTCTGATTCTGCCCCCTCGCTCTGAAGCGGTGGGGATCCCCGATACGGCAGGGGTGAGGTAGCCATTTCGCCCACTTGTGGGCCACCTCTGATTTTGCCCCCCGCTCTGAAGCGGTGGGGATCCCCGATACGGCAGGGGTGAGGTAGCCACTTTGCCCACTTGTGGGCCACTTCTGATTCTGCCCCCCGCTCTGAAGCGGTGGGGATCCCCGATACGGCAGGGGTGAGGTAGCCACTTTGCCCACTTGTGGGCCACTTCTGATTCTGCCCCCCGCTCTGAAGCGGTGGGGATCCCCGATACGGCAGGGGTGAGGTAGCCATTTGGCCCACTTGTGGGCCACTTCTGATTCTGCCCCCCGCTCTGAAGCGGTGGGGATCCCCGATACGGCAGGGGTGAGGTAGCCATTTGGCCCACTTGTGGGCCACTTCTGATTCTGCCCCCCGCTCTGAAGCGGTGGGGATCCCCGATACGGCAGGGGTGAGGTAGCCATTTCGCCCACTTGTGGGCCACTTCTGATTTCGCCCCCCGCTCTGAAGCGGTGGGGATCCCCGATACGGCAGGGGTGAGGTAGCCATTTCGCCCACTTGTGGACCACTTCTGATTTTGCCCCCCGCTCTGAAGCGGTGGGGATCCTCGATACGGCAGGGGTGAGGTAGCCACTTTGCCCACTTGTGGGCCACTTCTGATTCTGCCCCCCGCTCTGAAGCGGTGGGGATCCCCGATACGGCAGGGGTGAGGTAGCCACTTTGCCCACTTGTGGGCCACTTCTGATTCTGCCCCCCGCTCTGAAGCGGTGGGGATCCCCGATACGGCAGGGGTGAGGTAGCCATTTGGCCCACTTGTGGGCCACTTCTGATTCTGCCCCCCGCTCTGAAGCGGTGGGGATCCCCGATACGGCAGGGGTGAGGTAGCCATTTCGCCCACTTGTGGGCCACTTCTGATTCTACCCCCCGCTCTGAAGCGGTGGGGATCCCCGATACGGCAGGGGTGAGGTAGCCATTTCGCCCACTTGTGGGCCACTTCTGATTTTGCCCCCCGCTCTGAAGCGGTGGGGATCCTCGATACGGCAGGGGTGAGGTAGCCACTTTGCCCACTTGTGGGCCACTTCTGATTCTGCCCCCCGCTCTGAAGCGGTTGGGATCCCCGATACGGCAGGGGTGAGGTAGCCACTTTGCCCACTTGTGGGCCACTTCTGATTCTGCCCCCCGCTCTGAAGCGGTGGGGATCCCCGATACGGCAGGGGTGAGGTAGCCACTTTGCCCACTTGTGGGCCACTTCTGATTCTGCCCCCCGCTCTGAAGCGGTGGGGATCCCCGATACGGCAGGGGTGAGGTAGCCATTTGGCCCACTTGTGGGCCACTTCTGATTCTGCCCCCCGCTCTGAAGCGGTGGGGATCCCCGATACGGCAGGGGTGAGGTAGCCATTTCGCCCACTTGTGGGCCACTTCTGATTCTGCCCCCCGCTCTGAAGCGGTGGGGATCCCCGATACGGCAGGGGTGAGGTAGCCATTTCGCCCACTTGTGGGCCACTTCTGATTATGCCCCCCGCTCTGAAGCGGTGGGGATCCCCGATACGGCAGGGGTGAGGTAGCCATTTCGCCCACTTGTGGGCCACTTCTGATTTTGCCCCCCGCTCTGAAGCGGTGGGGATCCCCGATACGGCAGGGGTGAGGTAGCCACTTTGCCCACTTGTGGGCCACTTCTGATTTTGCCCCCCGCTCTGAAGCGGTGGGGATCCCCGATACGGCAGGGGTGAGGTAGCCACTTTGCCCACTTGTGGGCCACTTCTGATTTTGCCCCCCGCTCTGAAGCGGTGGGGATCCCCGATACGGCAGGGGTGAGGTAGCCACTTTGCCCACTTGTGGGCCACTTCTGATTCTGACCCCCGCTCTGAAGCGGTGGGGATCCCCGATACGGCAGGGGTGAGGTAGCCATTTCGCCCACTTGTGGGCCACTTCTGATTCTGCCCCCCGCTCTGAAGCGGTGGGGATCCCCGATACGGCAGGGGTGAGGTAGCCATTTCGCCCACTTGTGGGCCACTTCTGATTTTGCCCCCCGCTCTGAAGCGGTGGGGATCCCCGATACAGCAGGGGTGAGGTAGCCACTTTGCCCACTTGTGGGCCACTGCGACGGGTGCATTCACTGCTTGGTTGGACTGGAGTGCCTAGCGAGACGGTTCAAGGATAGGGATGAGGTAAAATGGGTGCTACAGAAGTGGGAGAAGGAGGTGGATGCCGAGACCATTTTGCACCCCACTCCCTCTGTGAACCGTGTTCCACCCAATTCCATCCCGTCCGAAATTGCTGTAGGGACCCACCCAACTCCCTCTGTGAATGTGGGTGTAGCTGCTTGTGACAATGTAGCTAGTACCCCATTGGACCCTATCCCGCCTAGTTCCATTCCGTCCGAAATTGTTGTCGCCACACCCTGTACCGATAGCCCTCCAACATCTCATACTGGGTGTCGCCCTGCAGAACAAATCCTTGCTAATGTGTGCAAGGCACTCAGTGATAGCCATGGCTCGTTTCGCCCATCCTTGGCAGAGGTCGAGGCATTGCTTGGTGACGATTGGGGGCCGCCACTACATGCCACGGTTCCAGGTCCATCGGCTCAACAATATGAGTTCGAGGCACGCCATTTTAGGGACCTCACCACCGAGAGCTATGTCACAGACTGTGCTCAAATTGTGGTGTATTACTGGTGGGCAGCCCAGACCGCTCTCAGTGCAGATTGGGACACAATGGGTGTGGCATGGGCAGTCCGTGATTCGTTGTGGAATGCGTCGTGTGCTAGTCCACAACGCCGACAGGCGTTGGTTGAATCATGGGCGCGTAGCACTTTGGAACGCGCGTCCATTGATATGTCTTTTGCACCACGGTTGATTGTGGCGCAGATATATAATTCGCGTAATTTCCATTGGGTGCTCCGCTTGTTGCTGATTGCCCCTACCCGTGAATACCTTTGCCTTAAGTTTGACCCCCTCCTTGACAAGCCACACATTGTTGGGGCAAACAAGGAGGAGTTGGCTGTTGTGGATGAGCTTGCGGAGCGAGAAGGCATCCAACCACAACCGCGGAGGAAGTGGGCAACGTTTTTGGATGCTTTCGGTTCCCTTGCATTTGCAATTGCACCCCTGTATTCCACCTTCATCAGGCAGGATGATTTTGTCAGTTGCCATCCGGCATGTCTGTTGATGTTGCATTGTGCCTTGTCTAGACGTGTTGTCAAAGGCGAATTGCAAGTGCCACAGGATAGATTGTGGTTATTGCGTGAGATGGCACAAGCTACTTTGTACTACAGTGGTTCCAAGTTGGCCCCCACACCCCGGACCCGGTCAATGCATTGGGAGGTGTCTCGGTTGTACCCCACGCCCAAATCTGCAGACCCCCCTGACACATGCTTTTTTTGCGATGGCACACCCGCCATAGCGTGTCAGGAATGTAAGGTTCTTCATTGTACCTTCCATACCACTGTCTTGTGTCAGTCCGAGATTTGTGTAGGATTGCGCCAATTCCGGGCGGCCCCCGTTGCTGCTGCTGCTGCTGCTGTTGTTGCTTTTGCTGCAGTTACTGCTGCCAATGCCACGCATGCCACTCCTGGCAATGCCAATGCCACTGATGACACCCGTCCCGGTGTGTGGATCTGTCGGAAGTGGTATGCGTTGCCTCCTCAATACCCCCAAAATGCTGATGGTCAATTGGAAAATGACCAAGCATTTTGCAGACAGCTGCATCTGGAAAAGAAAGAAGATCTCTTTGAGAGATGCAAGCTGAATCCTACCCCGAGAGGCAAGCCTCACAAGAGAGATACTAAGGCCGACTTGATCTTCAAGCGTGTCTTTTGTAACTACTTGTAAGTAGTTGGCCCCACCCTCCCTCCCTCCTCTGTGCATGCATGCATACGATACTCAACCCTCTTTGGTGAAGTGGTTGTGTGATCCCTCCCTCCTCTGTGCATGCATGCAGACGGTACTCAACCCTCCTTGGTGAAGCGGTTGTGTGATATATATATATATATGATGGTTTGGCCCGGGTGGGGCGCCACTAACACAAGTGGCCGGGAATCGACTCGGGGGCCTTGTGCCCTTAAACAAAAGTACCACCTACCATCAAAGTGTGCAGTTTTTTGTGCATTTTTTTTTCAAAAAAAAATTGTGTTTTTACTGAGTAAAAAAAAATTTTTTTTTAAAATTTTTTTTTAAAATTTTTTTTTACTCAGTTTTACCTCAAATCTACTCAGTTTTACCACATTTTACTCAGTTTTACCTCGTCTGGTACTCAGTTTTACCAAATACCCGTTCAAAAGGGGCAGGCCGTCGATGCTGCGCGGTGGGGGGGATGGCCAAGGGACCTGCTGGGGCCGCAGGCCCGGAAGTGGAAACGCCTTGGGCAACAGTTGGCGCAAGCCGCCATGCGTTCGTACCCCTCCGACCCCCGTCGAGTTGCCACAGCACATGCCACGTAGGTACCGGACCAGGGCATCGGTCATCCTGAGGCCCACCCTCACCAACGCATCCTGGGGAGACCTCCGTGGCGGTGGGATGACAGACATGGAGGAGGGGCTCCCCACATTTTGAGGACACCTCTGCACACCGCAGTAGTCGTGCAAACGGGGCTGTGAACACACACAGTCCGCCATGGGCATTTGTCCTGGTGCAACGACTGGGGGGGGGGGGGGGGATGGTATGCTCGCGGCGGCGGGGGGTCGTTCGAGCCCCCTGAAGGAGGAGTGGGGGGGTTTGGGAAGGTGGCTCTCGTGACAGGCCAGTCCAAAGAGGCGAGTCCAAACACTTCTGATGATTCACCCCCCCCCCCCCCCCCGATTACTTCCCTCAAAAGGACCAGCGCATCGGGGGAATGACTTCGAGCCATATGTGCTGGGGTACCCCAGGTCCCCCCCCCCCCCCTTTCCCCCGTCGGCCCGTCACGAGGGCGCTGAAGGGGGGCGGGTCTGGAACAGGGGCTCCACTCCAACGAACCCCCCCCCCCCCCTCCCCCCTCCCCCGCGTGCAAACCCTTTCTCTTCCACCCCGCCTTCGATTCCCCCCCCTGTGCACGGGCCGAGGGGGTTCGGACGTCTCCTCATGGCACGCGGTGCAGGCGCTGCTGGAACTGCGGCGGGTGGCGCTGGCGGACGGGGTCTTCAGCCTCCTGAACCGCGCGGTGCTGCGGTACGAGCAGGGCTACGGGCTGCGGTGCGCGTGCCCGGCTCTGCACGCGTCACGGCTGCTGCGGCGTCTGCGCAAAGGGGCTGCGTGGGGCCCGGGGATGCGGCTCGAGGACGTGGAGGTGTTCGCCGAGGCGGCGGTCACGTACTGGACGCAGGTGGACCATGAGGCGCGGGAGGAGGACCGGCGGCGGCGGTTGTCGGCCATGCACAAGACCCAAGAGGCGATCGTGGCGACGCAGAAGGCGGCCAAGCGGCAGCAGGAGATGGAGCAGCTGCGCGTGGACATCAGGTGTGCGCGAGAGGCACCGGCACAGGCCCGAAGCACATGTCATCGACGGATGTGCTTCAGGGCACCACATCATCAGCCACCCTCTCCACACATGTGGGAGGGGCATCCTCAGCCCCTCCCACATCATCAATGCATCATTAGCACCTCCGCACTGCATCACCGGCCATCTTCAGTGCATACGCGCCCAATCCTCAGCCATCGTCACTGGGGGTGGCGGGTTTTCAAGTGAGGGAGGGGGGGTCAATAGAACCCCCAAAATCTGGGGGGGGGGGGGTTGGGAAAAGGGCTCAATTGGCAGGCACCATTAATCAGTTATTATGAACTCTGGCGCCAAAGACCCCGAAAAATTTTTTGAGCATTAAAAATGGTCAAATTTTTTCCACCAAATATATGGCAAATGATGATTTTTCTGAACCCCCTCGGCGCGCTGATTCCAAAAATCCCATTTTCATTTTTCTGCCGATTTTTGGGTCTGGGTCACCTCCGAGGCCCGGGGGTCAGTCTCGTTAGGATTTTTTGGGTCCCGTCAATTGAGCCCCGTTTTGGGGGGGGGGGTCTAGCCAGGGGGCTGTATCGACACCCCCCCACCCCTCCAATTGATAGCCCGTCCACCCCTGCATCTTCACCGCATCCCCAGTCATCCACGCCAGATCCTCACCACATCACCAGCCATCCTCACTGCATCTTCATGGCATCCTCAGCCAGTCTCCCCACATCCTCCCCACATCAGCAGCCGTCATCACTGCAGGGCCAGTACATCATGAACCATCCTCGTCATACATCCTCACCACACCCTCACCCAACCCTCACCACATCCTCACCACATCAACAGCTACCATCACCGTATCCTTGTCCCCCCATCCTCACAGCAGCCTGACCGCATGATCAGCCCCCCTGGACGCACCGTCACCCCATCATCAGCCAGCTTCACTGCATCCTTCCATCCCCAGCCCTCCTCCCACATCATCACCACAACATCACTCACCTCACCACACCATCAGCATTTGTTGGTGCACATTCACGGCATCCTCAATCATCAGCCACTGCTTTTCAGAGGGTCAGGGGCGCCTAAGCTTGGTAGCTACGCCATCAGGTGGTGGCCCAGCCATGAAGGGAGAGGAAACAAGGAGGAGGGTAGGAGCAATACTCCGCCGGAACAGCGCAGCCAACTGGCCGGCGAGGCCTGACCCAGTTGTTGCACGGGTCAACGAAACAGGGATGAAGGATGGCGAGGTACCACTTGGGCGGGGCATCACAGTGGCATGTGATGCAGCACAATCCTCAAGTGGGTGGGGGTAGTTGTTGCCGGAAGAAAATACACAGCGTGGCTGCAACACCATCGGATCGCCAGCACTTGTGTTGCTTTTGGACCACCTTCTGGTCTGCCTCCCGCGGACCTTCCTCGTTTCACGTTGTCGCAGGTCGAAGCTGCTGGACTTGGGGCGGTGCGCCGAAGTCTCGCGCCCTGACCTCCAGTTCATTTTCTCCATCACAGCCCCGGACATCGTGACGGAGACGTGTCAGTTCTGCTCGCGCTGGGCCTCGCGTGACTCCAAAGTGCAGTCGCTGTTCGAGGCCGGGCTCGTCGAGACGATGCTGCCCATCTACGCCGCCGCCCCCACGCTCTGGGAGCTTGCGCTGCCGGTGGCGGACCTGCTCCACAAGGTCGCGGTCCTCACCACCGCCGTGGGCCCGGCAAAGCCCGGCCCGCGGTCCGCGCAGCGCAGCACCGCTGGCGACACCTGCGCCGCGATCTTCCGCGCGAAGGGGCTCGAGGCGCTGCTGGGCCTCCTCCGCGCGGAGCCCCCGGTCGAAGTGACGGAGAAGGCGCTGAGGGCTCTGACGGCGTTGAGCCAGCGCCCCGGCGACGCCGCTGTCGTTGCCGGGGCCGACGCGCTTGCGGAGTACCAGGGGGTCCTCGCACGGCACCCGGAGCACCGCGGCGTGACCGCCGCGGGGCTGTTGGGGATGGCGTGCCTTGTGCCGCTCGCGCCGGAGGACGCGCGCGGCGCTATCTTCGATGCGGCCGTCACGGCGCTGAAGGGCATGCCGGAGGACGAGGAGGTGCAGTACGGCGCCCTTCGGGTCCTCCGCGCGTGCGTCGCCCTCGGCCCGGCGGACGCGGCAAATGCGTTGGCAGCGGGAGCGCTCGCGCTGTGCCTCGGGTGCCTGGACACGTACCGGGAGTCCGGTCTTGTGGTGCCCACAGCCGTGCGGCTGCTGAGCGCGCTGGTGCACCTGCCGGGGGTGGTCCCCGCCCTGGCGGAGCACAACGTTGTGCCGGCGCTCTGTCATACGGACCTCGCGGCGGACCCCGAGGCTGTGCAGGTGTGCGTGTGCGTGTGTGTCTGCGTCTGCGTGTGTGTGTGTGTGTGCGTGTGTGTGGCAGACCGAAAGACTCTCTTTGGAAGACCGAAAGACGTCTGGGATAGCTCTGCTGTCCGTGAGGAGTTTTCTCCGACCCCTTTTCTTGCCTTGTTCTTGTTTCGTGGTTCTCAAAGTGTGTGTGTGTGTTTGCGTGTGTGTAGTCCCCCGGAAACGGGTGCTTCCAGGCACTACAGTTGGGTATCCATGTCCCAGACCTCATCCGGGTTTCTGGACGTTTTTGGGAGCTGGGGGACACAGAGGACAGTGGGCCTGAGTTATGTACAAGTCGACTGGGATGCGGAGGGGCAGGGCTGGTACTGGCTGCGCCTCATTGACCCGTGTTTTCCTTGCAGGCGCCGCCCCCCGGGGGTGCATGCCCTGCGGAGCTGTGCTGGCATGCGTACCCAAGGGTAGGGCCCATGTGGTTGGCCCCTCTCCACACCTGCCCCGCCCCCCCGCCTTCAACTCAACTCAACGGGTGGACAACCGGCCCCCTCATCCACAAGTGGAGGATTCCCTCCTCAAACGGCGAACGAGTACGTACACCTGGCAGTACCAACCGGCATACTCACCCAGCCTTTATGGCACATACATACCCCACCAACCACACACGGACACACACACACACACACACACACACACGCACGCACGCACGCACGCATGCACGCACGCACCCACGCACGCACGCACGCACCCATGCACCCACGCACCCACGCACCCACGCACCCACGCACCCACGCACCCACGCACCCACGCACACACACACACACACACACACACACACACACACACACACACACACACACACACACACACACACACACACACACACACACACACGCGCGCGAAAATCGCGACGAGCAAACACGTGCACAGGCAGGGCGCGGGATCGTCCAGTATCACATCAGGCCAATCAAAGAGTCATGACGGCGACCATGTGACGACCAGGCGCCTCTCTGCAGGAGAGGGAAGGCACAGCGAAGTACAGCGTAGTCTCCATATTCTGGCGATACATTCTGTGCATTGCCCCCCTCAGCCATTGCCCAGGACTCCTCATTGAATCCCTCACCTGGTGCCATGTCCCGCAGGCGTGCCTAAACGTGCTGCACAGCGTGCGGCACACGCTTGGGGCGCAGGACGCGGCCGTGCAGCGCCACCTCCAGACCTTCGTGCACGCGACGACCATCCTCCTGGACGACGACACGGCGCGCCGCCAGGCCGCGGCCGTGGCGGCGGCCGTGCGGGAGGCCGCATCGGCCCCTCCTCGGGAGCCGGGACCGCCGCCGGTCCGAGAGGGCATTTAAGGGGAACGGGGAGGGGGCCTGCAAGGAGGAGGCTCACGCGGCGGGCAGAAGGAGACAGCGACAGGAGTTCCATGAGCAAATGTCCAATTTCCCTACCATGTTGCTCTAGTGCTGACCATTTTCTTGGAGCATCCCAATCACTGGGTGTGTGGGCTGTGCCGTATTGACAAGGCCCAAGTATCTCACTGTGGGCGAGTCTGAAGTGCAACCACTCAGTGGAAGGTGTGCAAATGTGTCATGGGTGCCAAGCCTCCGAGATCCGATGCCAAGCCCGCAGGAATCCTGAGTTGCCAAGAGCCTGGAATGGCCGCCAGTTGGCACCCAAAACGCCCCGCCCTCGTTTGCTCTTGCTTTTCTTGCTTTAGTTTGATTTCCATTTTCTGATTGGGGTCGTTGGAAGGCAAGGCTTTCCTCCGGGATGCAGTGCTCTTCCCCCATGCTTACCATTTTTGTGTGTGCTGTGTTTGTATATCTAGCGTTCTGTGGAAACTGGGTTTTATGAGACACTTATTGCCTGCTTTTGGGGGACAGCACAGAGAAGGTCCACACTGCTTTAGGGCCGAGGAGAAAAGTAGTGGCATGCCGCAGGTGCCGCAGACTGTACCGCGTGCGAAATGGCCGCCGACAGCCATACTACTGGGCATGTGCCTGAATTTCAGAAGTCCAAGCCCAGCAAGGTCCTGTCAATCGTGTCAGTGAGGTGGGCGACCACTTGGGAGCACAGTACGAAATGGCTGTGTTAGGCACATTCTGTGGGAATTCCTCTGTTCTGTGTCGTTATGCCATTTGGGGACGTTATATGTTATGTTATGTCATGTTATGTTATGTTATTATGTTATGTTATGTTATGTTATGCTATGTTATGTTATGCTATGTTATGTTATGTTATGTTATGTTATGTTATGTTATGTTATGTTATGTTATGTTATGTTATGTTATGTTATGTTATGTTATGTTATGTTATGTTATGTTATGTTATGTTATGTTATGTCATGTTATGTTATGTTATTATGTTATGTTATGTTATGTTATGCTATGTTATGTTATGCTATGTTATGTTATGTTATGTTATGTTATGTTATGTTATGTTATGTTATGTTACATTATGTTATGAAGCTGAGCTGAAGAGATGCCGAGTGCTGTATCCTGACTTGAGGGTTCCTGTGGAGCAAAATTGGCTCGAAAACATTTTTGATTACCGCTGTAATATAGAATACGCATTGCCTGATTGACCGGCCCATGTTTTCTTACCGTTCTGTCCCCATTAACCTCAATCCTGCCCTGTGTAAGCACATGATAACCCGAATTTACAAGTTGGATGGCGTCCTGGGCCTAATTAACTGTCCTTAACGATTTTTGACCAAGATTTTGGCCCGAGCCTTCTTGCACAATGAGGCACCAGAGGTTAAGGAGGGCACAGAAGCTGGCTAGACATAGGGATGATTCACGAAGCCTTTGTTTTTGAGCACAGTACCCGCCATTCCACTGTGTTCTGGTTGTATTTTGTTGCATGTCACATGCATGGGGGCATGTTGTCCCGTCACAAGTACGACAAACGGATCGATATCAAGTTTGGTATGCTCTGTTTTAACGTGCTGTGTTCCTCACGGTTTGCCTCTCTGACGCGAGGTCAGTATGCCATGCTCAAGCTCTGAGCCCGATTTCGAGGGGTTTGGGAGCAGTCTAACATCTTCGAATTCCGAATTCGTTCAGCAGGTTGGTTGGTTGCATCTTTGGTGTGGCCTGTGACTCAATTGTTTGGAACTTTCTTGCTCTTAATGTCTATGGCTCCGCTTCATCGCTATTTGCTCCTCAGTCCCCCTCTCCACCGGTTTTGATCATTTCTGCCCGATACTTTACCCATGAGCGTATTTCGTGCTTCCTCAGCCCCGACAGTGGCAGACCTACACAAGGCATGCCTCTACATGTGTAAGGGACTAAACTCATTAACCTCCTGTGGGCTGGCTTCAACCAGCCGGTCTAGTGAAGGTTACAGGCTGCAATGTGGACATTCGTGATGGACTAAGGTCTGGAACTCATCATTCTTCAGATGGGCAGCAATGGGGTTTTGAGTCCTATGAACTACCCTGCTCCATGGTGCATGTTTGATGTGGCCCGGAAAATCAAGCTCAGATGTGATGATTGTGGACGCAGCTGTTGTTCTGTCAAAGCGGTTCTGGCGGGTGTACCCACCGATGCATGAGTGGCTTTTGCTACTGACATAGCCAATGATTAATTGCAGTGACACAAACGCTGGCCACATTCTAGGATTTGACTGTGACTAGGATTTGAACTAAATCTGCAGTCTGCAGTGTAGAAGTTGTTGGCGTTTACAAATCATGCAGTTTCATCCACGCAACTTATACACAGCCACAGTGTATATGGGCAGGACCCTCACGAATTCTGATGGAGTCATTTTCTGTGCCGGCATTTTGTACTTGTATTTATTATTTTGTGTTGTCTCCCGAATGAATGGGGTGGGGGGGCGGGGGGCGGGGTACAGGTGGTACATAGCCGCAAAAGATCGTCACAGAGCACAAACAATTTGCTGGACGCCCAACTGCCAAAGGCACTGGCTGCGGCCCAAAGACAAATGCACATATTTGCACCTCCCTGCTCACTGTGGACAGGCCTATGGCTGTGCGGGCATGCACATGCACAGTGTCCCATGCAGGCAGTCCCAGTATTGCCTGCATGAAGCTATGGCGTCGGGAGGGGTCTAGTGGGATCATTTGTGGCGAGGAAATGCCCCCACCCACCCTTGTCTAAGGCCTGCGATCCTCGGCTTCCGCAGTTGTCCTCACTGTGCAGCTGGAATGACAGGGAACACAGTTTGTTCGTGTGCCTGTGTCTGAAGGCTCAAGGAGTTGCCAGTTCGTGCCCAAGGCTTGTTGCGCCTCCGACCATTTTTGTTGTTGCCACTGCACGGCGTTACTTGCCCCAAGGGCCCAATTTCTGAGTGTCGGTCCCCGCGGTGCCGTCACAAAGGTTCTTTTTTCACTCCGAGGCCTGTCACCCACATACAGGTGACAAATGGCAACCATTTGCCTGGGCTTCGGCAGTCTTCCTCAACCCGGCCCCGGCTGGGGAGGGGGGGGGGGGTTGCCTGTCCTCCATTCCACCCCTTGTGTTTGTGATTGGGCCTGTGTGGGATGATCTCATGGAGCAGCATGCCACAAAGAAGCACCATTTACTGAAGTCCGCGCCACCCCATGGATCTCCCGCTGCTACGCCCCAGTGTGGGATGGCTCGACTGCCTCTGTCGGGCCCCGTAGTTCAGGAGCTCGCGCAGGAGAAGAGTGCCCGGTGGCTCTGTGAGCCCGCAACTCCAGCGCACCCACAATCGCGACCATTTCAAGCCGTGCCATCTGACCATAACCACCACCTTATCTAGCGTTTCCATCGCATTGGGACGGCCCATGCATTGGCCTGCAGCATGACCTGGGGGGTTCCATGGGCAGTAGAGGGCCTGGGCACAACGCGACCGTCCCGTCTGGTCACTCATGTACCGGCCCCCTTGGGTGCCCTTCACCCGCCTCACCTCGGGAATCTGCACCCCCCGTCCCCTCACGGCCGAACCCCTTGCTCTACCCCGTACACGCCCGGGGCGTGCCGTGCCTTACTTCCTGACCATGATTTTTGTACGTTGCAGAGTTTTTCGTGTTTTTTCCCCCCCCCGCAGCCACCGCTCTATCCCCGGCCCCAGCGTATGTAAAGGCACTGGTATTGGCCCCATGTCGGACGCTACCTGCAGCTGGCTACAGCCGCTTTGGGAAGTAGTATGTCGTTGACATACCCTTTCTTGCCTGCCGCCGAGTCATCTGTGGTAGTCGCTTGTGTCCCCGTTCTGTTGCGTCGGGTTATCTACCGCATTGCGCCTGAGACGAGGCGGGTCTGTCGCTGAGTCGCATCGCAGATCCTGTCGGACTTGGGGCCTGGGAGGGCAGATGTCAGTCGTCATATGTTTTGTTTGTACAGTCGCCCGGCGATGTATGTCCTTTGGTACAGCCACAGCCAGTGCCGCAGCTGCAGCCCAAGATCACAGCCACGACCACAGCCCTCGCCAGGATCACAGCCATCAGCACAGGCATGCGTACGGCCACAGTCACCCACAGCCGCAGGCATACGGGTTCATATCCATGCCTGCATCCCTCTCTGGTCACTTTTCGCGCATGTCCGCCCCCATCCCCCACCGACAAGCTGCGGAAACAACCGTAGCATCTGCCCCCGCCCTGGGCCATCCCACCAATGCAGGCCAGGCCTCATCATGTAACCTACGAAATGTATGCTGTCCATGCGCTTGTCAAGAAGAGGAGGGGGCTCTCGGCCCAATGTGTGGTCAGTGCACCGTAATCAGCCCGAGGGTTGGCGACTTTTAATGTCCTGGCCGCTCTTGCGACGGGACGTAATCAGCCCGAGGGGATGCCCCTTCACCATCCTTTCCTGCCCTGTCTCGTCTGTCCGTTTGGCTTGGCGGGGCCCGAGTCAGTCACCCTTATCTTGGTCTTCTGGGGGTTTCCTTGACCGTACGTTGTTTTGTCAAAGCTGCAGGGCTGCATTTGGATCCGTCCCCTTCTGTGCTTTCTCCCGCGGGTGTGCGCACCAGCGGCCGTGGACCCTCCCGGAGGTGTGTTGCGCTTGTGGTGGTCCAATCTTGTCAGGGCTCGAACAATCCCCAGTGCCCGACTCCACCGTCTGTGCCATATCTGACCTTCTCGCACACCTCTGCTGAGCTCCGCGTGGGGGTATGGGAAGCACTGACCGCTCCGACACCACTTGCGATGTCGGATTGGGTGCTTTTGGGGACCCTTTAGCCGATTATTGAGTCCCTTTTCGCCTTCTTTATTTGCACCCTGCAAGGTCCCAATGTATGGCAGCACAGGGGGTTTGGGGAGAATCACACTTGGAGCCATGGCCTGGAGCAGGTTGAGTTGGGCAGAGAGGTGTAGATACGAGAATATGTGTAACTGTGTCACCAAAAATCAAAGTGTAGGGGCTGGTAGAAACAGTGTTTAGACTTTTGTGGCACCCCCCCCCCCCCCCTGCAATGCCTCCGCCCCGAGAGGGGCGTCACTTGGCCATTTTTGTAAATTTGCTGGGGCTCGTCATATACCTGCATGATATTGTGGTTCTGATTTTGCAGATTTCTTTGTCCGAAGGCAGTTGTCGTATTTGGGTTTATGTACCTTTGCAATCCCCCCCCTCCCCCAAAGGGGGATCCGTCATTTAGGTTCGGTTCCCCTGAGGGTGGGGCGTAACCGTCGCATGCCAGTGGGGGGATTTCAAGGGATGGGGGTAGGGTATGCATGGGGTGCAGATATCCCATACTTGATAGGCCTTCGCTTGAGGTTTCTGCTGTCCTTCTCTTTCATTGAGGTGTCCATCTGGAGGATTCTTTGACGTGCACGAAAAATTTACCAGTTTGGTAGATGTGGATGACGAGCCACAGCTAAGAGAAAGCAGTTGAAATGGTAAAAGTAATTCAACTGCACGCCAAACATCGTTGAACATCGTTGAACCACGTGCAACCTACGTTCTACCTTGCTGGGCCCTTTGCTGCAACATGTCGACACTTCAACAAGGCATACCATAGACAACCGGGGGGGGCTCTCCCTATTCTGCCCCGTTTCGTGCACTAACCTGCCAGCCTCTGTACTAAGTTCCTTTGGAATATCATTGACTTGAAGTGGGTGACTTTCCAACCAGTTCTACTACTCTAGTGGACAGAATGTCCTCCAAAAAGCTACCAAATTCTTTTTCATGTTGCCATCACCAGCCCCAAAAATGCCTACCGCAGGGGTGCCCCCGGGTCTCAAGATTTTTAATCCTTAAGGGGAGTGTTAGCGCGCCGGGCACGCGTCGGGCATCTTTTTTGACCGTGCCCCACCAGTGACCTTTTAGGGGGTGCACTAAGCACAGTGCATGCGCCCTGCAACTATTTGGACGTCCAGCCGTCCTAGAACTCCATACTTTGTGATACTATGGGCATTGTTGCTGTTTGAAAACGGGTATTTTGATGCTTCCTTCAAATTGGGGATCTGGTATATTTTGATTCTCACCCAGTTTCACCCATTTTCATCCATTTTTTTTGCTTGTTTCCACCACATCCACTCCTTACCAGGTTGATTTGTCCCCACCATGGGGACCCGAGAAGGCAGGGGTTCTCCATGAGAGGGTAAATCTGGGGCTGAAGTCGGGATAGTTAATAGAAAATTAGCGCGCCGGGCAAATATTCCCCCTTAGAGCGCTTGCATTTCCAGCTTTAGGGGCATTTCCAGCTTTAGCTCCAGGGTTGGAGGAAATGCCAAAGATTGATGCATAATTGGTGTCGGTTGAGGGGGATCTAGCGATACGGAACCAATTGATTTTCCGTATTGACCCGACCAATCCTCATCGCACACTTACAAAGTAGTAGGATCTCTGAGTCTGTGACCAGATGTAGTTTGATTCTGCCCGCTTAGTGCAGACCACTGGCCAAGTAGACCACATGGGATAGCACACCTTCCCTACAAAGCACGTTGCATAATAAGGCAATAACTATGAATTCAACAATTCCAAATGTCATTTGTATTGTGCTTAACAAACAACATTGGTCTCACAAGTGTGGGTGTCAATACATTCAGCACAATAGTGCTGTTCACACTCACCGCAAACTGCCCTCCAGACTTTTGACGGTGATCGGATACCACATATGCCTGCTACTAGCATTATGGCCTGCGGTCATTTGATGGTAATCTACCTTTACCTTCCCCGTAGATTTCGCTATGGTAATGAGTCCCCAAGCCGCAAGCAATTTGGACGGCATTCCTCGACAGTATTGATGGTTGAAGTATTTAGTTTAATGGTGAAGGCCATTAAAGTTGAGTGTGCAAGGCACACTTTGAACATTTTTTTGGAGACGTCAATGATATGCACTCTAGTGTTGTTTCTTTGTCTTGACATTTTTCATCTTTTTTTGACAACCCAACGTCACTATATTTCTAATCATCTAATCATTGGCCTCATCAACAACCATGTTGTAAGTTTATTGGCCCCACTCCATTCCTTCCCGTGGGTTTCATACGCTCAATTCTCCTATTTCTAGTAGAAGCACTGCCATTTGTGTTTCTGTATGTTGCTTTAGGCCACGGGATGGTCGATAAAAGGTGGTAAAAGTGATGGCCTCACTGTGGGGGCTAGATTTGGAGGCACTTTGGAAGGGGGGCTATGTTGGAGCTTTTGTTGGTTTTGTTGGGAACTATGGGGGAGTAACGGGCACGGTGCGCGCACGCTGCAAGTATTTGAGTTGTTCTCGGAACCACTTCCTCTAATTTAGAGGGTACCGCATGCCGTTGTTGGGGCAAAAGGGCACAACTTGTCTGCCCACATCCTTTTGTTGGTTTTCCCACATAGCAATGTCTCTTTCATGGCTTCCCAATGGTACCCCCCCCCCCCTTGTATAAGCTACGCCCTTGTCCAAGGTACAGTAGGCGTAGGGACCGTAATAATTGTGTACGTAATTTTAGTTGCGTACGAAATGTAGTGCGGCCACATGAGACATGGGTTTGTCGTCACATTTGCCAATTACATGGAGCGATGAACACATGCAACATGTCACATGCAAGGCAATTTGATTTTCAAGAATTTGAAGTTGCCCGAGCCCAAACCAACCCCTAAGCCTCAGCCCAAGGCATCTTCAAGAGATGAGCATGTGCAATTGTTCCGCATGGTGTATGATCGCAAGAAGGGTTTCCAAGCCGAACATTTGTAGGCTTCGCATTCTTCATTGCTTGTGCCAACATGGGTGTGAACCTGAAAATTTCATTTTCCCAAGGCTTTTTTGCGTTTGCACACACTTGCAAATGTGCCAGAGGTCAAGGTGTACTCATACCATGCGCGCGCATACGTGTGTGTTGGTAGTTTTACGTGTTGCGCGCAAGCTACGCCCTTGTCCAAGCTACAGTGGGTCACCCACGTCATGGGTCGTGGGTTCGAAACCCGGCGGACAGGTCGCTGGGGGTACATCAAAGTGGTCGACACGGGGGGTGGTTTTATTTTCGTCTCGGAGGTACCTGTCAGCTCAACCCAGTTCCTGCTGAGGGTAGGGAGGGCGACCTGACCTATCCTGAAGAACTGTGGCGGCGCCTCCGGCGCCGTATCCGAAGGAGAGCTGTGGCGCTTCGCTGGACAGATGGGACAATGTTTGCCGCGGCTCCGCCGCGTGATACTTGCTGATTGAGGGCATAGGTCTGTCGGTGGGGACCTATTGCTGAACTTTCCACTGTTCTATGGCCAAGCTACAGTGGGCGTAGGGACTGTAATAATTCTGTACATTGGCGTAGCTTATACAAGGGGGGCCCGTTCTATTGGCGCCCCAGTTGCAGCCACTGTTGAAGCACCGTCCGAATGTAGACAGTTCGTGGCAATCAAGTATGAAGTCAATGGGTGCGTTGTTCATCACCCACGGGCACCAGTGCATCGAATTGGAGTCCACATGGGCACATGTGAGAGAAGCGATGTGCAAGAAGAAAGCCCTGATGCAGTTGTGCTGGTGTCTGCAGACACATGCGGACACAGAGGTTGATGTACTTGTGCTTGCAATTTTGCATTTGTGTTTGGTTGTGATTTTCTCGTTTTGTACTGCTCTTGTTTGTCAATTTTTATACATTTCTGCTGGCGTTGCCTTTTTAGGACTCTGAAAGCGAGGCAGATGGTATGAACGTTGAAGGAACCACTGATGGCGAGTGCCGTGCATTTGGGGCACAAACAGAGGCTGATGCAGCTTTGTAGGTGCCTGTGTGCCTGTGGTAGGGTTGGTTGCCAGGGCAAGGGCAAGATGTATGCTATGAAGTGATGCCATTTGTGTAGAATGACCGAGAGAAAAGTGGGTGGGCCAACCACAAAAGGTGTTCCTTAAGGGTTTAGGACATAATGACCCAAGATGTATGCTATGAAATGACGACATTTGTGTAGAATGGCCGTGAGAAAAGTGGGTGGGCCAACCACAAAAGGCCAAGAAATAACAGCAACTATCCAGAGCGAATCACGAAATAAAACAGACCATGCAGGATCCACTAGGATATATCAGCAAGCATTGGGAGCCAACCAGGGGGAATGGTGACACTTCAGGGCCTACTAGGTACCATCTACAACCCCTCTCCTGGTAGACCATCTGCTCGGGAAGTTGTTCAAATACGTGGCACGGTGCGCGCACGGTGCAAGTACTCCCTCTATGTCCCAAAAGGCAGCACATTGCAAGGATTTCCCCTTGGAGGGTCTCCCGCACTGTACACACGTTTTGCGTCCAAGTGGGCTGTGACCGTTCTATGGTGGGCCACAATAGATGAATCGTGCCTGTACACTAAGGCACGAGTGTTGTCCAAAGAGTTGCAAAACACTAAACCTTTCCAACCAATGTTACGGTTTGGCCTATTGCGGTCAAAGGGGGCTTTGGTGTCCACATGGCAACAACAACTACCCAAATGGATCAAATCGGCTCTATTGCTCCCAAATTTGCAGCAAGTCATTGCCAAGATGTTGAATGTGTTCCCAAACATGGAACCAACATGAGTAAGGAGGCCAGTGGACTCTCCCATAAGGGCACCGCAGAGGCAACATAGCGAATAGGGATGGATGGAAAGAATACACATAACATGTAGTGACAAACAATAAGCATAAGCAACTTATGAGGCATGGCACTCTTTGAGTGCATATGCAAGGGGTACGCTTGGCGTGTTGTGGATCGCGGATATATGCTGGTTAGGTCCAGGACACACTCACGATGTTATACTTTATGCACTACTGTTTGACCCGGGCTGTCGCTTGGAAGCTCATTTGGAACTAGGTGTGCCAGAACAAAAACACAAACACAACAAGTCATTGACAAGAAATCAAGTGCGGAGTGGGACGTTGGGTACTATGATTGGTCAAAGGAAGAAACGGCAAGGTTGTTGCATGCGGGGTATGGGGTAGGGTTTGGGGCACTGGGGGGGTTGGGTTGGGTTGGGTCAAGGCCTCATCCGGACCTCCGGGACCACGGACATCGCCCTTCCCTGCGCGTCACAACTGGTCCGGCAAGTTCACGGTTGTCCGGTCTCAAGGCCTACCGGACTGATGACCGCCCCCGTACCCCGCGGTGGCACACGCAGGATGGAGATGCCGCCGTGCCTGTGTGTGTGGGGCGCGCGTGCTGCCTGGGGAAGTGTGTCGCTCGGTGCTCCAGGCCCCGGTGGGGAGGCTGGAAGAGCCTGACACTGAGCCCACCGGGGGAGTTGTCGGCCTGGACACGCCACCTCCAGGTCTACCGACATGCCGCTGGTCGCCCACTACTGCCGATGGCAGGGGGTGGCCATGCTCCACACACGACTGGGGGCGGTCCGCACTCCCTGATTGCACTGGCACGGGTGGTGCTGCTCTAGGCTGGACCTGCCTCCCACGGCGACGGGGCGGGCGGTTGGAGGGGCCCCGGGGCGCGCCGAGCGCTTCCCTGCCCCGGGGTCCACCCGGGCCAGAGGTCCGGGCGGCGGTGCAACTGTCCTCGTAAACGGGGGGGCCCGGAGGGCACACCACCCGAGTGACCGCTCCTTGGCACTGGGGGGGGGGGCTTACTTACATGTCGGGTCCCCTCTTGGGGAGGTTACTTACATCTTGGGATCCCCCTTGGGACCCCCCCCCCCCTCCCCACACCCACACCCACATCATGAATGGTGAGGAACAACCAACGTGGGTGCTAACGGCTCCAAAAAAAACTGCAGTTAGTATAGCGCAGCGGGGTAACGAAAGTTCTGCCACCGGGCCCCCAGCACTCCCCCCCCCCCCTGTCCTGCTTCCCCTCCTCCCTCCTCCCCTCCTTAGCCTTTTTATAATTTAAAGGCGGGGGTACATCGGGTCATCCAATGGGCTCGGCCAAAAATGATGGGGCTTGGGACTGGAGACGTCTAAAAGACGAGGACCCCGCGGCGAAGTCAACAGCATGGGCCCACCTGATTCAGACGCCCTGGATGGCCCGTATGATCCCGCTTCAGCATCGCACAGAGGTGCTGGTGGCGGGCGTGGCAGGATGGTCTCGGGACAGAGTCAGCTGGAGTGCGGTGAAGCTGGCCAGGACCTTCCATGAGACGCCGGGGATCTCGTTTCAATCCCCTGATCCGCAGCGGTACGTCGACGCGCTGCTGTGTGGGCTGACACTTGCCTGGGGAGTAGAGGTGACTGCGTTCAGCCTGTCTGCGGAAGAGGCGGCCGTCGGGTTCGCTGTCTGCGACTTAATCGCCAAGCCGCCTGGAAAATCGGCGAGCAGGAGAGGAGGAGTGGGGATCAAGGGTGAGAGACACTCTCAGGGGAAGAACGCAAAGCCCGAGACCAACAGTGGTATGGCTCTGGACGAGGAGGCGGGCGCCGCAGCCGGTGAGCGCGAAGGAGGTGGGGGGCCGGCCGCGGCTGAGGAGGACGAGGAGGACGAACTGACGTACAAGGAGCCCAGCTTCAAAAATGCCAGGTGGATGAGAAAGAGGCCCGGGGCCCCGCGGTGGACGGTCAAACTGTGCCGCCTGGTTGAGAGGTTAATGGAGGCCGAGGAGTCTGAGACTGCGACAGAGGTGTCCATGATCATTGACGATGTCTGGCAATTGCTCCTTGATTGCGACAAGTCGGGTAAGGACGCGGTCAAGGCAAAAATAAAGGAGGTCAAAAAGAGGAACAAGAAGAAGGCCAAAAAACAGAGGCGAAAGGAGAAAAAGAAGGAGATGAAGGAGCGCCGATCATCTCGGAGGGGAAAAGGGAGGCGCAGGTCCTCCGACTCGGATTCGTCGTCCACGGAGAGTAGCAGCGACAGTGCGTCCGATACATCATCCTCGGCAAGCTCCAGCTCATCAGGGCGCCACTCAAAGCGCAAAAGCAGAGGTGGCACGCAGGGGAGCACGAGTCAGCCGGAGTTCAAGTGGATAGACGGAAAGCGCCACTTCCGCGGCAAGAAAACAGGAGACTGGGTTAATTGCGAAAACCCTCCAAAAACGGCATGCCCGGAGTGTGGTGGCCACCATTGGTGGTTTGACAGGGAGAAGCACGGGTGTAAAGGCCGAAGGAAGTGACTGCGGAGCCATGACGATGGAGACGGGGCTGCAGGAGGCACGCGGGGGGACGAGGAGTGCGAGCGCGAGTGGCCGTGGGCGACCGCGCGCGACAGACTCGAGGCGGCGATGGCTGACGAGTACGGGACGGCTTTTGATGCCACGACAGTGCGGGGCCTGCAGGATGGTACCCTCGACGGGTATCTGCGGCAGCTCAGGCGACAGGCCAGGCTGGAGCGGATGCGACCAGGCGACGGTGCTCGGGGTATGCTGGAGGCCAGGCTCATGCAGGTTGTGCAGGGCGACCTGTCAGAGAGCGCCGCAAAAATCGTTCTGGCTGCGGCGAGGCTGGCCGAAAAAATGGAGTGGCTTGCCCCGGTGGTGCGGAAGTCTGATTGGTACCTGGTTATGTCTATCGAACAGCGGCGGTGCAAAGAGCAGCGGGCGGAGGCGAAGGAGTGGGCGCAACTGGAGGACCTGTGCAGGCTGTGTGCGGCTGCCTCCAGCTTTGCGGAATGGGAGGCGGTGGCGCTGGCGTGCGTGTCGGTGGGACACTGCCTGCGGGGTTCCGAGGCGGGGGGTGGGGTGGGGCAGGAAGATGAAGGAGTGCGGTTTTTTGGAACAAAGTCCAGGAGGGGGGTCCAGCGACAGGAAGTGGGGCCCTGGGTGCGAGAATGGTTACAGTTCCTGGCGAAACTCAGGGCACTCAAGGGGTTCCACCCCGACAGGGGGGCGTGGCACGAGTCCAGGGAAGCGCTGGGGAAGACGTTGGTCAGCCTGCTGGAGAGGGGGGAGGGGAAGAAAACTGTCCGGTGGCACAATTTCCGTAGGATGGGGGCAGCACAACTTCGGAAAATGGGGGCGCCGCTCACAGCAATCATGCTGTGGGGGGGGTGGAAGTCAGCGAAAGTCGCGCAGATGTATACCGAGGCCCCCCCCAGGTGGAAGTTTGCCCGCTCGGGAAAAATCCCATGGCCCATGTGGGGGGGGGGGGGGGGGGCAGAGCCAGGCTACTGCACAAAGCAGGGCTCCACACTCTCTTTCTGGCCGTCATGGATACGCCGGGAAATCGCCTTCGCGGCCGGGGAAGCTTCTCGACTTGCTGGGGGATCGCCTGAGGGGGGTGAGAATGCACGCAAACGAGGAAGGACAGTGTCCCCGAGTGCGAGTGCTGCGAGGACAGTTGCGAGATGCGGCGAGGGCGATAAGCGAAATGCGGGGCGTCAAGGTGCACAGGCAAGAGATGGTGCGTAACCTCATTACGGGGATGGGTGAGGCAGTGCTCAGACTTGAGTGTGGAGAGGAGGGTCTGGATACACTGTGCAGTGTGTTGACAAAAGTTGGGGAGGGGGACTTAGACGAGGAGGACGATGGGTACTACAGTAGTAGTGACGAGGAGGGGGTGGTTACCGAGGAAATGGCTGCTCGGGGGGTGGGGGAAGCGGGGTGTGTGACAGTGTCGGATAAGATCAGGAACAGCCTGGTCCCTCGTGACCTTCTGGGGGTGTACCGGAGGCAGTTGAGGGAGGACAGTGCGGGGGTTGAAAAGTCACAGGGGGGGAGACCGGGGCCTGTGGATGCAATGCTGGAATCCCTCAGAACTGAGACTAAGGGACTGCGCAGAACAAAGCGACCCGAGACGGCCAAAATGTTCCTTACGTGGAAGAATGCACTAAAATGCCGAGCCATTCTTGATGCGCGGGGAGTCAACGCAAGCGACCCCCGGAAGCCCCCAAAGTTCAGACTCCCTGGGCTGGAGGCCATCCGCCACTGGATGGGACGTGCGCGCCCTCGGCGTGTGGGGGGAGGCAGGTGCCGTGTTTTTTTGGCTAAACTGGACCTGCAGAATGCTTACCGGAGCATCCGCCTCCCCACCGCATGGCGCAGTGTTTTTGTGGTGGGGGGGCGGTCGGGTAGGCGTTTTCGATATGCAAGGCTGCCTTTCGGATGGGCCGATAGCCCTGTGATATGTCAGAAGCTGGTATCCTCTGTTATCCGGGGGGCCTTGTCGAGACGTGGTGTGCGGAGTTGGGTGTATCTGGACAACATTTTACTGTCGTGCAGGAGCAAGAGTCGGCTGAGGGGGGCTATGAGGGACTGCATTCGAAGGCTGAGACGTGCGGGTTTTATTGTGGGGGCCAAGTCCGAGCCGGAACCAACTGAGCGCCTCGGTTTTATTGGTAAGCAAATTGACACCAAAGCTGGGAGAATCAGCAATGCGGTGGGTGCCTTGGTCGGTGCTTTCAGGGCGTGGGTCAGGGGGGTGGGCAGGGGGCGCCTGCCCTCAAAGGTTATGGAACGCCTCCTGGGTAAACTGTGCTGGCCCAATGCGGGTTTGGGCGCCTTCCTGGCGGGTGCATATCGAGGTTTGCAGAGTGGGAAAGGGGTGTTTGGGAGGGGGGTCTGCAAAGGGGTGGCGACAGTGCTCCTGTTTTCTTGTGTCCCTCAGCGGTGTGACCCTCCAGGGCCTGGTGGACGAGGGGCCTGGGAGGTGTTCGTGGATGCGGCTCCAGAGGGCAAAGTTTTTCGACTGGGAATTGTTGGGGGGGGGGATTACTATCGATCGGAGGTGTGTCCGCCCTGGGTGGACTCCCTGCAGCAGGCGGAGCTGTATGCGCTGTACATCGTTATTAAGGTGGCATCCTATCGTGGTTTTGAAAGAATTCGTGTGGGTTCAGACAGCAACGTAGCTAGGTCTCAGATTAATGCGCTGCGGGCGTCGGTGCATGCCGATTCTCAGCAACGAATACTCCGGCGCCTGTTTTGGCTCAGGTGCTGGAGTACTGTTAGTGTCGAGTCCTTCAGGGTGCCGTCTTTTTTAAACGCGGCCGACCCCCTGAGTAGGGAGACAGGCTTCCAGTCTCGGAAACAGGCCCTTGCCGAAGCAGCAAGGCGTCGTGAGATGTGGGAAAGAGCCGTCGACACGAAGTACATGGGTCTGATGGAGATGATTCGCCCCCCGTGGAGATTCAAGGGGGAGGTGGGGGACTGATGACGCGACGGTTACGGCGGACAAATGGACGCGCAGTCGCGCGGCAAAATGTGCTGTCCGTGGAACAGTGCATCTGTCCTGATTGCTTTGTCCAGGGGGAGGGGTGGGGCAGGCAGAACTGCAGTTAGTATAGCGCAGCGGGGTAACGAAAGTTCTGCCACCGGGCCCCCAGCACCCCCCCCCCCTGTCCTGCTTCCCCTCCTCCCTCCTCCCCTCCTTAGCCTTTTTATAATTTAAAGGCGGGGGTACATCGACCCACCCGCCCGCCCTGTGTCTTGTCCGGGCGCCTGCCAGGGGTGAAGAAAGGACAGCCCTTCATATGTTACTCTATCACTGGTGCTGTCCGTGGAATAGTGCATCTGTCCTGATTGCTTTGTCCAGGGGGAGGGGTGGGGCAGGCAGAACTTTTTTCTGGCCTTTGTGGACTAGGGTACACCCCCCTTATGCCCAAAATGCTCAAATTTGAATGGACCATTTAAATATGAGTAATGTGCATGCGAGGTTACATCGCCATTTTCAATTTCCTCCAAGACAACACGGTATATGTCACCATTCCGTTATTGCTTGAGACGGCAAGGGTTGCAAGGCCATTTCATTTCTCTCCGACACAAAAGGGGTTATGCAACCATTGTAGTAGGGATTATGCGGCCATTTGATTTCTCCCCAAGATAGCGGGTGTTACACATCTACTAAGGCAAGGGCTGGGGCAATGAGGGCAAGGATGGGGGAAATGGCGAGGCATCACCTAAGACACACTCTAGAGATTGTAGTTATCCTAGCCCAAGCGTACCCGTGAGAATACCATTGGCCCTCATACCACCCGCCCCCCTAAAGGAAGCTTATGCAACTTGTACAAGAGGATTGTTTCTCTCTATGGTTGATGGAATGGTGCAGTGTGCTTGGAACGATGGCTTGCAGGTGGAATGGAATCAATGTATCGTGTTCAAGTGCCCTGCATCTAACATGCTCGCTGGATGCCGTTGTTGGTTCAGTTGTGCATCTGCCAATACTCCCTATAGTTTTTCCTTTGTGGTGAACGGCAAAAGGAGATTGTACCCCACTCGTGTATGTTCAAAATGCTTAGAATGAAATCAAGGATTCAAAAATGCCTGAAAAACTGGAAAAAATTGACCTCTCCAACGCCCCATGGTTTGAGGAGGGAGATAAGTGCAAGAGATGAGCGCTATGGTGCCCCAAAATTAAAAGCATGCTATTGGAGCCCGAACTGCGAGTTCCCTTAACCGGGAGACCGTGGACTGATGTCCCGGCCACACACGTGGTCCCCAGGACCTGTCCCTGCTCCGCTGGGCCCAACGGAGCTTGCGCCGGCAGAGCGTGGAGCTCAGGAGCTGTTCCCCGTGATTGCCAGTCTCCCTGCGATGGAGCGCTTCTCCACGGATGCCGGTACTCTGGACCAAGCTACGATGCACCCCTCTCATCAGCCCACATGGAGTTGCGCAAAGCAATGCCGTATCTAAACATCCATGAGACAAAGAAAACACGGGTTGGGCAAGAAAAGGATGAGAGCAGCACACCATTACTTCCTACAAATAGGATGTTAAAGTGCGAATGTTATCCTCTCTCCGCAGAACTCTCCTCTAAAGTATGGGTCCTTAGTGTGACCCCACAAGCCTAATAGTTGCATTGTGACCCGATGGGCCTAATTGTTGCACCGCACTGCGCTTAGGGCACCCCCTAAACAAAGCATCACAACCCAACCTCCAAGTTGGCAGCAGCCCGCATGCCCCATCCCTAGGTTGCTTGAGTCGCTTGTAATGACATCTAGAGGTTAGGGAAAGGCAGGGTGCCATCGCCCGTGCCCGTGAGGTGGGGACGAAACAAAGCGATGGAGTAAGGAAAGGTACGGGCAATGTCACAAGGGAAAATGGTTGGCAATTTGGGAGTTTGGGCCCCCTATTATGCCGCAGGGATTAGGGAGAGCAATGATACGCCATACACACCACAAACCAATCCTCAAAATCTTGGGGGCAAAAAGAAATTTCAACAACAGAGTGGGGTTGCACTAAGCCTTTGGCATTTGTGAAATATAGTTGCTTCAACCTGCTAGAGTCTACACTCCCAGTTATTGCTGCCACTCAATCACCACGGAAATGGGGTCTATGATGCATGTCGAATTTGATCTTCATCTTTCGTTTACCTGGGGTAAACTCGGGTTTAAATTGGGCAGGGGTGTGGGAGGAGGGCACCCTTTGCTTGACTCATAGTTTTTGTTGTTGTGTGTGAGGGTTGAGGCACAGTGGTGGTGCCAATGGCGACACTGGCGATGCCGGCACATGGTCACACAACACCTCATTACTTTGACAGACCATAGTGATAGATGTTGTTGTTGTGTGGCGTGTGGGGCAGCTGCTGGAGGGTTTGGGGAGTATGCCAGAAGTGACAAGAGTGCATGGTGTGTGCACCCATAGGAGGGAAAACCAATTTAAATGAAGCAATATACCCTTAATGCCTTAGTGACATGTCGGGGTGATTTATTATAGCTTGCACACACAAGAGGACCGCTGGTGCATGTGGAGTTGTGGCAGTCCTTGTGGGCTAGCTGGTTGTTGCAGTGTGTTTGTGCAGCGGGCGTAGTTGCATGTGGGTGTGGTTGGTAATGAGACGGTAGAGTGGCTGCTAGTGGTAGGGGGCAGTGGACTCCTTCCAGCCAGTAAGGGTGGCCAAAGGGGTCTGGGACATTTGAGCACAGGTGGAAGAAATGTGGGAACACGAGGAAGGCAGGGAATAGTGGGATAGGAGCTCAGTGGGCTCTACCGATGAGGATAATACGGACAGTTCCACGGACGATTCCATGGGTATACACATTGGGCACTGGCACTGACTGTGACGGCGACAGTAGCAGTTACATTGACTTGGATACCGGTGAGAGGCACTGGTGTCGGCAAAAGGTGTTCGGTAATCTCAACATGATCAATCAATGTCCACAAGGCATTGAGAGTTTGCCCAGCAGCACATGGCACACAGTGCATGATAGCCTGCACATCCCTTGCATTTGCTTTCGTTGTTTGCAAACGTTCATGCTATGGCCGATCAGCTTGTGACACAGGGGCTGGGGCATTTGGTAGGTAAGAACTGGCATTTTGTTTTGAATGCATGCCAAGCTTTTTGAACACATTTGCTCATCAAAACCACTTCACCTTTTGCTGGAATGGACCCCCATTTCCTATAAAGAGTTGGGCCATTGGCACTTTTCCATTGCTGACACATGCACATGCTTGCAGGATGTAGGAACGTGCGCTGGTGATGGAAAGATGAGGAGAGGCGCTACAATTTCATGCAACCCAACCTAATCCTAGAACATGACTCTGGGCAGGTACCGTATGTTGGACAGACCCAAAGTTTGTGAATGGGGGCATCCGTGGCCAAGTATCCATTGCTATCCCAGCCTAAAGACGTGCTTCGAAGAGCATGCAGTGAGGGGGAAAATTTCGGGTTGGGATAATTTGTTGGGAAAATTCTGTCTGTAAGGAAGGTGGTGACAGTTTCCTCTGGCGAAATTGAGGGGTGTTGGCAGTGCAGCGCAGATTAGTGTGTATCTGGTGTAGCCCATTTTTTTGTGTATCCTGTGCACTTGGGGGGGGGGGGGGGCGTAGCATCGGGCCATACGCCGACTCCTTCCCACTTTCAGACCACTTTCAGGGTGGGTGGGGGGGGGGGGGGGGGCTGGGTCTGGGGGCAGCCAGGACTCAGGACCCTAACGTATATGGCATAAAATGACCGCCTCATCACGCTAACCACTTTGAGGCATGTATTTTGGGGAAATTTTTGAAGGGGGGGGGGGGGCATGGTAGGTGGTACTTTTGTTTAATGGCATAGCACCCCCTATCCCCAAACAATGGGGCACAAAATCAGAATTGGCTGCCTCACCCCTGCCTTCTCGGGGGCCCAAAAGTGGGTGGAAATACTACGTCACCCCTGCATTCTCGGGGATCCCCAACAAAGGGGAGAAAATCAAAGCATAAAAAGGCAAAAACAAACCAAAAAACAGATTTTCTCATTGGGGCCCCACCCAGATTGGAACCCTGAAAATTGCCAGCATTGAGGTTTGAACCCTTGACCCCCCAGCCGCAGAGGCACTACTTTACCCACTAGGGTATGGGCCAACTCTGACAACTATCTGCACAGGGGTGGTATTGATATTTGATCAAATATGGTTTTCCTCCAAGATTGAGTTCTCCTGAAAAATCTGAGTATTTTGAGTATAGACACATGGGGTGAAAACTCATTTTGTCACCCTCTGCCAGGTCAAGCAAATTTCACTCAGGGCGCCTTCGGCGCCCATGGTCCGGCACTCTCAGACCAAATTCCCAGAGGGAGGGGGGGGGGGGAAGGGGTCGTAAAGGGTCCAGTCCCGGCGCCCCCCCCCCCCCCGTGATCCTGTGTATCCCAATTTTTTTTGCGTACAAAGTGTGTATCACAAAATTTTTTGTTTGTACCAGGTGTGTATCCGCAGCCCTGAAAGGATGTCGTGATGCAATTGGGGTGCCTCCGTCATTGTAGGGGACCCAATGTTCGGACACTATGGTACCCCTTATTCCCCTCTCCTGCTCTCGGCGGGAGTACCTGTTGCGGTGCGCGCGCGGTGCGGGTACTGGGGTTGTTCCGTAGACCCTTTCATCCAGAGCCAATTAGGGGGAATGGTAACGCCTCAGAGCCCACCAGGTACCATCTACCACTCCTCTCCTGGTAGACCATCTCCTGGAGAAGTTGTTCAAATGCCTGACGCGGTGCGCGCTCGGTGCGGATACTGCCCGTCGACCTCTTCCCCAACTTCTTTTAAAAGATGAGAGTTGTTAAACTCAGGGGTCCATCGATAGCATCACTTCAGAAACATTTTTTTTCATTCTTTCTTGGTTAAACGACGCTATCTACAAGGGGTTCCTTTGCCGGCAAGTGAGGTGGAGAGAGGATGCTGTTGGCACACAGTGAGTCCAAGAGAGCATGGAAGTGGTTGATTGGCCATAAGTGCAAGTGGTTGGAACAGCAGATGCTCAGATGCACTGAACTTCTGCTGCTTTCAGGGGCAATTCGATTTGCCACTTTGACTCTGAACGCAGCATGGGCTTGCGAGTTTGGGTGTGTGGGATTTCCAAGGTGGCGAACCCCCCCCCGAAAATTTCCCCGGTGAAATTATCCCCGTACCAAATTATCCCCTGGCCTGTACAAGGTTCCCGTTGCACTGCCATTTATCACGTCACTTGATCTGTCTAAAATCATTGAACTCTCATGTTTCTAGGGGAAATCACCCGAAATGGTGTGCCTGGTGCTCTGCCTAATGTCCACAATCTCAATTGTTTGGTTGCTCAAATCGTGTTCCTACTCTTCTTCTTCTCCTGATTCCAGTCATACAGTCAGGCATTCCTGAGTGTCATCTTTTTTCGCCATGACTACTGGTGCCTGCTCCCTGCCCTTGCTACAAGATGCAGGGAATGGCCATTGTGGAGAGCCATTTTCCTCCACCCCGATCCCTGGCCACCACTCAACGCACGCCCTGACGCTGGCAGGGCTAGGACTGGGTGTCTTGACCGTAGCCCTATGTAGTGGTGTGGCGCTAACAGCGTACACTCCCACACCTTCCATCTCTCTCTCTGTGCAGCGGCCTGTGTTGCACCCAAACCTTCAAGTAGGGCTTGCAACATTGCCTGCGACCCCCGCCCAGAGATACCGCCCTCACCTTCGGGTGGCTTCGGAAGCCCGCGAACATGGACCACCCAACAACGGACATAGTACGACCATCAACTCGTACCAGGCCAGTGTATCTCAAAAGCCCTATGCACAAGTGCCGCATCAGAATTTGGTCCCCAGTCTAGCTATGCTGCTCCTGCTTCCGCCAGTATTACTGGCATGGCTGGGGCTCAAAGTTTGGGCCCCGAGAAAAATCTCGCAGAGCTGCATGGAGCCACTACAATGGGCCATGGGAGCTATAAGCACGCCGGCCAATGACAAGAAGAAGTCTCGTGGCAAGAAGGCCCCGTTTACCATGGAGGATTACATGAATGGCACCACAACCAAACCACCACCAAACAAGAAGGTGCCCTTCACAATGGAGGCTTTCATGGACAGCCTTGAAGAGGACGAGGAAGGCAATGGTATCGGTGAAGTCGATGAAGGGGAGCCTATGGACAATCTGTATCTACCGGACTCCGAGACGATCAACCTATTTCAACTGAGGAAAAAGTCGCATGCACATGTGATCGAGATTGCCAAGCACTATGATATAGGCATCGCGACAGAGCGGGTGCATGATTTGATCTCTGCTATTCTGAAGGCACATGCCCAGAAAGGCGGTGAAATATATGGCGTCGGAGTCATGGATTTGGATGAAGCTGGCCATGGTTTCCTTCGATCGGCGGATTACAGTTATCTTCCGGGTCCCGATGATATTTATGTGCCCATGCAGCACATTCGGAGCCTCAACCTCCGGACCGGGGACACCGTGTGTGGCTACATCCGCCCCCCGAAGGATTTCGAGATGAATGCAACCCTTGTGACGGTCGATAAGATCAACTTCGAGGCTCCAGAGAAGAGTAAAGGTAAAATTCCGTTCGATGAGCTGACGCCGCTGTTTCCCGAACGCCGCCTGCGGTTGGAGACTCGTTCCAGTGACGTGCTGACGCGCATCATCGACCTCGCGACCCCACTGGGCTTCGGCCAACGCGCCCTGATCGTCGCTCCGCCACGAACGGGCAAGACCACCATCATGCAGTCCATTGCCAACAGTATTGCGGTCAATCACCCGGAAGTCGACCTCATTGTGCTGCTGATTGACGAGAGACCGGAGGAGGTCACAGAAATGCAGCGCTCTGTCAAGGGCGAGGTCGTGAGTTCCACGTTTGATGAGCCGGCCACGAGGCACGTGCAGGTCGCGGAAATCGTGCTGGAGAAGGCCAAGCGGTTGGTGGAGCACAAACGTGATGTGGTCATTCTGATGGACTCCATCACACGTTTGGCGCGGGCATACAACAACGCCATGCCCACCAGTGGCAAGATCCTCTCGGGAGGGTTTGACTCCGGCGCGCTCTACAAGCCAAAGCGATTCTTTGGTGCCGCCCGAAATATTGAGGAGGGTGGCTCCCTGACCATCGTCTCCACCGCTCTAATCGATACCGGCAGTCGGATGGATGAGGTCATCTTCGAGGAATTCAAGGGGACCGGGAACATGGAGCTTGTACTGGACCGCAGGCTGAGTGAGAAGCGCTTGTACCCGGCCATTGATGTTGGCAAGTCTGGCACCCGGAAGGAGGAGCTGCTGCTGGAGCCCGAGGTGAAGCAAGGGGTTTGGACCCTCCGTCGTCTGCTGGCCCCACTTTACGTGGTGGATGCTTTGGAGTTCTTGCTGGACAAGGTCCAGCGCACCAGAAGCAATGATGAGTTCTTGGGCATAGTTGAAAAAAAAGGGCTCAGCCAACCAAGTTATCGCGAGAGGGATGATCGGAGAGACCGTTATTAGGCCGACAAGCCCTATCTGTTGTCAAGGCTTCGGCCAAGGACACTGTAGAGCGAAAACAAAAGAAAGTATGAGTTCCCCCCCCTCCCCCCGTTCAGACCGTTTCTTGCGATGGCCAAGAATGCTTCACTGTGTGAGTCTCTGACCTCCCAGCGCCAGTTGGCATGGACTGGACCACCGTGGCCATCATGGGTGACAGGAAATCAGGGCTCGATTCCGGAGAGGGGTCCCGAAGACACGGCTGCTGTTGCCAAGGCGAGCAGCAGGCATCTGACAACACTCCCAGCCTCGCATGGCTGCCTGCTTGCAATGGGCTGTGCTCCAGGCCATTTACTTTTGCTTGGGCAACGGAAGGGGGCGGGATTCATGTGAAGCCCGACAGCACCGGCATGGGCGTGGACTCCGGGTGGGTGGTGTGCTGCAATGGCTGTTGCATACAACACATTAGACTAAGATTCCTCTCTGACCCAAGGAACTGGTTGGAATTTTTAGGTCGCTGCAGCCAGACTGCTCCAGCGACCGAGCAGCTCGTTTGATCCGGTCGTGGGAGCAAAGTGTTTTCCAGTCGGACTTCAAACCTGGTGATGATCCACAGGTACTCGGGTATTTTCCTCTGTTTCATGTGTGGTGATGGGTTGGTTTTAAAGGAGGCCTGCATGCAGGTTGTCAGCCCACAACCCACGACTGCGCTTTGGATTCCCAACTCTCCCAACCTCAAGAGACCTAAATGGCTTGGATCAACAAAAGCAGGTCAAACAAAAGACTTAGCACTGCGCACTGGTTGTACTACATGGTACCCAACCCTGCCCCCCGCCCTGCTCTCCGTGTTCGAAGCAGCTGAAAGCTGGTGTTTGTGACACCAAACAATATTCTCCAGTGCCGCTGGTGCTCATGTTTCGCTGTCACTATTTTTGACTTTTGGGCACCAACAAATCTGCACAAGGTGCTTCAAACGTGCGATTTTGAGTTACAGCTTTCCAATTTGATTTCCAGCAGAAGATTTATGATGTTTGGTGTTTGTGTCTGCACTGTGCACTGTGCTGCCATTTCCTCTGGGGGTGCATCACTGTACCGGGTGTGTGCCGGGCAGCTGTTTGGGGGTGTATGTCCCCGATCCCCTCCCTTCACCTTATTGTTCAGAGTCCTCTCTCCCTCTCTCTCTCTCTCTCTCTCTCTCTGGTTGCGGGAAGTATGACCAGATATGCATGCAGTGCTCACGCAGTTCAACAGCCCCCTGTGGAGGCACACGCCCACACAGCAGTACTGTTTGCACACAAAGAAAGTACAAGTCTACAAAGGAAAACATACAACACGTTGTTCCATTTCTAGTGTGCCCTATGCATTTGTCGAGGTCCCCTGCTTGATGTTGCATGGTGCTTCCTTTCTGTCTGGTCTCATCATGTTGACCCATGAAAGAGTCATGGGTCACCGTTTTGGGGTGCAGATTATGCTTCTTGGCATTCTACTTCTGTTGTGTGGATTGGACCCTAAAGGACGCGGCAGTGTGCAGGCTGTTCGACTGCAACAGATGATTATCGGAGCAGTGATCTTCTACATGGGGGCGTCCGTAATTTGCTGTCCTGCAGCTGTCACTGCACTGTGTATGCACTGCCCTGGCACTCATGCAAGGCGCCCAGTCTCTGGGATGCAACAGGCCTTTGTATATGTTGCGCTTGTTGTGCTATGGGGCAGTCTATGGCACGTGTCAATAGCCCAGTTGGGGGTTGCAGCAGAGAGCTGTTGGCAAGCGCCGTGCAGTGGCATGCAGTGCAACAACATCTCCCCGACCGCTTTCGCAGCCGACTGATGCCAGTTCACCAGTTTTGGATGGCAGTAGGCGCTCCGGTGGCACGCTGTTGAGGCCCGGGCTTCCGGCGTCCAGCAGTGTGTCATTTTTGGTGGAACTGCCAGGTGACACCACCGTGCAAGACCGTACTGCAGCTGAGTGGGTATCATGCAAATGTCACACGTGTGTACTGTTGTGTTGTGACACACGGTGCTGTATGTCCTGTGTCCTGTCACGTCGTGTGTTGTGCTGTATTGTGTTGCGGTGCGGTGTGCTGTGTGTGTGTGTGTGGGTGTTTGTCTGTTTGGAAACTTACCACTGCGTCATATGAAAGCTAGTTGTTGAGCACCAACGTTTTTTTTTTCGCCAGCTTGGAACCAGCTGCAGCCACGAAAAACCAAAATTCCAGTCATGAAGGGGAGGGAAGGATGCCCTGTGTCAAGGGTCCTGTGGATGCAACTGGGATATTCTTGGTTCCCTTCGCTGTCAGCCTCCCCTATGTCAGACCCTCATACATAGTACAATATAGTCCGGGCGTGTGTGACACACGCAGGGGCGGGAGGCTGGTGGTGCTGAACCTCTGACAGATACCCTGGAGGAAGTGGGGATTGAAGATGATTCTAGGTGGGCCAAGCACCTGCAATGGATGATTTCGTGAGACCGCCTATCGCGCCCCCACTGTAATTTGACCTAGTCGGTCTCAGAGTGGGCGTATTGCGCGCTGTGCACGTGCCGTGCACACACTGTGCACAAAGTTTGTACAAGAACATACCCAAGCTGGATGGTACTGCCTAGTACCTCTAACTATTGTGCTACATCTATATAAGTTGCATGTGTGTTTCCCCTCGTTTGTAGTACATTTGTGTGTCTTGTTGTGCACGCCATTGAAAAAGGGTACCCTCTTTTGGAAGTTATGATTATCGAGCACTCAATGAGCAAACTGAAAGCGATGCATACCCTCTCCCTACTACAGGATAGAACCAGGTATGGTCTGTTCTGGATTTGAAGGATGCGTTCAGTCAGATTCCTTTGGCCGAGAGTACTCCGTTGTGCGCAGCCACATTGACGCCCATAGGAGTCTTGCGTCCCTGATGTATGCCGCAAGGCCTAAAAACAGCCCCGCTGTATGGTGGCCAGTTATGGAATGGGTTTTTGCTGACGTGTGGGATGTGTGTGATCCATATATCAATGACATTATCATTGGGACACAAACCAAAGAAGGTATGAGTGATCAGGACCTCATTGTTGTGGGGTTGTAGTATTGGCCAGACAGGCAAGAATATTGCTAATTACCCTCAAATTCCCCAATTTTGCACCGTAAACTGCAAGGTGTGCACAAACCCCCCCAGGGGTTGCCTGTGGCTGGAAGCAGGCATTAGGTCTTTGAATCGCCAGGAATTAGATGGGAGTCTGGAATGAAGATGATGGGTGGGATTGCATGATGGGCAAAACATCCGAAGTGGCTCAACAGACCTGTGGCAACCCCCCTTTCCATGGCGCCAAGCAAACGCCAGACAGCCAAATCTCCTACAAATCGCAGGCCCTCCACTCGTAAGCAGCTGGGTAACACTGTCAGTCAACTGACTAGATCTGCTTTCAAGGACCCCACATCAACTTCTCCAGCCGGGCTCTCTCTCTGTGCTTTGGCGACTCATACTGCTTCATTTTACAGCCCTTGATGTGATATTCTGCTGGTGACCCAAATGGTGGTGGCCAGTGCCTAGCCATGCATGCAGTGTGCAGCAAGTGAGGCAGTCTCCGCCCCTACTGGCGTCCTTTTCCACTCTGTTTGGGGATTGGGACATGCCTCACCTGCATAAAGTTTTTGGTGGTTTGAGGATGCTGTACATCACTTGCGAGGCTCACGTGCCTGTGAACATGTTTCAGCCCCTGGTCTGGACTGTTCTGGTGTCAGAATGCAAAAAATAGGAAGGGTAGCGTGTGCACCATCCACTTTCTGAGGCCCAAAAGGCTGGCATCGGCCAACAGGTAGAGCATTTGGTTGGATATGATGGATACAAGGATCTGATTTGAAGCCCCCCCTGCCCCATCCCCCCTTTGTTCAATGCTGAAGTGCCTGCCAAACCGCATTTTTCAGCATCATTGCTGTGAGAAATACACCGCAGAATCAACAACTTCAGTCATACTATCACAATGATGGAGCATTGCGAGTCGCATCATGCCCCATTCAAGTGATGCTCACCAACCTAAGAATTGCATCAGTGCAATCCCTCTCTGCAACAACGCATCTGCCAAGCCCTAGGCATGTTGTTTACTTGTCCAGCAACGGGTCCAGTGCTTGGCCAGACCTCAAGAGCGGGTTCCGCGGTCTGCATCGTTGGACAAACCCGTTGCACAATGATGGATTTTTGCATCAGGCATCTTTTTCTGAATGCATGGGAACCACGTGGCTGTCTTTTTGGGTGTACCATTTTGCGGTCTCAAGTGCGTGTTAAAGGCTGAAAGAGTGGCCCATTTGTGAACCCAGAGTTGGTATGCCTCTGACCACGCCTGGTGTCAAAAAAAAAGTTTGCTGCTGTCGGAGTACTTGAGCCCCTTCTGCAAAAATGAAGAGAACAGGGCTCTACCAGCCTTTCTGGAACCCCTAACCCGGGAAAAACGAGGGAGGGAGGGATGCGAAAAACTGGAGGCTCAGCCGCACAGCATGAACGGTGCACTATTTCATTGAGGGATGTTTGAACCCCGCACTTTGACTTGGTTTTGAATTGATCATGACCCTTGCACAGGTGCCCAAAGACGATGTGCGGTCCCATTTTGGTGTGGTGGCGATTTTTTTGATATCCTCTGTGCTCTCTCTGCATTGCCCAGTCCCCGACTTCAGTGTGGCATCGTCACTGAAGGGATGCATTTCAATATACCCACACTAGTCTCGGCTGACAACAAGGATTTAGGCTAGTATTAGAAAAGATTCCTCATCTGAGACCTTGAGGAAACATACTCCAAAGAAGATTTGCAAGTTTGTGTTTTTTCTATTTGAGAGACCAAAAAGGATGCAAAATCCGTTTGCCAAATGCATCAGCAAAAGCCACCATCCCATCCCCTAACAACCACGAAGGTTCCTGCCATAGACGGGTCCTAGTAGCCTGCCATACGCTGGTTGATACACCAATTTGCCCGGCAATTGCTCTACACTCATGGAGCATCGAGCAATAAGTGCCCACATACACGTTGTGAGGGCAGTTCCACTCAATGCCTGCCTTTTTTTTTTTGAAAAGTTTGGTCAGCGTCACACGGAGGAGGGTCTGTGGCCCATAGGGGGTGCTTTCGTGCTGAATGAGTGCATACTAAGCATCTGTGAGGTATAGTATTGCACCCAGACTCCAAGTGTGTGGCTTTGCTGGGGAGTTGCAAGAAGCACGGGTTGTTTCTTGGGAAACCTTCAATGCGGGCAGCCACTTTCTTCTCATTTAGCTGCCCTCCAACTGGACAGTGGCGCTGTCCCGATAAGTATCTTCATGGAGCCAACAACACTTCGAATCATGCTGTGTGCTACAGGTTAAGCAATATTGCGAGTCACGTATGGACTGCCGACAAGGGGACATCCATGTTATTAGGTTTCTGCTGCCTATGGGTATGGGACCGCACACAGCTGTTCCCCACCACAGAAAGGTACCAGCCCTGTCCTTTAACTGACCGTGATGGTATACGGGCAAGCCCATAGCAGATTGTTAGGAAGAATGACCAACCCTCCAACTCTACTACCTCCCTCCCCCTATTGTATAATATTATTAATATATAATAATAATATTATTCTACACAATGTGGCATCTTTGTGAGTGCCAGCCCCTCACAGACCTACAGAGCGCGCATCCTGGCAAGTGTTGGTGGTGCACTGGTGCACCATCCCAAGATGCACCCACCCAAACACCCGTAGAACCCTCGAAAGTAGTTGGGTCTTGAAGGGACGGCGCCAGCGCACACAGAGCATACATTGCCCCGCCACCAGCCGGAGCCGTCAAGGGAAGACAGCGAAGTGGTCCGCAGATATGTTGAGCAAATGAGACAGGGGACGGGACCACAATCGTACGGAGGTTGGCCCAAGATTGTGATCTTTGCGCAATTGGCTGGGGTGCATATTGGTGTGTACACAAGGGACAAAGCGGCACAAAAAAGCCCATTGTACAAGGCGCGGGAGGCAAGGTTGCCCACGGCCACCAAGAAGTGATGTTGAAGTGGGGTGAGACAGCATGTGGAGCACCCCATTTTTGGAATATCCTACCGCCGGGGCTGGCATTGCAATTGCACTAGGCAGCAAGCCGGCGTAAAGTGGTGAGACGGGACGTAGGGCAGTTAGAAGATGAGCTCCCGGAGACGACGACGATCTTCGAGACGCCACTAGATGGGGTGTGCCTACTCCACGCTCTGGCAAGAGAACGAAATGCACCCACAAGAGACGCGACGGACGGGTCAAGGGATGAAGCACAATTTGCTAGAAAAGATGGGGGACACCACAGGCCGGACAGTGGAGGGACAGGCACTTGCGCATGTTATCAAAGAGCATGGGTGGGTAGAAGCACAGGAGGAGGGCCACAGGCTAGGGACACAGCAAATTCAGCAAACGCCGGAGACGACACAGAAGGATGGCAAAACAAGGCGATGCAATGCGGAATTATGCACTGCACCAGGGGCAGAACCACGATACACATGTCATGGGTGTGGCACATGGAACCACAGGCAGTGCGCCCCGCCGGGCGGAGATGTAGGACAATTAGGAGTGTGGTTGTGTGCGCAATGCCGCATGTGGAAGGCGGATTTTATGTCAGTTGGGACAGTGCCGGGAAAAGGGCATGTGGATTGCCTAGTCTGTGCAGACGACGTGAAGACCGCCGGGAAGTACATGCACAACGCCAAACAATGTATCTGTGGGGGCATAGTGCGCAATAGGTGCATCAATGGAAAAACAGGGGCATTTTGTGAGTGCAATCTCCCACATGTGCTCGTACACAGGTTCAAAAAGTGGCAGAAGAGCCACGACCAAGTGACCAGACAACGAAGGGCAGCAATAGCGAAACAAAGACGGGAGCAGGCGGCGGCCCAAGACAGGTGGAAGGCAGGAACAAAAGTTTGGCTCACAGAACTGCGGAGGGCAGAACTGAGTGCAGCAGAAGGGAGCGCTCAAGGGGAGGAGAATGGCCGGGTTCTAGTGCAACTGGACCACCAAAAGGGAGGCAGAACAATGGCAGTCACCCACGATCGCTTGAGCGGCCTGCCCCGGGGTAATGACAGTAGTAGGGGCAGTCATGAGCAAGCTAGTACCCTGCAAACAAAGAGAGCAGGAGCACAAAGGCATGACAGGGCGCCGCTGACGCCACCTGCAGCAGCCCCCCACGTGGAGGCGGCCGTGTTAACATTGGTAGCAGGCACAACGGTAGTGGTGGTGCGTAGTGCAGGACACCTTGCGACAAGATCAGCAGTGCGTCTGCAAGGGCTGCGGTAGGTGGAATTCAATGCATGTGAGGCCATGGTGGTGGGGCATCGCGGCTACAGAGTGCAAGTGTGCGGAACAACGGGGCCAAAACACACACAAGGACGGGAAATTCACGTAAAGAGAGCGAATGTCGTCCGACTAGAGAGGCCACCGACAAACATGGCCCCCTAGCCACAGCCACAACACAAGCCCCAGCCGATTGGGGCCAACCAACCAACATTCCCACACACCAGAGGACATGACCCATTCGCGCACATGCCAGACACATTGCTAGGGAACTAGCACCAGGGGCTCGGAGTGCAGTACCCTAGGGCCACAACAGAGCAAATACTGCGGGCATTCAAGCAGCTCAATGTCAAGCTACACCCAGACAAAAACGCACACCACAAGGAGAGGGCCGAGGGACTATTCAAACAAATAGAGAAGGCAAAGGCCAGACTGCTAGATGCAGAGGCCCGAAGACGGCACGCCGCCGACAAACAAAGAGGGGACAGGCGCGAACAACGGGAGACACGCCACTGCAATAGGGGAGTTGCGACACACGACCCCGGACAGGAGGGCACGAGGCTAGGGGAACCAAACACACTGACGATGCAACGACGCTTTGCATACGTAACCATCGACTTCATGGAAGCACAGTACATTCGTATAGTACGGGCCCGCTAGTGGCATTTGGCCTGCAAGCCGATGCCCAATATGACCAGGGGTGAGCCGTGGTACCTCATATGCCCAGGACTCATGATGCTGGTGGTCCGGGTGCGCATCGTGACCGTTGGTGCGTATGCCCCGCAGTGTAGCTGCCACCCACATGGGGTGTGCTACACACATGGAGAGTGGCAACCGGTTGTGCACATAGATGGGGACCCACAAGGAGAGAACGTCGTGGTCTCACAACCGGGCAGATGGATGCCCACTAATTGCCTAGCGAAGTTAATCGCGGTAGCCTCCCGGAGGCGGTGAGGGGTTTCAGCACAATGCCCAGGCACGCAGATCCGACAGAATGCAGCATAGTTCAGCGCAACGCACATTAGAACGGCACAGGGCACCGCGACGCTCAAGCACACAGAGCTAGCAGAGGCGCACAAAGGAGATCACCACACAAACCTCGTAGGTAGGTCCCGGGGGCTTGGGTTCGGCCCCGCCAATGGGTGGGCGGCCCTATCCAAGCACTTCGGAGGTTACCTGGACTCGGCCCCGACGGGAAGAGTGGCCCTGCCCGTGTCGCCGCGGCCGCCTAGCCTCATGGAGGCGGCGTGGCGCACAACACAACGCAACACGCCGTAGCTGGCACAGGCACACAGCGAAATTTGCCGGCACACGAAAGCAAGCAGCACACAGTATAGCACAATAAAGCAAAGCAGTGTACCACAACAATGGCGGCGGACAGCCACACCACATGCCGCAAGCACCAACACTAGCCTAACACCCAACGCCTAGGGTGGGGGCAAGACCCACCATATGGACACTTCACCCACGCACAGCCACCGCTGCCTTCAAACAAGGCACGTGCTTAAGCCTCAAAGGTAGGCCCCGGGGGCGCGGACTCGGCCCCGCCAATGGGTGGGCGGCCCTATCCAAGCTCTTTGGAGGTCACCCGAACTCGGCCACAACGGGGGGAGTGGCCCTGCCTGGGTAGCCGCGGCCGCCACGCCTCACGGTGGCAGCGTAGCGCACAACGCACGAGCGGCGTAGCACACAACGCAGCGCAGCATACCAAAGCCGGCAGAGGCACACAATGAAACACGCTAGCACACGACAACACAGAGCACACCGTACAACAGCGCAAAGCAAAGTAGTGTACCGCAACAACAGCGGAGGACGGCCACACCACCCGCCACAAGCACCAACACCAGCCCAACACCCAACACCCATGGTGTGGGCCCAACCCCCACACGGGTAATACTTCACCCACACAGAGCCACCGCCGCCCACAAACAAGGCACACACGTGGGGCATCACCAAGGGCCCACGACCCCATGCCCCAACGCCAACACGGCGCCCACCACACACGCAACAACCAAGGCCACACCTACACACAACATAGAAGGGATGTTGCCGTGATGCACTCGTGGGAGCCATCACCATCTCGACGACACCGGGAGGAGCAGGGGGGGTCGCCCCGGCGGGGGGTTGGCTGCCGCCTACGCGGTTGTCCATTGGGCAGCGACCTAAAACATGTACTGCCCGCGAGTAGCTAAATTTTGGCACCAGGGCCTAGTGCAGGGGCCTTGGGCACGCATATGAGACACAACGTCCAAACCATTGGTGGTCACTGCACACGACCAACCAGGGGGTGAAGTCACGCGAGTCCCTAACTCCGAGGCGTGGATAGCCCGGAGTGAAGTACTCAAACGGGGAGCCCCTCAGCAACCCAGAAAGCAAAAGAGCAACGATGCACCACATTCACCCCAGAACAACCCCAACAAACACCCGTGACAGGTCAGTTTGTAGATTTGGAGACATGTGCAAAAGTGCCCGGTGCCCTTTGTACCACCCAACTGCAAGGTTTTCAAAGGGGCCACATGCTGGGCCCACAAGTGGAGAGCACGGGGGTGGGTGTCCAACACAGGCCCTGTTTCCTACTCCCAGCTCTGGGACTCTCTTTTGTACTGCATAGATACACACTAGGGAATCTTAGAATGGTACCACGTGCCCTCACATCAGGACACTCCAGGCAACGAAAAAGCCAATGACTTGGCAGAGGCCGGACGCCTCCAAAACCCCCTAAATTTTGACCTTCCTTTCAATGTCCCCCCGACGCTAGATGGCCTCATGGAACACACTGAGGACATGCAGGACTGTCCTGACCCTGCCAGAAGGCTTGATTTTGATACCCTTTTGGCCTCAGCACATTCACATTCGTCTGACACAGTGTCAATGTCCTCCTCAGACGACACCCCTACTGACACGCTGCCCCCTGTCGGGGAGTGTGACGCCCTACATTTGGACTCTCCGGGTCTTTGTGAAATGCACAGCCCCTTGGTTCACTTGCCCATGTTTTGGTTGGATTCTGACCCTGAACTCGACACGCTTGCACCTCGCACTCCCCCTCTGACTGCATTTGGGCTCGAGGCTATGCCCACGCCAAGTGTGTCGACTTTGCTAGCTCGTCGGTCGATTCCGGCATGCCACACATGGATGTTCTGCAGTTCTCTTTGCCAAGCTCCGCCTGGTCTTCTTCCACAGATGTGACTGATCGGTCGCGCCGCAGGCGGAACCGTATCAAGCGGCCACGGGCCACCCCGCCGCGAGAGAGGGAGACAACATGGCGCCGGCGTGCCTAGAGCAGTGTCACAGCTAGCCCCCCCCCCCCCCCCCATGTCTGCATCGCACACGGTTCATGGCCACCCAGCAGGTTAAATTGAGCAAGAGGCTTGGATTGGTCCAGTCGTCAACACAATAGGGTGGTACGCCAGCATCGGAGGTTCGCACCCTCCCATCGTCAACATTTACCACCGCCCTGTACAGCAGCTCGCTACGCCACTGTCAGCCAGCGGTAGGTGCGCCTCGTCGACTTTTCAGATCTTTTTGGGCTTGCCCTATACCCCCCCCCCCCCTCGACATCATGCAAAATACTTCACCACCGCCCCCTGCAGCAGTGCGCTCCGCAACCTGCTCCGTTAGCCGCTCGCAATATGTGCTCCTCCTCGTCCTTCGCTTCGGCGCAGGGGCCATGCAGACACCAGGAATCGAACCGGCGCCTACACGGCACGAGCCCAGTGACTCAACCATTGGCACATCACCCACTAGAAGACACCACACACACACAGACACACGACAGTGCCACACGTGATAACCCAGATCGCCCCTCTGGCCTTCGCGGCTATTGACGGGGCGTGGCGGGTGCAATGACCGCCACGGCACCCACCAAAGGCGATCCATATCAACCCCCGTCCCCCCAGAGCCAAAACTTTTGTTGAAACGTTGAGACGCCTTTGCGCCACCATAGGCGCCTTTGTGCCCCCGAAGTTCGGGTACGACACGTCCTCACGTGCCAGAGAGCAAGTGCATGACAGGGGCAGCATGAGCACGACCTGCAAGGCAAGGGTTAGAGACTAACCGGCACTGTGGGAGGGTGGTGGGTGCGAGCTGACCTCAGTGTCCAGAGGACCAAAGCCAAAGCACAGTCAGCGACCACCTGGAGTGGTACGGAACTGGTCTGCCCTGCAGTGCAGCGAGAAAAACACTGAACAATGTGGTTATGACCATGCGCCTGTGACACGGGGGCGTATGCGAGCCCAGTATCCGTTGCCTCATGGCCCCCCCAGAGGCATAGAGGCCTGTATCGTGCTCGTAATTGAATGGCATGCGGCGAGGCTCACATCCCACGGGCGGTGGTTTGAACCCCGGGGAGGGCTGCGATGCGCCATTCGACGGGACAACCGCACCAGTTATGCCCGCGGAACAGGAACACAGACCTCGTCGTTATAGCATAGTGGCAAAAGGGATCAGCCCCAGGCAGGAGATGCCGGGTTCGATTCTGGGGGGGCTCGAAATGCATAGGTCTTGTGGTATGATGGTTGATTTGCTCGGTATCATCTAGGATATTTTTTACTGCTGCACTAGGCACTATGCACCCGTCCCACAGACTGCAGCTATGACCTGGCTCTACGGACAGCCGTGTGTCTGTGCCCACTCTGCACCTTGCTTTCAACTGCCTTTGAATGTTTGCAACCAGTAATCTTTACCGTCGAGGGTTAGGCCGAAGGAGTGCCATGCTTTGCAGCACACACACGGTTGTAGTAGTCGCATGCAGCCCGACAAACGGGCGCCATAGTGTTATTGATCTGGTCTTCCATGGGACTCGTCAGAGACAGGTGGGAACAGTATGTACATCTGCCATATGATTTGTCTTGCATGTGTGCAGCGCCACTGATCAGCCCTAATTACCGGACGAGCAACACATTGGGACTCAGGGCTGAAATTGCCTATGGCAGGGGCATTCAGTCAATTAGATACCGACCATCAACCCCCAACTGCAATTGGACAACCCGACAGCCACAAGGGGATGAAGGGAGCGACATGCTCCCCCCGCCCCCAACGCCGCACACTAGCAGCAATGAGCCTGCCAGCAGAAAAAGAAATAGCCCGAAACTGGGAGGAACGCAAGCAGCAAAACAACTAGGCCCAGAGCCGCCCCACACACGGAAGTGAGATGAGCCCCAACAGGGTACACAACAATACACAAGGGAACCATGAGGTGCGAGCACCGCAGCAACCACCAAATGCGGCGCAAGCCATCCGCAAACACCCCCCCTCTTCCCTCTACAAGGTGCCCACGTACTCCACAAGGGCTTAATGTATTGACGCCCACACTTGTGGGAATAGGACTGTTTGTTAGGCACATGAGAAGTGACATGCCTTGGCGTTGAATTCAGCCATTTCACCTGATACAGCGTGCTTTGTAAGGGAAGGTTTGCGGTTCACTTTGGTCTACTTGGGGGGCTGCTCTATGGGAGGGTAAATCTTGGGTTTAAGTCATGATTATTAATGCAAAAGTAGCGCGCTGGGCAAACACTGCCCCAAGGAATGATAGAGCTGAGGAGATGCAGGTCTGTACAATAATGAATGAGCGAAATCAGGCCACTCACTGAATATCATCCCGTTGGCCCTTGTTTCCGTTTGTGGTGGCCCCGTGAAGGAAAAGTATGCGTTGAGCAAGTAAGGTGTGCATGAATATTTCGCGGCGAGTTTCACATCTGTTGGAAGTGGCGGCTTTTGCGGCTCGGATCTGTGGCATGTATTTATGTCAGAAAGTCGTTGTTCTGAATCAGTTTTCTTATAGCAGCGTGAAATCGTCACTATGCCCAGCATGGCCGCACCCCCCCCCCCCCATGCCATGACAAGAAACAGCTTAGGTTGTTGTTGTTTGCACGGCAAAGCGTCACCACCAGTCACCACCAGGTGTGAAAGGTGTCAGCGAGAAGAAGCGGCATCAGATTTGCTTTCAAATTTGTAGACCACTCTGATGCCTTTGGTTCCAGTCTAAGGGGTTGCGGAGGCTGTTCCAAACCTTGCAGTCTGGAAATGGCTGAATAGGACCACCCAGACCTTGTCCACTTCGTATGACACAGTTGATTTGCCCTGTTTTGGTGCTCTGCTGTGCAAAAGAAATGGCGCAGCGTGTGGCCCATGCAAAGACCCAAGCATTGAAACGGAAGCTCGTTGAATGCATGGAGAATATCATAGACCTTGCTGTGGATATTGAGAAGCAGTCGACGCCCGGTACTGTCCAACATCGGGAAGGCCAGGCCCTGATCAAGCGGCTTACTGAGGAAGTCATGCAAACGGTGAAATCCCAGCGACGCTTGGATGCCCACGAAGAGGCCATTGGCCATCTCCAAAGCATTGATGTCTCCACTGAGAATTGGAAGCCGGTGTGAGTCCACATGCAGCAGGCCCAGGGGACTACATGCGTTTGGAACGATTGTAGGTTAGGGGATGCGGGATGCTGGAGCATTTCAAGCAGGATCTTTGTCTGAAGTGATTGGTTAATCTTGTTGGGTTGCAGAGGGTACCATGTATAAACCCCTTACCCCTGCGATAGCATAGCCTAGCCTAGCCAGCCCTATTTGACTATTTGACGGTTGTTATCTGACTGCAATTTTTGTGGTAAAAGGTGTAAAATGAAATGTGTGCGATGTAGTTGTATTGGGAAAGAGGGACTGTATCATACCTGCGAAAGGGTGTTCTGCGGATAACAACATTGTACTTGAGATTGCAATCCACATGTACCCCCCGCCCCTTTGTCCTAACATGTGGGTACCTGTGTTTCCGCACGTCTGTGCTTTTTTTTTTGGGACCATAATTGTTGCTGTTCCAACACTGAGAGACTGTGGTTTGCAGTTTTGTGCAGACTGCAGGGGCAGTCAATTTGGGTGTCAAATTGTGGGTTTTAACAATTAAAGGACACAGATGCCATTCCTGCATGTGAGATGTCTTAGTTTGGGCAGTGGATTAAAAAAGGCATTGGCTTCCATGACAGATGATGAATTGCGCTCAGCCATGCTAAAAGCCATTTTCCCCAATGGGATGAAGTTGTCCAGCTCTTCAAGATGAGGCCCAAGGTTGGCAATGGGTTCTATTTGGCGCCTGTAGATCAGAATGTATGCAGCTGAGTGGTATCTGAGTTGTGCAGATGAGGATAAATGCTTTGCATTGTCGTGTTTTGAGGAGTTTTGAGGTTGGCTTATGTCTGCAGCATGCGTTCCATGGTGTGTGTGGTGCACAAACACATGCTTGTCCAAACACCGGGACCCATTTTTGCACTTTCACTGAACCTGGCCCCGTGTTAGGACAAAGGGTGGGTGGGGGGTACTTGTGTTGATTCCTTTTTCAGCCACGGACAGCCATTGCTCTTGTCACTAGGCCATTTCAGCTAGCAATGGCCACATGGGCATATGCTAGCTCCGGATGCATTCTGCCATGTGAACAAAATATATGTGTATGTATATGTTCATCCACTGCCCCCCCTCCCCCCCCTTGCATTCCGGGCTGGTGTGTGTTGGCGAATGTTTTCATTTGTGTATGTGTATGTGTATGTCTATGTGTATGTGACCCTGTGCACAACGCCGACATTGGGAGCACCAATGCCTGCATTGGACGCTGCTTGAATATGAATTTCATCAGCCTACAAATACGAAATTGATAGAGTACTAGCATTGGCTGAACTATGCGGAAATTAGTAATCATAGAGTTGGGAGGAAAATGCACTTTTGAGGGTTGTTGTGGAATGGGAATGCATTGTGGCAACGAGTCCATTGCCGGTGCCGCTCGAGGTTTCATATGTAGTCATTCCCATCAACATGAGTTTTGGGGGGTGTTGTGCACCACAACTACTATAGGAACTGTAACATACTTCGGTGGCCCCGAGTCTTCCGGATCATTGGTGCATCCTAGTTCCCAGCATTGTCACTTGGTGTTGTTGATGGAGTGTGGTGCATGTGTTGATCTAGAGCCATACCCAAGCTTCTAGCCCCTCGAGGTTGAGGGACCATGATCAGATTAAGCCTCTATTTCTATAGGAGTACAGACCCATGCAACACCCATAACGCTTTGAGCCCTCATGGCATGATGACCGAAGGCAGCCCCTGCTGGTGGTTTGCCCATGCGCTTTGGTACCACACCTGTCTTTGAACAGGAAATATGGGAAGGGCCAGGTAGCGGACCCATTCCTAGCACTACCATATCAAACCCAAGTGAGGGGCATTACCACGCACACCTCAACCGCAGGCCATCCCAACGTTCTGAAGTGGCACCACCATTTCCGACAAGTCTATGGGTAACTCCATTTCTGGGCCGGGCTTCACTTTTTATCATTTCAGAGTTTTGCACTGCTCTGGTGGTCACAGTCTTTTTTGTGCATGGTTAACATCACAGAAGTGGATGGCTGCATGTTCCCACTCCATTGGAAGTCTCCTAGGCTTGGATCACTTGCCACATCAGCAAAGCATGAGTAGTGTGTGTACCCCCACTATCACTTGCCCCAAGGTTCCATGGCGCTGAAGACACTGAAGAAAATTGTCCTCTTGTCACAATGCAGTCGTAGCGGAAAGGTCAGTGTTGGGTTCTCGCACAAGGTCCGGCCCCCAAGTGGGGGGGGGGAAGGCGTCATTTGGTGACTATTCCTCATGGGGGCCGGGGACCGTTGCTCGTTTTGAAGGGAATGTCCATGGGACCCATGCCGAGTTGCACATTTGTAGAGCTCAAAAATCTATTCACATCCCTGCTCTGCAATACATGTGCCTTCCTTGGTAAGACAATTCAACCAAAACCACCTTGAAGAGGGTTGTTAAATCAAGTGAAGGTGCGGGCGTCATGGGGGCGGTTGGGGGGGGGGGGTTCCGTCTCGCCTTGCGCCAAAGGCGTTGTCCCATGGCGGGGGGAGGGGGATTCGGGGAGTTGGGTTGGGTTGCGTCTCGCCTTGCACCAAAGGTGGTATCCCATGGTCTGTGTGACCTTACCTCACCCTACGTTCGGTTGTATCGTTCGGTTGTATCGTCTCAGAGCCACCCAGTTTGCTGGCGATCCCCAAACCTCACCAAGGCGCCGGCGAGAGGGTGATACCGCTGTGCCCGTGTTTGTCGGTTGCACGCGCCCTGGGTCTGGGGTTTTCAGGGCACATTGTTGGCTTAGTAGCACACTTGTGTTCTTCTCCGGCGGGTTGTGGTCCTCTTGTGGGCGGGTTGAGGGGGGGCTCCAGGCCCAGCAGCGGGGCATGGGTGCCCTACCACAAGTCTGCTGGAGTAATCAGTGGGTCGGCTGGCCTATGGCTTCCTCTTTCCCCCTCCCCTTTCGGATCAATGGATCCGGACGTGTGTGGAAACGCCAAGCATGGTGTGCGGATGGGCCCCCGACCCACATCATATGCATAACACCATGATGTATAGCATGCAGCCGGCTCAGGCTGTGCCCCAGCCAAGTGAGGCAATGGAGGGTCATGGGCAAGCGACTCGTGAGCAAACGTGACCGTTGTTGCGAGGGGAGCCTCTTGTCATACAGGATAGGTGAGAAGCGGGCCCGTGGTGGGAGCCATGTGTGCCTAACCCATGGACTACTGCTCCTTAAAATGAACTCTCCCCCCTGGCCTATGGCTTCCTCAAGCCCACGATTGACCCTAGGGGGGTGCATGGGGCGCGTGGTTTGAGGCACTCCTTGACTGACCCAAAGGGTCACAAGTGGCATTGTATGGAGTGCCAAACCGGCAGGGGGTGTCCAAGTGGATAGAAGGTCCTGGGGCGTGTTGCGCACTTCACAGCCCTAGGAGCACTTGAGGGAGCGGAGCTCCCAGTGAGCTTGCTGCGCTTTGGTCGCCTCTAGCAAGATGGGACCCCAAGGGTTACACCGCTCGTTGACCCGTCCTGAAGGGGCACGGGGCTATGGAGCCTCATTTTAGGGATGGGGTGTACCTGTTTGTCCATTTGCTGGTTTTCCCCACTTGTTCGGGAAAGGAGGACCACCTGGTGGGTTACCATGCGGTCCTAGGTCCCAAAGTTGTCGACCTTCAATGCCCTCCCCCCCTTGTGTGAGGGAAGGAACCTCATTCGCTATCTGCCAGTTTGCAGCGAGGGAAGAGTGTGCTGGCGGCGCACGCGCACGCGCACGTGTGTGTGTCTGTGTGTGCGTTCGGTCCGTTACGCGTCTTGTCCCGTATCTGTTGGGATGCTAGGGGTGGTGGGCTACCCCTGTGGGCTACCCCTACAAAAGGTGTGCTACCCCTGTTTCCTAGTCCCTAATAGGGAGCCATCCCACTGTGAGCACCCTTGTTTTGTGGTGGTTGAAATCTGGGCTGACAGAGAGAGAGAGAGAGAGAGAGAGAGAGAGAGAGAGAGAGAGAGAGAGAGAGAGAGAGAGAGAGAGAGAGAGTGTGTGTGTGTGTGTTGGCGGCGTTGGGATCGTGTGTTGATTGAGACCTAGAATCAGCTCGCAGAGGTTGTTGCATCAAAGCCACACAGGCCCGTGTATAGGGGAAAACGCCACATTGGCCCCCCATTTGGGGCCTTTTTGGACCTATTCGCATACCCTACCCCAAGGGGTTGAATTGTTAATTTAACCCCTTGTAGAATCATTATTGTGTCCAATAAACACGTCCCCCAATTAGTGTTTTGTTTGAACCCCCCCCCCGACCCCCCCCCTATTGAAACCCCCCTTTTGGAGCTTTTTAGGGAGGTCGGGGTGGGGTGGGGTGTCAAAATGCTGAAAAAATGACCCCCCCTTTTTGGTCGAAAATCATGAATCTTTTGGTTTTTTAATTTTGAGCCAAAAAAGTGTTTCCGCGTCCGCACCCCATGGTGTTTGTATAGGGCGGAGTGGGACGAGCGCCCGTGCGGTTTATTTACCTTTGAGGGGCATGACTAGGAGGCGGGGCGCCAAAACTCACGTCGGCCCACATTCCCACCCCCTGACCTCTGTACATTGGTCCATGGAGGTGAATTGGAGATTGCCCGAAATTGCTGTTGTTTGGGCTGTTTAGTGGTGCCTAACAAATTTTCAAACTTCGATGTTTTCCAAAATTCTCCGTCACTCCTGGGATGGACTTGGGTGATCATTTGGCGACAATACGGGTACTTGAGCACCCATGGGGGCCCGTGTGGTGGCTGCTGGGCCCATGTAGCCCGAGCCATGCCCCCCCCCCCCCCCGAAGCCCCGAAATTGCCGTTGCTTAGGTTCTTTAGTGGCAATTGAAAACCACCTCGCAAAGGTTGTTAGATCAAAGCCACACAGGCCCGTATACAGGCAAAAACGCCACATACCCCCCCATTTTGGGCCTTTTTGGGCCTGTTCGCCTACCCTACCTCAAGGGGTTGAATCGTTTGTTTAATCCATTGTAAAATCATTATTTTGTCCAATGAATGCATCTCCCATGAGTTTTTCGTCCTGACCCCACTAACCCCCCCCCCCCCCCGAGTTTTGAAACATTGTGGTGCAGGGGCCGTGGCGCCAATGGCGCCAAATTTCTTGTCCCCTTCTTAGTTGAAGGGGGTACTATGCCTTTGGTCCTTAAGACCCTTAAGACATTTTTCCCGGCAAAGACGAGAAATTGCTGTTTTCACATACATACATACCTCTGTACCCCCATGCTTCCCAGACACACACACACCCTTGAGGTATGCATATTGTAGTAGTGGGTGTCGCGCAGCCCCCCCCGCGGGCCGAGCTGCCAATATCCCCTCACCACCCCCTCCCGCCGACCCCCCCACTCCCGCCGACCCCCCCCCCCCCCGCCCCGACCCCCCCCCGCATGTCTTGGCAGATAGTTGGGGGGGTGTTGCATGTCATGTCATGTCATGGGGCGCTAGAGCCATCGTCCGCCGGTCCGCACACGGGCGTCCATCGGCAAAACGTCTAGCCGTTACGCACACACACACTCCGATGAGATGTGCCCCAGGTGAGAAGGGTTGCCGCGCCATGCTATGCGCGGAAGAGAGGTTTGCCTAGGCCAAGCAAGGGCCTGAATAGGCGAAGGAGCAAACGCTCAGAGACACCAGCCCTGCCCACGGGCCCCGGCATATTGCGGACTAGTGGGATTCACCTTGGAAGCTCGTCGCGCGCTCTCGTTGGCTTTGGCTCGTCTCATCCCCACCATGTTCCTGCCCTAACAACAATGGCCCCAGGGGACCCAACAACCCTCCTGCCACCAGCACAACAACTAGCCCACGGAGGGAGACGGATGCCTGGCTCTGCGCCCCGGGCTCCTAAGCAAACCGATTGGTAAGTCAAGAACACACGCGCACCCCACGGCAGATTGGAGTGCCTGTCACAACCATGGGCCAGACCCCCTTCCTTCCAATAGTAGCCCCACATCATCCATGGTGACAGCCGAGTGAAGCGCGCGGATGTAGGAAAGAGCAAGGGGGGTGAGAAGGAGAGGGGTAGCGGCGTCGGCTGAGGGTAGGGTGATACTCGGGAGGCCGGACATGGAGACCCACATGACCCCACATTTAGCCTGCGGCGCCCCATCTGCCACTACACGTACAGCCAAGCTGCTGGACCCATTGGACACACACGCCGCATGCATAGACTCACCCTCCACTGTCCATCCCAGAATAACTAGTTCGGCCAAGTGGGACTGGAATGTCGAGGCCAATGCAACCCAGAGGCGCAGGCAATCCAGCTCGGAGTGAGCTGTCCGGTCAGTAATTGGCGACTCACAAAGGGGGCAACACACAGCTGGAGGAGAGTGTCTAACATGCCTGTAGGACCGGATCCACAAACACACCTTGATCTCATTGTTGGTTGGTTGGAGCTCAGTGAGTTGATGGCCCCAGGAGCTACTACCATATTTGGGCGAGGCACATGGGGGGGGGGGGGGCAGAGAGGGGGGAAACACAGAGGCATCATTCACCGTTTGCAGAACCGACTAGGGGGTGACACACAACGCCCCACGTTGGAGTAGTAAGGAGTAGGGCTGCAGGGCATGCAGGAAAGATACCGCTGCTTCTAGGGGCCCGCGGGGGGGCTGACGCCAACTCGTGGGCAGCAGCCTGAGCTTGTGCAATCATGCACATGCAGGTGCCGCCACCCCGTGACGTGCAGGGAGGGCACATACCCCTCTATGTGGGCCTCTGCCGTAAGCAACCGCGCCACATACTTGAGCAGGACATTCACATAGTAGGAGGGGGTGGGTTTCTGGAGGCCGTCTTTGACAGCAGCAGATAGGTTGTCACTGACAAGCAGTGCTCAGCCCACACGTAGCCACTGTAGCACAATCACCGACAAGGCACGGCCCAGCCACTCCGCGGCCCAGGAAGTGGGGTCTACCACCGCCATGTGACACGAGAAGTGCGCCGCTACACCAGCCCAATGGAGGAGGATAGCCGCAAAGCCAGTGCCGCGCAGCACAAACACACCGTCAGAAACCATAGTAACTGGCTGTTGCAAGTCCCGCCTTAGCCAGTGCTCCTGGATAACGGCCTTCTGCGCTTCCGTAGAGGGGGACACACACAGACTGAGACCCAGGGCTTCACAGCCTGGAAGCAGGATTTGCGGGTCTGAACCCCGGAGGCTTTCCCATACCCGATCATGCAGCAAGCCACGCACTAGCTCCTTGGTATACACACTCTAGCTGCCGGCTGCTTTGAGAGTGAGGAGGATACGCTGCAAGCGTAGACACAACTCCAAGCAGGGGTATCCTAGGCCCCCAGGTGGAGGGGGACGAGCAGGTATTTGGTCGGGAACCACCTTGGGAGGTGAAGGGAGCCGCAGGCCACTTGCTGAACTTGGGTCTACAGTGGAGCCAGCGCGCCCGCCGACAAAGGGACCAGGGTCCATCTAAACTCAAGGGAGGACACGGCATACTATAGCGTGACCCTCAGGGCCAAAATATATCAGGGCCTGGTTCGGCGTACCCTGGCCAGCACATGAATAAAGAGGTCAGCTACAACACAAATATAAGGTCTTGGGGACTCACCGATGACGCACGAGATGCCGACTGTCTTGAGACCGTGGGTTTGATAGTCACGAGATGGAGCCCGCCCTGTACTGAAGCTTGCCCCTGGGTAAATCTAATATGGTACATTTTTAGGTTGGACGCATTCAGTATGCCTCCGGAAACAGCAGCCACCTTGTACAACTCGCATAAAATATGAACCATCTCTTCCGGGCTGAGTGCCATCGCGCGTCCATCGTCGGAAAAAATAACTTTTGGGACTTGCACTCCCGGCAAGCAGGGGTGCGGGGGACCAGTAACACTGTCCAGCAGAGCCCAAGATCGCAGGATGCATGTGATGAGATCCCCCCCTACACCCATGATGTCGCCTTGTATCCCACCCTGCAGCATATAATACGGCGGGGCGAGCCTGAAAGGGGTCTACAGATACACGATCCGCCCGTCAATGAACCACTTGGTCAGCGTGCCCACATGTTCATGGGGGGGGGGTCCATCCATAAGGTAACCACTCAGAGCCTCCTTGCTCACATTGCAGAACGCATTTGACTCATCCCAATCTGCACACCGGCAGCCTCTCGGCGACTGGATCGCCCAATAAGCAAGCACACCGCAGAAATACACCGAGGTCACGGGGGGGTGACTTCGTTGCGGTACGCATAGGCCCATAGAGGCATAAGATGAAACAGCTTTGAGCGGGACATGAACTTGGCAAAAAGCAGGGTAGACTCCCTCCTACGGAGAACCGGACCTATGACTATGGGGGTGTTGTTCTTGATAAGCCACTGGGCATCCTTCTTCAACAGGCAGGTGTGCAGGGCTGCTTGCAGATAGTTAGATAACTGGCCTTCGCGGAGCCGCCAGACCCAATCAAGAATTGCCCAGTGCCCGGATGTAGTAAGGGCCTACATCAAGCTTTCGGGCAGCTCATCAAGACCTGTTGCCTCCGACCCTGGCTTACGCAAGACCCACTCCCGCTCATAGTGGGATAGAGTCGACGCCACTAAAACCGGTCCCACACGGCTGGTGGCCAACTCTATAAAGAAGTCATACGTGGAAAGATTATCATGGGGGAGGCTGGGCACGAGCCCGGCACGCCGCATCATGGCTTAAATGAACATCATTCGCTAGCACCCGAAGACCATACAGGTCTTGCACTTGCGTGCGCGCCTCATCTCTGAAAGCACCAGGTTTAGTGGGAAAATAGATGCCATGAGGGCTGACTCTGATGACTACACTAAAGGACTTCTTTTTAAACTTGTACAGCTTGGACGACACGGCGTTCATTGATTTCAACTGAGATGGCTTAGCCTCTACAGCCAGTCCTGCCACCGATTAAAGCCAGGTACCAGAGGAGCAGGGAGGCGTGGCCTACCAGCAACACAGTGGCTGCTGGCGAGGCCTTCCGAAAGTTGAGCCGGCGTTCCGATACATTTTTGTTGTAGGAAAATTGGGGGGGGATTGCAAACTGGCAGCAGAGAGCACTGTGGTGGGACACTCCTGGGTAGACCGCCTTGGCCCTCTGGGAGACTGGAGACAAAACATCAACCAGGATATAGTGGATTTCAGTGTGGGCGACTTTGCTAGCCCCCTGCGGCTGGAAATTTGTAGGCTCACCGGAGGGGTATCGGGGCGTGCAAAAAAGACTAGCAGCTGCCGGGCTTGAGGCAATTGGAAACCTTGGATCCAGCTCCCGGCCTCAAAGTATGGTTGAGATCTCCGGCAAACATCAAGTCATTTATGGTGCGGCGGGCCTCAGCCACTCGCCGCTGGATAACTGCCCACACACCAACTGCTTGCCTGGGTCGTCCATATATATTGCATCCAATGATACGATGACCTCCCGGCCGGCTAAGGGAGAGAATTTGCGACTGCTCACATGATTGCACTGGCTTAGGGCATTTAGCTTGCCCAGCGGTCGTGGGCTGAGGCAGCAGTGCATAATCAACCACAATGGCCATGCCTGCGCCCCGTTGTGCCACACCATCATAAAAAAATTTGTAGCCCATACCTTCCAGGTCACTGACTTCAAAGCCCTCCCATAGTTCTTTCAAAAAAGCCATGTCTACAGACAGATCAGAGAGGATGGCAATGGTGTCCATCGCCTTACGAGCCGCCCCACCACAGTTCAGATAGAGGAGGGTGAGTTCAAATAGGGAGTCTATGGGACGGGCACCCTTCTTCGAGTAACTTTGCATTGCCTGTAACCAGGGGTGAGGAGACCACTATGAACGGGTCTCGGTCAAGCGGAAGCTGAGGAGCGGGGGAAACAAGGGGGTGCGCAGCCTCACAGCAGTCATGCCTGCGGCGTGTCGAGGTGAGGACAACCCCATCCATACAGACAGACCCCCTGAAGCCGAAGCACGTTCCCGCCAAAGCCTTGGTGACAAGCTTCATCTTGATTTTGGGACCGAAAACAGGGTCGGAGCCTGCAAACCCTGGGACATGGAAGAGCATGCCTGTGACTAGACGGGGGCGTTGGCAGACGGCGCGCAGAGCACCGCCAGGGACCGGCATGGTTGCACGAGCCATGAGAGCATCATTGACAGTCAGGCGCTCACAGAGCGGCAGGTGGGCGACAGGTCTAAGTTGAGGGGTTGCGTCCCAGCGGGGCTTAGCTATTATCCCCAGGCAGACCACAATCCCTTGAATCAGTGGGGGGGGAGAGAAGGCTGCCCCTCGACCTAGACGACCAGGCGCGGAGGATAGATAGCTCGCCCACAGGGTGAGCAAGTACAGCGCCGTGCTGAGAAGGGGATATGGAAACAATTGAAGATTGTGGGGGTCACAGCCTAAAGCTCTGCCCAGCTTGACTGCAGCCCCAAGGGGAACTTCGTGATCAACCAAGAATTGGCTGGAAATGGCTCATGCAGCAAGAGACGCACGACGGCGCCTCACGATGCTGAATGAGTCCACAACTCACACAAGTAGTCTTGAAGGTTAGACCAACTTCCTGGTTACTCTGATGAGAATACTCTAAAGACATGAGAGGGAAGCTGGGGAGCGCATCCCGCGCTTGCCGGCATCGGTGATGAAGGTAACCGGGACACAACGGGTGCCCTAGCTGGAGAGATGCTTGTACTACCGCCACGGTCAGGGCCATCAGTAGCTAGGGGCAGCAAGTTGACTATGGAAGGGCATACGGCACTCACATGTCACCCGGGCCTCGGTATCCACCATGAGAGTCGTGCTGCGAGTAGGACACCTCATACTCATCCCACGGGGCTCTGAAGGACGCTGCATTGGACCCACGGTCATCACAATAGTACCGGGGAACTATGCGCCTGTCGCCACTGCCGCGGTGGGAAGCTCGGCCATCGGAGAGGTTACAACTGGGGGATCGTCCAGCAGAGCCCCTGGATGCCCGATCAAGTGAGACCCGTCGGTGTTGGAGGGACGGCGGCAGGTGGCTGCCGGCCAAGGAGTGTGTCGGCGAGGGGGAGCGACGAGGAGCGTGGCCTGGAGGGGGTGGGGGCCCGTCATAAGCCCTGAGGCCCTTATGGGGGCCTTTGTCACGCTTGTGTGGAGGCTCGGAGTGAGACCCGGACGCGTTCCTGGATGGGGGGGGGGGGGCGCTCCGTAGGCAGAACCCGGTACTCTCTTCCGTGGTTGACACTTTGAGGGTTTTGTGACCGCCGCTCAGTGTGTGCCGCATTTGGGATCTTGGAGAGCAAAACTGCTTTTGGATTTCAAAAAAGCGAGGGCCGGTGCCGTCTTGTTTCAAGAAAGTACTAACAATAAACACAAAGGACCCATCCGGGTGGATGGGCGCGTCAAGTATAGGCTGGGAGGACTCCAGAGCTCCGGGTGGATGTCTGTGATCGTGGCAACCAGGCCTAATGGACCCATGGGGATTTGTACTGGTGGTATTGAGGCCTTGATGAATTTCCATACACTCATCGGGAGGAGAAGTGAGCAAAACTTCACCGTCGTGCCCTTAGTGGCTAGGCCGCTCGGATTATGAGGGCCATGTACCTCACATCTGAAGTAAGCGGAGGTAGCCGCAATGAAAGCAGGCCAAGGGAGCCCCTCAACCGTGGGGCAGAGATGCATTTGCACTAGCACCAGCTCAGATTCTGCTGCAGATGGGGCCATAAGCGGGGCGGTGGGGGTACCACCGGTCACGGAAGGTTGGACCCCCATCTGTTGAAGAATCGCAGCTGCCTAGTCAGGGGAGTTAAGGCGACGACACCGCTCTTGAACAATGTCTCGGAGGGCCTTCAAGGTGGATAGCTGCTTGATCCTTGACACATACTCGGAGAGGTGTAATGCCATGGAGGGAAAGTATTTGACGGACTCCAGCTGGAAAAGCAGGAGCTCGTCGTCGTCCAGCTCGAGGACGTCCATGGCCACTTCACACGCTAGCGATGTCCATGAGGCCGTCGAATCAGCACCATCGCGCACCGCGTTCAAGATCTCCGGCAGATGTTGGCTCTTGACCGCATCCGTGATGGTAATGAGACAAGTCTCGTCTATGTACCGGCCCCATGCCACTAGGGCACACTTGATCCGGGGCAGGTCACCTCCAGTAGGCCAGGCGTAGCTGGTAAGACAAGCGGAGAGGGACAGGCCGTCAGGGAGCTTCAGCAGTTGCTGGCCCAGACGGTGCATCGAGGGATAGGGGGCCATCAGCGTGTTTAGTTGCCCCACCGCTGTTTTTATGGACTGTGGGGGGAGATCTCGGGTTCTCTCGGTAGTCTTCAGGAGGAGCCGAGCATTGTGAGGTTGGCTGCATCTTCCGAAGGCAGACACGGACCAGCGGGACCCTTGCCGTCAGGGTTGCGGAGCTTTGAGACACCCCTGATGCAGGGCCGCCAGGGTGAACGAGATCAGCTCCGCCCGCACTGCCCGTTTGAGAGGATACCATGTCACGGGCGATAGCTCCAGAGGTGTTGGGCTAGTGGTCGCAAATTGCCCTCTCTAGCACCTTGTCACAAATACCACCGAGCGGCCCCCAGGTGTCTATCACGGCCAGTGACCATGACAAGGACTTCATCTGTTGCTTGGCAGCCCACGTTGCAACCGCCACCTTGAACCAAAACGCTGAGAGCACTATCTTCCCTTTCGATAGGGCGGCGATGTCTCCATTCACGAGATCCATGAAGTTGCGGGGGTCGGCAGCCAGCATGGTGCAGGCTGCATCTGAAACCTCTTGATGAGTATGTGACTGATAACGTTGGCATGCAAGAACGAGACCTGATCAGCGGGGAGCGACCCGAGGTGCTTCCGAAGGTACTCCACCACTTCAGGCCACATTGCCCAGGACCATGTTGCCAAGTCACGCTTCACATATCCAATATCGATAGCCTGCAGATTCCCCACCAAACTGGACCATAGCAGGGTAAAGGAGCGGCACAGTCGGCTGACAACGTGACGCCACACATCTCCTACTTGTTGACCATGATGAGTACAGCTTTCGGCACTCCTTGCTATTCCTCTATACGAGTCACAAAGAGAGCTTCTGCAGGTTGCGCTCCTGGCTGTAGAAGGGACATTGGCATATCGTGCCGGGACTGGAGACGGATTCAGGGGACCTGAGCGCATGAAAGGAATAGTCCGCGGACCCGCCACCATGCGAGAAAGCCCCCGTCACATAAGGACACTAGCATAGCTGCCGCTGAGGATCCAGCACAGTCCGCCACAGAACGTTGGGAGACGTGACGATACGAGTTGCTGCACAGGGAATGAGTGAGGACACAGAAGCAACGTGAGCGAAGCAACAATTGTGGACATGAGGCACATGACGACGCCCCCCGAGTGGCAGTAGTAGAGAGCTGCCCTGCAGGCACAGTCATAGTCTAGAGCGGTCGGCTTTGTGTGGAGGTACAAGTGGGAGTTCTTGTAGCACACATAGGCAGCACTGAGGGAAGAAGTGGATCATCGGGTAGCAAAGACAAGGCAGCACTGGAGATACAAGTAGAACTTCATGTCAGAACCCCAGGTAATCCCCTGTTGTTGCATCATACGCATGGAGAGACGACAAGGGGGGACAAGTAGAGCACAACGGTCGCACAAATGGTTCAGTGCTCGGTGTCGGCACCAACTATGCAGGCACTGCTGTTGCTGGCACTCGTGGCTGTCCATGACAATGCATCTTTGCCGTCTGCAAGAGCGGAGCTGAGATGTAGGCCTGGGGGGGAGAGGGGGGGGGAGGCGGGGCCGTGGCTGGACCACCTCGCCCAGCACCCTTGTTCCCCGATCACCGACCCCCATTTAGCCATTGGTTGGTGCTTTGAAAAAATTTTGTGGGGACCTGTTTGCTGCGGCCCCAAAAACGGTCAGGTGGAGCAGTGAGCCAGCCGGGGTTAGGTGGCACTGCTGACTGAGCCCCGGGACCCCCCCGGATGGGCTGATGGCAGGTTGGGACTCGATAGCCCAGAGCATGCCTGTGGGCTGGCCGCCTTGTGGGCTAGCCGCCCCGTGGCCTGGGGGGCGGGGGGGAGGGATTGCATTTCGCCCAGGACCGGACCGGGCTTATGCACGACACCGTTAGCACCCCTGCCACAGGCAGGGGCCCAAGCTCTGTCGTTTGGGGCTCCGCACCTGGTCACCATCCCTACTTGGGTGGCTAACTCGGGGGGGGGGGTGTCGCATCAGGGTTGTAGTTGCTCCCCCGGGCCCCTAGACCCTCCCCCCCACTTGAAACCCACTTTTTTGGAGGTTTTGAGGTCGGGGGCGGGGGGTCAAAAAAGGCCCCGCTTTTTTTGGGTCGAAAATCAAGAATGTTTTGGTTGTTTTTGATTTTGAGCCGAAAAAGTGGATCCGGGGCCGCACTCCATGGGGTTTGTATAGGGCCGAGTGGGACGAGCGCTCATGCAATTTATGCACTTTTCAGCCATTTTTGCTATGTTGGCGGTTTTGGCGACCTCAGTGACCCCATGCTACCCACTATGAGGGGGGTGTCAGTGGGGAAGTTGTGACACTATATGCCTACTAGGATACGAAAGGACATTTTTTGCAGCCTCTAGCCTTGCCGAGGGCCGGTCAATGCCCACGCCAAAGACGCGAAATGACTGTTTCCACCAATAATGGCTCACACGAGTGAATGGGCTGTTGCACAACCTGCTGATGCACTTTTTCACCCCGGAGAGCTCAAAAATGGAAGTTTTCGAAACTAATTTTTTTTTTGATATTGTTATCACCTAGAATGACCATCCAAGGTATGTAAAGCATGTTTTAGGCAGTATTTATGTGGTTTTTCACCCTATTTTGGTATTGGGTGCGAGGGGGGGGGATCTCCCAAAGGATTGGTACACCACCTGCTTGCGCAGTTTTTCACCCTGGGCAGCTCAAAAATCGAAGTTTCCGAAAATCACTTTTTTGATACCGTAAGCACCTAAAATGACCATCCAAGGTATGTAAAGCATGTTTTAGCCAGTATTCATGTAGCTTTTACCCTATTTTGGGTGTGTGTTGCTTGGGGTAGATTCTCTGCGAGGTGGACTTGCCGAAGGCAATCAATTTTTTCGAAAATTCGATTTTTTTTCTCTCCTGGAGGGGCCTTGCTAAAGAAGGCAATACAATTTGGCAGTACTGCTGCATTTTGGGGTGGATAGTCTGTGAATCCACAGCGCTTCTGCCCGTTGATTTTTTAAGAGAGCTGTCCTTCGAATATGCTGCAGCTCCTGTCGCAGCTCCGGGCTGCGTCTGTTGCACAGCTGCAGAAGTATTTCAGCCCGAAAACTGGAGGGCTCGGAAAGTACAATACAACTGGAGTGACAAAACAATGCGGTAATCCAGTGAGTTTATGCAGCACGGCAGTTGTTTTAGGTGGCTGGATTCAGGAGAGATTGACAGGTCAGCCCCTACCATGCGATTGGACCGGGCCTATGCAACCAGGACAGGGGCTGTGAACTCTGGCATGCCGCTGCCTGTGGATGTCGTTGTCAGCGTGGGGGTAGTGGAGGGCCAGCAGGCGTGGGGTGCACCAGCAGGACCAGGCATTCTGGGGGGCATAAGTGGGCTATGGACAAGGACCCCTCGGCGCTTGTCCCTCTCAGGTTTGCAGGGCTGGTATTGGAGGTTGTGCTGGGGGGAAGTCCACTCTTTAACACGTCCTATCTCAACCTCTTCTTAGACCTCCGTGACGGAGTTGTGCCCTCTGCAATACACTGCTACCCATTGCCCGGCAGATATACGACGAGCGGTTTCAGGAGCATTGGGCCGGTCATGAGATCCTTCGCGATGAGGATGACCCGAAGTGGCGGGAAATGCAGAAGCGGGTGGCGCATGTGCACCATCCCGACCAGGCGATGCCTTGGGAGGACGAGGACGTTGTCGTGGAGGAGAGCGGGTGCGACGCAGCCCGAATGAAGTGTCCACTGACCCAAAACGTCATTGATACGCCGCTCACATGTACGCAGTGCGGGCACTCTTTTGAGCGCGACGCCATCCTGCAGTACGTCACGAACAAAAGGGGGCAGACCACTACGAAGCCGTGTCCGGTGGCCGGCTGCAACGCGCAGATCAACCCCAACGAAAACCTGAAACAGGACCCCGAGCTTGAGGTCAAACTGCAGCGCTACAAAGCACAGGCGGAGCAGCGGAAGAAGGACCTGCGGCGCAAAGCCCTCCAAATGTCGCAGAGCAGCAGAAGCCAGCGGAAATCTCGCTCTGGGGTCAAGCCAGACCCCGAATCAAAGCCTGACCCTGACTCACAGTCGCTCTTGGAGCAGACCATCGAAGATTGAGGGACGGCCTGAGATGTACACACTGACGGTTGTCTCTGGCTGCCATCTGAAACCGCTGTTGAGACCACAAACATAACCCTTGTGACCGTAAATAAGAGCCCTTTACGACTGCTGTGTCTGTCCAAACTTGTTACTAGCTGCTCTCAGGGCGGTCCCTTTGTTTTTCTTTCTGTAAGGAGCCACTTCTCATTTCTTTTTTCCTGCAGAAGACCGCCGGATTGGCCGTCAACCAATGGCAATTGGGGTTTGACTGGCAGTTGGCGACAAACTGACACTTATTAAAGTTGCTTGCGACGGAGTCAAGTGTTTAAGTGTTTTTGCATTGAAGACCTTAATTCACTTTGGGAGAAAGGTTACAGCAAAGTGGGTTTCTTGTGTTTCCCTCCACTTTCACCCCATTTGCCATGTTTGACCTCGGCTTCTTCCCTCGTTTGCCACAGACAGTGTGATGTTTGGTGTTCAGTGCCCATGGTGATGGGCCTACATATGGTGCACCAGGATGATGATTTTATGAGCATGCGCGACGTGAGGGCCCCAAAACTCCATTTGAGCCCCCCCACCCGCCCCCCCCAGATTATAGAAATAACATGATTGCCACATGGAAGTGTGCGGGTGTGTTTGTGGGTGTGTGTGTGGGGTGTGTGGTTGCAGCTGTGTCTGGATGTACCATGCAGTGCTTTTCTGCAATACAGCCACTTGTTTCTGCACCATATAGACCTATTGATGAAAATCCACCTTCCAATTTAATTTCCTCCAACCTGTTTTGTTTTGATCTTCCTTACACTTGAGAAACCTGTTGTACTGTTTGGTGTCACTGCTTAGTGTGGAGGAAACCTTTCCCATCAGAGCTCTGCGAAGGGTCGACCGTAGCATGGGTATTCCTCACACTCTCACTCATCTTTCCTCATAGTCTCACCCAGTGGAATGAGGGTTCACTGCCATCTTTTCTTCTGGGTGTGCCACGCTGGGATTCATGAAGTTTCGTGGCCCATCCTTCGTCAGTGAGAAGCTGAGAGACTTCCCACTTCGCACGCAGCTCATGCCGCCAAGTGGAGTGCTGTGTGCAGCTGCGACGAAACCACCAGGACCGCAGTTCACACTGCACAATTGTGAACCCCCCCCCCCCGCGGCTCCTTTGTGGCCCCTTCCACCCATTTTTCAGCCATGGTGGTCACAAGCTGCAGGATGTGAGAGCAACGTGACCATTCACTATGCCTGGCAGATTCATGACCGGGTGAGAATGCTGAGTGCCAAAAAGCCCCCCATTGTAAACCCCCCCCCACTCAATTTTTTTTGGGCGGTTTGGTTAGGTTTGGGGTGGGGTTCTTTTTGGTACATTTTTGGGTTTTTTTGGTAGAAATTTTGGGGCTTTGGGGGGTTTTTCGGTTTTGGTAAGATTTTTGGGGTTCTTTTGGTAAGAGTTGGGTCTTTTTTTTGATAAAGTCTGGGAAGTTTGTTCGGGAATCTTTGGGAGGTTTTCCAGGCATACATTTAGGCTACGTGGTTTTTGCCTTGTGAGGGGCAGGGGGTCATGGGTCCCTAAAAATTTTCATTCATCCCCACCAAGCCACCAACTAATGGGTCCCAAGCTAAGTAAGTAGGGGGTATGAAGGCATATCCGGTCATATGCATCCCTCCACCACCCAAGAGTGCTGCCCAGAGCATTCCAGTGGAAAGTGGTGAGCATGTGCAAGAGTTCAAGGTCAAGTGGAGCAAGACCAAGAAATTTTACACCGAGGCGGTCAAGGAGTAGGTCTCGGTACATTGGCAGCCCTTTGAACGCTTCTTGTGCTTCTTTCGTTTTATGATGCAATTTCTGTGCCTGCAAATGTGCGTGTACGGTGGTAGTGCGGTTCCCCAGGGGGGGTGGGGGACCGTCACTTGGCAACCGTCCCCCAGGGGGTGGCGGGGGGACCGTCTTCCCTGGGGTGGGATGGGACAAGGGGGGGGAGTATTCAGAATGGTAAAAAATCACCGTGAGGCCAAGGGTGGATGGGGTAGAATGATGATTGCAGCCCCAAATGGGTCACTTGCAGCCTAATATCCCACCCCTGTGGCACAGGTGAAGGCATTGCACGATGCTTGCTCAGTTTTGCCGTACTCACAAAATGTTCATTGCATCTGTCTTCTGCTTCACAAACCTTTTCTCCACACACTAGTCCTGCAACCCAGATTCATCTTTTGCCTGTTTTGGCATCAATTAGCCCGCCGCCCTGCAGGAATGCTCCACAAGAGCCGCAATTGCTACAAACCAGATTCACAGTGCAACTGCATCATTTTTCAAGGATGCACCGGCTTGCCAAACTGTATCAATGTTGTGGTGCTTCTGCACTGGATGTTCTCGAGCTATGTATACATGTGCCACTCTAAGGCCAACAATGCATTGACATTCTGTTTCTTATCTTATAAAAGGTGCACATAGACAGCACATGCAACATCAGTCACCGCCGATAGTTCAATGGTTTGAATTACCAATGAACAGCGCTGGTCAACAACAGTGCAATGTCAATTTCACCCGTCCCTTGGAATGTGGTACTGGATCGGATTGGGTAGCACCTCTGTCTCCTTCTTCTGCCTGCCTCATCCAGCGCATTTGTCTTGACCATATGGTCCCCACGTATGCCAGGAGGTCCAAATGCGGTGTCTGCAAATGACTATGGTACAACTGAGCACGGGCAAACCGTGGTTCTTAAATCTCGTCCATCCCCACAAAGCAAACTGTCTCAAAATGCGAGGTGGTGGAGGCAGGGGTAGTCAGGCATGTACGCAAGAGGACTGCAACACAACTTTGGGGGCATGCCATATGACACGATGGGCCAAGGACCTTACTCGGAGGTAGAAACCGGGACCAAATGGACCTGCACATTCTGAAGGTCACATCAGCAGCGAGGTGCTTGTGAAATGGACTCCTGGAGGACAAGCTCTTCAACTCCAAAGTCAACTCTTGTGGTTCTTGGGACCAATCATGTTTTTGAGGACGATGAGGGCAAGTCCTTTTATCCACTTGTTCTCATTAATAAAGGCCAATCCCAAAATGCAGTGGAAAGGCGTCAATGTCGAAGACCATGCAAACTACTAGAAACCCATACTTCGTGATACTAGGGGCATCATTGTTGTTTGACAACAGGTTTTTGATGCTTCTCCGGCATCGGGGTATGGCATATTTGGGTTTTTACTCAGTTTCACCCATTTTCACCCCCTTTTACACGTTTGTTCCTTTGACGTATAGTTGCGAAGAGAGAGGCAAAGCCTAACAGCGAGGAGACTTGGTCCCTCATGCAATGTCAAACTGACTTGGTTCCATTGTTAGGTGGTGATGCATAGGCCGCAGCTATGCACATCCCCTTGTTGGGGACCCCCTCGTGTCCTTAGACCTCTTTTGCTACTTGTTATGGAGTTGACAATGGGTGACAACGTGTTCTACTCGACTTGGCTAAAGTTCCCGTGAAGATGGGGGAGCAGGACTCTCGGTGCGTGCACCATGCATCATTTTTATTTAGATACTTTCCCAGATACCACTGTTCTGCTTTGTTGTTGCCCCATAAGGTGCCGTGTGGTGAGTTGGTTCCCGATTTTGGTGGCGCCCTCGGTTGTTGCATTGGAAGGCTTTCCTGATTTTGGAGACAGCACCTTTTTGTCTAAGGTGGCCAACAAGGCTGTAGCGCATATTGATGCAGTCATTGCGCACAATCCTGAGCAGTGGAAATTCTAGAAGCAGGTCCGCATTCTCAATCCTGCCAATCTGGGTGAGATGCGCCATAATATGCGGGAACTGCACTTTCCCATGGGAGATGGTGCTCTTCAAGATGAGGACACCAGTATTGCCAAGTGGAGAACACCACCATTGACAGCCCTAAGGTATTGGCTGCATTTTGGCCCCGTTGTGGGGTACTTGATGCTACTTGATGCTCTTGGTTTGGGATCAACATGTGTTGCATTGCCCTTGGGTGTTGCTTTTTTTGCAATTTTTTTTCGCTTTTTTGCTTTGTGCTTTTTGACATCCCAATGTTGCGCTTTCTTCCCCCCCCCCTGCTTTGGAAAAGGGATATTTGTAAAAGCGGGATAGCACTGCAGGTGTCTTTTCTTCCATTTTTGCACTATGGATTCCGGCGGTGTGTTCCTGTCCAAGCACTGAGAGATGTCTCCTGTCTCCTCCTGTGGTGTCAGCTGCCCTACCAGGCAACCTCTTGCTGCTTGCACTTTCTCAGTCTGCATTTCTTCCCGGCACCAAACATGGGGTGCCGAATCTCTCAAGTTGTGCCCACTACTAAGTTGTCATGGCCATCCAGAGCCACCTCCCACTTCCTGAGCCTGCCTGCAGACATCTACCGCTGCATCGCGGACTTCACGGGCTCTCGAGCCCTCAGCTACGTGTGCCACAAGACGTGGTCCCTGCTGCAGCACTACAACCTCTCATGCCATGCAAACGGTGCCATGGGGCTCCTCAAGGTGCTGGGCCTCGGCCCCGTGGGCCTCGGCCCCGAGACCCATTCGCTCACCGTCACCTGTGGTGAGAACAACCCTGTAGCCCACAGGGTGCTCCCGTGGAATAGGCTGTGCCATCTGGCGTCGCTGGCCCACCTGCGGCTGCAGCTCCAACGCAATTTCCTGGAGTGCCGCCACATGACCGCCCTGTCCGCCCTTGGGAGCTCCAGGAGCCTCACCCACCTGGACGTCGACCTTCAGGGCAACTCCGTGGGTGACTGGGGGGCGCAGGCCATCGCGAAGATCAGCGCGGCGCCCCGGCTGACCGCCGTCACATTGAACCTCCAGAACAACTTCGTGGGGGACGAGGGGGCCATGGCTCTTGCCGCGTTCAAGGACACGCCACTGCTCCGCACGCTGGACCTCAACCTGCAGAACAACCGCGTGCAGGAGGCTGGGGTCGAGAGGCTTGCCGCCATCCACAGCGCCCGGGCACTGCAGTCCCTGACGCTGGACCTGTCCACCAACAACTTCGGCGACCCTGGGGCCCAGGCCCTCGTCGCCCTGCACACAATGCCCTGTTTGACCACCCTCTCGCTGAGCCTCAAGTGCAACCTGCTGATGACGGACACGTGCCTCGCCACGCTCTGCCGGTCGCTGTTGCAATGCTCTCTCCTCCGCAGTCTATCTCTGGGTCTTGGGGCCACGAACTTCGGGACGTCGGACGGCATGGTAGCCCTGCTCGGCCTCAAGCCCCCGCACTTGACGCACTTCCACTTGGATCTCGAGTTCGTGAGTCTTTGGACCGACAGCCGCTTCTGCTTCCGCCCCATTGCCGGCCTCAGGGACATGCACAACCTCACGAGGCTCAGCCTGAACCTTCGCACCGCCTTCGACTCAGAGAGGGCAGTCGATCATGCGGAGATGATGCGCCTCGCCTCGCTCGCGCGCCTGCCTGCCTTGACTGCGGTCAACTTGGACTTGGGGCAGAATACCCTCACGAATCATGCGGTGCACTGCCTCGCGGACTTCGGGGGCATGACCACGCTGCAGACCTTCCACGTGCGGCTGGACGGATGCAAGTTGGGCCGGGGCTCTGCGTACGCGCTTGCGTATCTGCGGTGGGGTCGCGCGCTCAGTGACGTATCCATCGATCTCCGATGGAACAGGCTGCACAATGACGACCTGTTCTCTCTGGCGCGTCTCGGCGAGGCCCCCAGCCTGACGAGTCTCCGGCTGCAGCTCGTCAGCTCGATGTTCGACATCACGTCTGCGGGCATGCAGTCCTTGGGCCAGCTGCAGCACTGCCCTACCCTCACGTCCCTCGACCTTGACATTTCGCAGCAGGACAAATTTCCATACCAGGTCCCCAAGCTGCAGGGCCTTGCTGGGCTGTTCAAGGCGTGCGCGATCACGTCCCTGGCCCTCGGCGTTGGACAATTCCATGCCAACAGCGTTGCCGACCTGACGGCTGCTATGGGGTGTGCCACAGCCCTCAAGTGCCTGTCTCTCGGGATGTACAACAGCGCGGTCAGGGACCCACACGTGGAGGAGCTTCTTGCTAAACTCAGGCAGTTGGGTTCACTGCAGAGCCTCGTGCTGGACCTGCGCAGTAATCATGTGGGGCCGCGAGGTGCGGGGGCGCTTGCCATGTTGAGGCTGGCGCCCGCCCTCAAGTCCCTCACTCTGGACCTGCAACGGAATTGTTTGGGCGATGAAGGAGCGCGCGCGCTCGCTGCTCTGGCAGAAAGCCAGAGGCTGACCGCTCTCTCTCTGTGTATTGGCGCAAACGAAATAGAGGCAGCCGGCATGCGCGCCCTGTCGGCGCTGCTTGAGAACCCTGCCCTGACCAATTTGCAACTCTCCCCACGGCCTGAGCACAATTATGAACACAAGGGGCCCCCTCCCCGGTTTTCGCTGGTATTTCCAGCCGTCCCTGATACGGCTCCGTAGGCTCCCACCCCACATTGTGAGCCTGACACCCTTGTCAGGATAACACGGGGCGTTGTTTCTGCAACTTCTGGACGACGGAATTGGCGGTTCCAAGGTTGCAGTTAAGCCCAAGTTGTGAATGTTTAGTAGAGTGTCAGGAGCTAACAGCAGCGCTTGGGCTGGGAACCAATCCAGACCTAAGAAGAAGGCTGTGGTGGGGCTGTTGCCATGTGTGCTTCAGGAGAGGGCAGGAGCCAACTTCAGCCCTGCGGCGGGGAGCCAGCCCAGGCCTAAGCAAAAGACTCTGGTGGGGCCGCTGCCTGAGTGCAGCCACCAGGAGAGAAATAAGTAGAGACTACTTGCAGCGATGAAGGGTAGTATGTGATCTGAGGGACATGAAGGGCAAAATGGCGCCGCAAAATGGCAGAGCAGGCAGGAATACCACAAGTATGTGTTTTGTGCGGATCCTATGAGGTTTGTGTAGCTGAGAGTCCGGGTTGGTTAAAGTGGTGAGCACAACCGAATGCTGGGTATTTCCGTTTAGTAAGCACCACCTGGGCTTGAAAGTGATATTCAAACTGCAGTACGGCTGTGACTCTGTAATGTGGGCCAGGCGCCGCAGTGCCTTCCGAGATTCCCGTTCTTGTCCAACAACGCGGCGAAGCCGCCCCCACCAGTTCTCAGTGTACCGCAAGGCGCCGCCGCCTCCATCGCCCCCGAAAGCGCCTTTGGGTGCTGAGCCAGGGTTGTTCATCACCGGCTCGAGGTGCCGGGTGCCGAAGCCGAAGGGGCCGTCTTTACCCGTTTGAGCAGGGCGGGTTTCCGTGGGAACCTCCGGACGCCACCGATGGGCGACGGAGTTGAGTGCTGCTTACATCGACACTGAGACCGGCATGTGCCTCCCCCCAAGACCCGCACCTCCACCCAAGCCCCTGTGGACGAAGGATCCCTGCAAACCCACGTCCGCCACCACTTCAGGCATGGGGTGCAGCCCCCAGCTGCTCCAAATTTCTGGAACCAAACCCGGCGATGCCGAGTGACACTTGTTTGTTGTTGGGATGGGCCTCACTGCCCTGGTCTGCCATGTTATCCGCCCCTTGGCTCCCTTCAGCCCCAAGTGGGAGGGGGTCCAGATTACCCTGACCTCCCTCCTCAACCAGCGAGTCCCTGTGGCGTACCTAACCGGACACCATGTGCCAGCCATGGCGCTGCCATTTTGTCGACCACTCCACTGTGTGCTGATGTACACAATCGAGCACCACTGCCGGGCGTTCCCTGTCAGCCTGAACCTGCAATGCATGCCACACCCCGCGTGAGTCGCCTCGACTATCCCCCCGCCCCCTTTTCAGACCAACGCCCCTGTCAGAACCACAAGAGGCGTTGTTTCTGTAAAGTGCAGGACCACAGAGTTTGATGGTTCCATTCTCTTGTTGTCGGTGAAGATCAAGTTTCTTCTGTGATTGGGGGCTGGAGCTGGCAATTTGGGATTGCTGGTGACTTTCATGCCACTTGCTGCCACATGTCTGGGTCTACAGGCGTGCAGGTCGTCATTCATGGACCGGGCACTGGGGTAGTGCCACTGCTTGTGTCTTCTGAGGGTGTGTGCTCTTGTCGGAACGACAGGAGCAGGGAACGTTTATAAGGAATTAAGTTAAGTGGGGGGGGGGGGGTCTGGGTGGGTGCCCCAGCCTGGGTGGGTGGGTGAAAAGTCTGGGACCCTCCCCCCTCTTAGAATTGTACTCTGGGTGGGTGGGTGTGTAGTCTAGGACCCCCCCTTTACTGTTAGTGTGACATGCCTGATGAACCATCATCCGTATGCCAACACCCCCATGACCCACCCCAGCCCCCTCAGCCACGAACCCGGTCAGAGAGAAGGTTCACTGGGAAGAAAGTGCAGTTGAAGTTGGATGCTTTTCTGCGCTTCTCAACCTGCCCGCCAGAAAAAGTGGCACACAGAGCCTGTTGCTGACTAACCGTCCCCCCCCTATCGCGTATGCATCTGATGTGCATCGCACCTTCGCCATATTATCAATGTGCCTGAACAGGGCCATCTGCCATGGCACTGCTATTTGATGTCCACGTCAGTAGTCATTGTTTTTTGTTTCGAATGCCTTTGGTTTGAGATTGTGTATGGTTGCCTTTGTTGTTGATGGTGTCATTTGGACTCCTAGCCTCTTCAAATGGTCTGCAAGCCCTTAGACCCACCCGCCCGCCCCACCCGAAGCAGTCCTTTGTTTTGTCAACTTCCATGGGCGATCATTCCCGGGCTGGGACCCTCACCGGCCCAGAATCAGAATGCCTTTGTCTGCCGATTTTGCGTGGGTGGGCAGAGGAACTGTCACGTTCCGTTTTGCAAATGTACCTGGAACGTAGGATATTGAGTCTCTCGCATGCGTTTGTTGGCTGGACAAGGGGGTATTATTGGTGCATTGCCGTGTACGTCAGCTTTCTTGCATCCATGGCACTCCACTGTACCCCGTATCATGCAGAACACTTCAGATTTTCGCAATTTTAGCCATGGATGTTGATTGTATTCACATGTACCCAGCTGGTACTGTTGTCAATTTTCAACAAATTGGGGGCCGTGTTGCAGGCTGATGGTGCTTTTTTTTTTCTCGATTTCAAATGTGTTCAATAACCTGGACGGGAGGCACGGGATCTGCAACCAGATCTCGCAGTTAGTGCAATGGTAATGCAGCCGTATGCTGTGCTGGAAGTATGCGGTTCAATTCCCGGTTAGGGCACTATTTTTTAGCTCCGCCTTTTTTGCAAGGTTGGCGCTTTTTTTGCAAGCTTGGGAGCAGCGGTGACATGCATTTTGTCCTGCCATTGGTCGCTTTGCGTGTACCTGCCGTTCAGCGGAGAGCGCCTCAATCCCCCCCCTCAAATGTTTATAAGAGGGGGGGGGGTCTGGGTGGGTTGCTTGGTTTTGGGTGGGTGGGTGCCTCAAAACCCCAAAACCCCCCAGCCCCTTATAAACATTCCCTGGACAGGAGGTGTTGTTTCCGTCATTTTCAGTGCTTTTGCCGCTTTTCTGGCAAGCGGGGGGAGGGGGTAACACTCTGCCGCTGATGTGTCGGCAATGGCACACAATTGCGTCCCAAGTTCTCCCTGAAAAACACACCATATCCCGCCTGCCGCCTCCTTTCCCTTTCTTTGCTGAGCCGTCAGTGTATGCAATGGCCCAGCCCTCTGAAGACAAAAACCGCCAACTGTTTAACTACATCATCCCGGTCGACACCCCATTTGAGTTCATTTGGGATGGCGCTTCCTTGCGCACCGTCGTCTGCATGGGTGTGACCAACGACCTCCCGTGGTGCGCCCTTGTTCCAGGGCCCCTTTCTCTGGTCGTTTCTGATGAAACATTGTGTTCGCATACCAATTATGTAACGGTGTGTGAGATCCGTGAGATGTGTAACCAATTCTGGGTGCCCCTCTAACTAAACCACTAAACTGTCCCGCACCGGTCGCCCCCGAGCTGAACGTAACATCACATCGTATATGGCACGGTGCCTTAATTGCGGCCCACAATATTGCGCCGTGAGTACCCTGTGACGATGGCTCCAGTGCTTCTAGTCACAGAAGAACAGAAGAACTATGAAATGCATGTATAAAATGCAATCCAGTGATTCATCTCAGCCTTCAATCTTCACACCGCTGTCTTTTTCAACCTACAGTCATTGTGCCTCATGCACACTGGGAAGCCTACGGGCATGGCAGTCTCCCACTACATAACCTGGTTTCAGACTCAGCTAATCCACACTACGTGTCACATCCGCTACCACAGCCACTGTGGGCTCATCGTAGCACTGGGCAGCTCTGAACCTTGATTCCGAGAGGTTATCTCGAGTACTGTAAAGTGAGCAGGCTACGCCAGCTCATCTTGGTCTGAGCCAAAGAAAAAAGGATCGCTCCAGTTCTTCCAGTCTCAGTCGGCTCAGCTCCACATTGCCCCCCTCCTGACCCCCATTCAAGAGGGTGTGGGGGCTGGGGTGCGATTTCCCAGAGTATGTTCTGGTGCGGGCCATTCCTTGAAAACCAGCCTTTATGCCCAAGGCCTATGCTCCGTGAACATTTCCTGGTAAACTGATGTGAGTTCACCATGGGTATGTTTTATCCCTTTTGGAAAACTACATACAATGGCCTTTTATTGCAATTTGAGTTGGGCTTGTAACTCATTGATGTGTCAAAATGTCAGCCTGGAGTAAAAAAAACATTTCGGTCCCAGAGGCCCAGATGTTCTCCGTCCATGGGCCATTTATAACCACTCTGTTGTTTCCTGATGATAACAACAATTCCCAGAGCTCCCATTGACTCTGCTAGGACAGGAAAAATATTCCGGCCACAAGCTTAGGCTCATAAAAGCTTTCGTTTGGTCAAATTCCACTGCCAGTTCCACTGCCTTATTGGCATCTTGTGATAGGCTTCTGGATTGTAGTTATGCTTTAAGCTGCCATCCCTATTCAGTCCTAGCCCCCCCCCCCCCCCAATCTGTGTCCAACAAACGCAAACAGCACACCATGCCACATTTAGCGCAGCCCCAACACACCAACTACGGGGCTTCGCGAACGCGGAAACGACACCAGCAAGAGCACCAGCCACAGCGGCCGACAGAAAGCAGCAACCCGACGCAACATGCGAAGGGAAGAACGGGTGACTGTGCAGGTCCCCGGAAAGGAACAACAACCAGACGGAATGTCACACAGGGGGAATGTATCTTGCGATAATGGTGGGCAAATTTGTAAAGAAGGATGTGGAGGAATGGTGTCCCTCGGCTACGAGACATGTGAGAAGCCTGGAATTAATGGCTTTTTCGAAGGCAAGTTGGAGGGGGATTGCGCAATGTGGGCAGAAGGAAGCATCATGGGGCGGAACAAAAAAGTGGTGTCCATAACACTGATAGTGGCACTGATGGGCACTGTGACGTGATTTGGGCCAAGGCAGGGCATGGGGTGTGGGGGTTGTGGCATGTTTTTGAGCACACCCTGTACCTAGGCCGTGATTTGATGGAGAACAGTGCTGTCCCATCAAATCTGTCCGTCCCGAAGGTGCCTGAGCTGGATTGGGCTGCCACAGCTGCCTGTGCCAAGAAGGGCCCCAAGCCCGGGGAGCATGTTCTGATTTTTCCGCATGAAGAGGGACCGCAACAAAGGCTTCTATCCCACGCCCCCCCCCCTTTGAACAGCGGATCACTTAACAGGCGACAACACACTTAGAACACACTAGGACAACCACAGCAACCAAGACCCAAAGGAGTGCTTGATCACGGTGACCGAGGTTGGTAGGACAGACAGTATGTGGTATGCAGGCATGCCAGCGCCGTTACATCGTTTTATCATTCAAGTTGCACTTTGGAGTTTGACTGTAGATACGTATGCCAACCATGACGGATGAATACGTGGTATTTCATCTAGATTTGTCCATAGCATATCCCATTGAACACCAGAACGGATGCAGAGTGAATGATGATTGCGCCTTTGATAGTAATTGCCTTTGCATAGTAAGCGGCGTGGCGGGGGGGGCAAGGGAACCGTCACTTTCTGTTTCGCAAATTTATCCATGAGGTCGGATAATGATCTTCTCCTGTGTGTTTGCTGGCTGGACAAGGTGGTGGTATTATTAGTGCATCGCAGTGCACTTCAGATTTCTCCCATGGTCAGGGTAAGGCACAAGGAGGCAAAACAAGTCAAACAAAATCAGTCAAAGGCGACGATGACGCATCTCTGCCATCAATAAAAGCTACGCCGCACGACGCGACGAGTCCAGATTGGGACTGACCTCAGGGTGGGGAGACAGTTTCTGAGGTTAGACGAGAGAGAAACAGCGAAAATGAGACATTTTGGCCCAACAAACAACAAGTTCGCGTCGCTCACCCCTTGACGCGTCGACGCCGCTACACGTTGACTTGACGCCAAACTAACACATGTATGTACACACTGAGCGTTGCCCAGCACAATGGGCATATGACCCAAACTCAAAAGTGCTTCAGCGATATTATAAAAAATCGACAACCTACCCTCTCAGCTGAAAAATTGACTCTCACGGATCAGCGCCGGCTTGCTGCTGTACGATGCGGGTATCCTTTAAATTAATATTTCTATACCTAACACCATTAAACTCTCTAAAGATTAAGAGATCCAATCTCCAAATTTGACAAGAACACAGGCGACGGCAACAATCCGCGCTCGTGCACATGGGCAGAAAAACGGGTTAGAAACATACATTTCTGGGCCTCGGAAAATCAGTGGATGTTAGCTCTGGCCCTTTGCTAGGTTATTCTGCCCTATTGGCTGAAGGAAACGTGGCTTCTTAACCCTAGCGGGAGGGGTAGAGCCCTTCATACGCATCACCCAACCCTCTAAGAGGTTGCCGCAGCTCCAGCAAAGCAACTGAAATGGGTTTGGCCAGGTCCATCCGACGGATGTTGATTTATTGAACAGCGGATTATTTTATCTAACTCAGAGATGTCGTAGACGGCTGAGTGCGCGGAGATTGGTGAGAGCGTGAGCGCCGCAACGGCGCATGGACAGAGGCATGGACGCATGTTGCACAAGGCAACAGATGAGGAGAATAGTTCAGAGGCGCGATTACAATTCAATTATTTAATGCCTGAGTGTCTGTAGATTATTTGTCGGCATGTTGCATCCGTGCCATTTTTGTTGCACAAGCATGTTAAATGAACACTCAGTGAAGTCTCTGAATCTGGACTCACAGCAAACGTTACTTCTGCTTGATGCTCGCGTTGTGAAGTAGACAGCTTGGGAGGTGCCCGTGAGAACAAATTTGTGAACAGGTAAGCGCAGGAGGATTTTGGAAAAGGTGTACGGGTTTCGAAATATTTGTCTTATTTGGAAGAAATCTGCCCCTGAACAGACGGAAAGAGGAGTCATCGAAATAACGATCCTCTAACATTTATTTCAACTTGTTGGTGACACTATTCAAGGCGAGAAACGACGCGAGTTTCAAGAATTGAGTGAATGTGGCATAGCCGAACCATGAAGGCAGCGCCGTTTAGAGCAGAAACAAGACTGGTGGAGCAGAAATATCAAAAGTATCCGGCGAGGGACGAGCCAAGACCAGGACAAGCGCATGTCAAACTTTGCGAATGCGTGGTGTACGGCTTGGAGAGAGTTGCAGTGCAAACAGGCCCACAAGCCGGAGCCGTCGATGGTGGATCAAATGGTCGCGCTGATCAGACAAAAAGAAAGAGAAGTACCTTATTGAGGAGGTCGGATCAGTTTACAGCCAGGTATCACGATAAATTGTGATTCAACGATGAACCGCTTAAGTGTGGCTATAGACCACAAGGCAAGCTGTGCAGACTTGCACGCCGCAGCGGGACAACTGAAGGTTCACAAACAACCAGGGCATGATCAGGAGCTTGACAGCCCACTTACGAATGCGGCCTTCGCAGTGGACAACGAGAATGCTGCCAATGCTCTGCCCAAAGAACACGACACAACGAAGATGCCAATGCACCGAGCAAGACGCAAACCGAGATCACTCAGAAAGAGCGCCCATGAAGGATGCAGGTCGAGAAAAGTGAGATTCACAAGTTGAGGGTAAGTTTCAGCATGATATAATTATCACGTACCACATCCCCTAGTGCAGTCTCATTTACTCCAATTTTTACTATTTTTGTAGTGGCTGAGACAGACGTTAGCAGAAGACAGCCAAGAGATTTTGAACAACCGAAATTTTCAGTTCCATGCACACAGGTTTGTCTTTGACGCCATGTATACGATGCTGTTGCAATTGAAGCCAGCTTTTGACGCCAGCGCCAGACGCCTGCTTTTTCTTGGGCGGCTCAAGTGGCATGGTCAAAACGAGCCCAAAAGTGCCTGACGGCGGCGCCAGGGAAAAATAGTTCTTTGGGTGGCCCGAACACAAGGAATCTCAGAATGTAGTCAAAATTTGATTACTTGGACTGTTTTAGAAAGATGTCCTTGATTAGTGCCCTAGTCATTTTGATGAAACTCTGCAGGTTTTGATGTTGAAAACCCAAACCAAAGCAGTAAGTAGAGCAAGAACAGGATATGGATCGAATCAATGAATAGTTTTCAAATCCAGTGTATCACAGAAGGGCTGCAGATAGATAAAGCAGGCTTGAATACAAAGATTCAATCACAAATGGATAAAACAAATGATTTTAAGTGAAAACTGGCCTGACTCTAGCCTCCAAGTTAGCATCAAGCACTTTATGTGCACTCTTTTGGATGAAATGGAGCTGGTTAGGAATATGGGGCAAAGGAGTTAGGCCAGACACAGAATATGACTTGGCCAAGCAACTGAATTCAGAAACAGTTAAAAAGTAGAACCACAATAAGTGGTAGAAACAGTTGAGTATAGAGGTCTTGGGGTGGGAGACCACTAGGCTTAACCTCCAAGGCCTAACGCATGAAATGCCTTTTGAATTTCAGTATAACCTCCATGAAGGAAGATACCTCCGCTCTGTTGAGTGGTAGGGGTGAACTTCATGGGGGGCTAGGGTTATAACCCTAGTTACTTTGAGAAAGTGTACTTAAAGCTTCAAAAGAGAGATAAAAATACTTAAGTTAGTCTTAGCATCAACAAAAGGGTTTTAAGGGGAGCTTGGCCTGGATCAAGCCCTACAAGAAAGACATGGCTGTGACTTTTTCTTACTCCCACCTGGAGTACTAGTTGATCAAGTTAGTAGGACCAAGGAAAAAGGCTCAAATATCCGCAAAATTACCCCAGAAAATGCACTAAACCAACCAAAAACATTCCCATCAGTTCATAGAAGCCTATCACACTGTAGGGACCCATGAAAAACAGTGTAATGTACCGTGAATGATGTCCTTTCGATGGGGCTTTCCTCAAAAGTCGCCAGCGTGCGACGAAAACGTTTGGTAAAATTTTGGGGGTAGTGGGGTTTGAACCCAGGACTCCCTCCCTAGAGCACACATGCTTGCCCACTAGGGTACAGTCGAACGCTCTAATGCGGACGGCTATCGCTGTATAAACAGCGTTTTAGTAAACGTCCTGACCAAAGGCCGGGGCGGAGCAATACTCCCAATGGAGGACACAAATCTCCAGGAGCTTAAAAAAAATAGAAAATGTAACCAACAGGGTGTGAATCCTGTGGTTTAGCGAAAGGTGTAGCGATTTAAGAAGTCGAATCGCTAAAAATTGACGAAACGACGCTAGAAATCGTCATTTTTGAAGTAAAACCTAAAGTCGCAGACAAGCGCAACAGAAGCGGACTCCAGTAAAAGAGTTGTGCAAGCGTAAACGGCTCCGAAAAAAGAAGGTATGAGCCGTAGTTTTTAAAGTTTTAAAAGAAATTTTTGCACAGTTGCATCAAAATTTTTAAAAACTGTAGGAAAAATTATTGAAAAGAAACCCACACCACAGAGCAGGTGGACAACCCACCTCTCAGGTATGTCAGTGTCATTTCACACGCATGCATTGCGTTCGTGTTGGTTGCTTCATTAAAACGTTAGGGTTGTCACCGCTCTGTTCGTTGGGGGTTCAGGTGCTCCTCTCCTTTGCTCTGCACAGGTCAAAACAGAGATGAAAGGTATGCGAAGCGAATGGAGTACGCAGCGCGCACGTAGGGTTAGAGCATGCGCTGTGCTCGCGATGCATGTGCCTAATCCAGGCATTCACACGTTGTGTCGCTTTCCCTGTGCCCTAACCCACCCTTGTCTTCTCTTCACAGGTTAGAAAAGAAAGTGCTTGTTCGTGTTCGTGTTGCCGTAGTGCTAAAATAGGGTTGCTTTAATCGCTTAGGCTTGTTTTGCGCTGTGCAGTGCGCCATTCTCTCTCCTCTTTCTGCAGGGTACAAAGTAAGAAGAGCGTGCATGACACACAATGCATTAATCGCTTAGGGTTGTTTATAATTCGCCGTAGGATTGTTTAAGCGCTTAGGGTAGTTTTGCGCTCGTGTTACCTTCGGCATTCACATGATGCGTGGTGAGTAAGGTAGGTAAGCCCAGGAGGAGCTCACCTCTTGGTTGAGTCACGCTATGGTTTGTTGCTGTGGGTAAGATTAGGAGTAATGGAAGACCTGTGCATACCTGTGCATGCATATTGCGCATTAAAGGGTAGGCCACGCGTATTGCGCACGGTAAAACTCTTGTTTAGGTTACCCAGGGACTCCACCCTACATTCTTTAAGAGAACGGATAAACTTCCTTAAGCTTGCTTGCTTGTAACCTGGTAAGTGGACAGTGTATTTTAGGGCAGCCTGAGAAGCGTATAATACGTGGAGGCTCTCTTGGTTCCTCCGCCACTTGCCAGGTCCATTCGCCTTTGCTTTACAGGTGGGCAGGAGTAAGAAGAAGTCACTGCCATGTCTTTCTTGGAGGGCTTCATCCAGGCCAAGCCCCCCTTAACACCCTTTTGTTGATACCAAGACTAACTTAAGTATTTTTATCACTCTTTTGAAGCTTTAAGTACACTTTCTCAAGGTAACTAGGGTTATAACCCTAGCCCCCCATGAAGTTCACCCCTACCACTCAACGGAGCGGAGGTATCTTCCTTCATGGAGGATATACCCAAATAAAATAGGCATTTCATGCGTTAGGCCTTGGAGGTTAAGCCTAGTGGTCTCCCAGCCCAAGACCACTATACTCAACTGTTTCTACCACTTATTCTGGTTCTACTTTTTAACTGTTTCTGAATTCAGTTGCTTGGCCAAGTCATAATCTGTGTCTGGCCTAACTCCTATGCCCCACATTCCTAACCAGCACCAATTCACCCAAAAGAGTGCACATGAAGTGCTTGATGCTAACTTGGAGGCTAGAGTCAGGCCAGTTTTCACATAAAATCTTTTGTTTTGTCCATTTGTGATTGAATCTTTGTATTTAAGCCTGCTTTGTCTATCTGCAGCCCTTCTGTGTTACACTGGATTTCAAACTATTCATTGATTCGATCCATATCCTGTTCTTGCTGTACTTACTGCTTTGGTTTTGGGATTTGTATATCAAAAACCAGCAGGATTTCATCAAAATCTATAGGGCACTAATCAAGGACATCTTTCCGGTAGCAGAGGCAAACCCTGAGTACCTTTCGAACCGACTCTGAGCAGAAGCACAAGAAAAGCACACTGAAAAGCACATTGAACATGTCCTCTCAACTGTCCTCCCGAACCTGGGGATCAGAAGTGTACAAGTCAAACTTGGCAGTGTAGCCCACCCAAAGAGTGAACCGCCACTCAGAGCAGCATCTGGGTCTCAGGAAGATCCAGAGCACAGAAGGGCGAGTCTAAATCCGCCCAGAACAACACCATTAACTATGGAGACCTTAGCGGCCCATGGTGAGGACAGCCTGCAAAGGCTCCGCAGGCGAGTCGAAGCCTCCATCGCCCGGTCGGCCTGTCCGGCCTCTTCTTCTACACTTCTTGGAGGTGGTCCTGAAGGACAAGAGGACCTACGAAGGAGGATGGACGAGTTTATGCTCCACGAGGAGTACCACAAGTCCACCGTAGGAGAAGATGGAGAAATACCTCTTGATGCCCACGCGGGGGGCGGCGTACCACCCGCCGGCAGCCCTCATGTACATCCTCCGCGACGTACTCGCGGAAAGCGAGCACCAAGAGCCTAACGCGGACGTGGCATGGCCCGAGCCCCTGCGCCCCCGGCCCCACGCGCCGACGCCGTTGTGGTTGGTGACCACGGACGACCAATGCACCCAAGCGACGGGGCAAGCGCAGCTCCGGGCCGAGTGGGTAATAGTGCAGGTGGGGGCAGGCCAGCCCGAACCCCGTGGACTCCCCCGTGGCACCGCCCTGCTGGTGGCTACGGGGGTGCCGCACGACCCACACATGGCGGTGCACGCGTTGGAGGACCAGCCGGAGGACACGGGACACCTGGTGGTGCACCAGCGCGGGGGCCCGGCGTGGCTCAAGGAACATGTGACGGCACTTCGGTCCTGGGCAAGCACGACCACCCGGCGATCAGCCCAGGCGACACCAGGGCGCTGAGCGTGGACCAACTGACCCCCAGCCACCCCGACGTCCGGTGGCACTCCGCCGACCTCAACGCGGGGTGGTTCAGCCCCACCGGGTACTACTGGATCCCGGAGGCCTGGGGCCACACCTCCTCCGACGCGTCCGGGGGCGGACCCTGCAGACACGCCACCAGCGTCGCTCTCGCCGCCGACCTCACCCGCATGTGGGCGGTGGCCATCTCGGGCACGGTGCCCGACGGGGAGGGGGTGGCCGCCTCCCTCCCCCTACAATACGGTGCCCACCGACCATGGGTCCACACGGTGGACGCCGAAGTCATCCTCCACCTCCTGCGGCACGCAGATCGCGAGCAGATCACGGGGGTCCCCGCGGGCGCAGCGAAGGCGGTCAACGAGATGCCCCTGAGGTGGCTCCGGGACAGCCTGTACGCGCGAGGGCAACACGCCGGGCACCCGTTCTGGTACCTCCGAGCCACCTCGCACCACAGTGACGCCCTACTGCACAAGGCGGACTGGGCGGCGTCCCAGGACACCGTCCTGCAGAACACGCCCCCGGACCCTGGCCACGCCCAGCCCCCGGACCCTGGCCGGCCATCTCGATCTACGGCCCCCCAAGATGCGGGTGCTCGGCGAGGTCGCGCAACGGGCGCAGACGGACCATGCGCTGACGCACCGGGGACACACACCTTTGGGCGCGGCCCACGCCACGGCCTATGTCCACGCCCGGGACCTCACCGCGACGGCCACCAACCGCCGGGCGCTGCGGGCCCGAGACGGCCAAACGCCGGTGCAGCGCAGACTCCGCGTCCGGAAGGAGCGGCTCTCCGGCGTCGCCATCGTCCCACAACCGTGCCTTTTATGCGGCGGCCTGGAGGAGACCCCGGTGCACATGCACGTGGGATGCGCCCACTCACAGCTCCTCTGGCCCCACTACCGCCAGGCGGTACACGAGGCGGCCCGCCACCTCCCACCCGGGGACAAAGCCCTGTGGGTGGCCTCGTGGCGCTCCGCAGGCGCCACATGGACGGAGGTGTTCTGCTCCGGACTGGTGCCCGAGGACGCGGAGGTGCAGCTCCGCGCCATAGCCCGATACGACCCGCCGGGAGGGACCTCTGTGGACGATTTCCTCCACCACATGCTCCGGCTGGCAGACTTCGCATGGGAGCTTCGCAACCACCGGCTGGAGCTACTCCTCCGCGAGCCCCAGAGCGCGGCGGCCCGGACACAGCGGTGGCTCACTGCGGCGGAGGGCGACCACCCTCCCCCTCCCCAGCGCCCTGACAAGGACTTCGTAGCCTCCCTCCGTGTCGTGAACGGCACTCTGGAGTGCCCGCCCCAAGAGGGCCCCCACCCGTACCAGGACCTGCCGGGGGGGTTCTCGAGGCACCTACAAGACGCCCTCTTCCCACCGTGGATCATCGGGCGCGGCTCCATGACCACATGGGAGGCGCGCATCGTGGGTGAGGAGTGGGCGCGCGAGTCGAGCCGGTGGTGCGCCGCCACGCGCGCCCCGGAGACGCACCCATCCCGCTCAAGGGATGGGGGCCGGGCACCCGGCCGAGACCCACCATGATCCGCGGGGCGGGGCCTGACCACCCGTGGGACGCGGCGACGGGGGAATGGCTGCAGGCGGCCCCGGGGCCGCAAACGGGATGGACTGGGGACGAGTCCTCACTCGTCAGGACACCCGTCCCGCCCCGCATCGTCCTTCACGCCGCCAACGTACTCCGGGCTACGGAGATACGCACGTGGGGGCACGCTGCGGCCACCGTCCAGTGGCACCCCCCAGAGGACGGGGCCGCCCAACTCGCCGTGGCGCACTTCAAAGCTGGGGGGCCGGTGTACGACGACGCCCTGTCCCGGCTGGGCGACACCCAGGGGCCCTTGCTCCTCATGCTCCCCACCGGCATTGCAGCCGCGCTGCGCCAGGAGCTAGACGGCTGCGAAGGGCTGCCAGTGGGGTGGGAGGCAGTCGCGGACGGCACCCTGCTGGCCCTCCTCCACAGAGACACCGCAAACGGGTGCCGATGGGATGCGCTGACGCCCCACCTCACCGGGCGCCACGTGTACATGGCAAGCCCCCCCCACGGGCACCCCCGCCCGGCGTGGGACGACCTCATCGCCGCCTTCCACGACCACGGGATCCTCCCCGACGACACGTGGCAGGAGGTCCAGCGGAAGACGCTTGGCAAGGACTACCGGCGCCGCGTCCGCGCCCGCCTGCTGGAGATCCGGGACCCCCTCCGACAGAGGTCGGACGACCTCTGGCTCCGCCATCTCGACCCTTGGTCGCCGCCCTCCCACCTCCCACACACCTGCCGACTCTGCGGGGAATGTGACACGGTGTCCTCCGCAGCGTCGACAGGCGCCAACAGGTGCGCGCGTTGCGCCCAGGTGGCCGCGTGCCCCTGGCCCGAACCTCCCGCAGGCCCGCGCAGGCGCACAGAGGAGGAGGCCCTGCACCGGCGCATCGAGGGGGCACACACCCCCTCGCACAAATTAGCGGGCCCCGCGGGCGCTGCCCTTCTGTGGATCCACGTGCACCTGCGGGACCCCACATCCGTTGCGCACCTGTCGCACGTGTTCGCACCCTAACCCCCACCCGCCGCCGCCCCTTGCAGAGCCCGCAGCACCATGCCACGCTGACGGGGGGATGGGCCGGGACACGCCAGGGCCCGCCGCAGAGCGCAGGAGGCGGCCGTTCGGGGCCTGGTGGCGGACGCGGTGGCGGAGGCAAACGAAGCGCACGCTGCCGCACGGTGTGACCTCGCGGGCAGTGCGAGGGCTTTCCTCAACGAGACCGCCCTCCCGGCCGTCCGCGCCCTGAACGGAGCGGGGGCCCCTACGCTGCTCCCAGCAATGCACCGGATCGTGAACGCTGTCGAGCCGGGGCTCATCAGCCCGGAGGCGGCCCTCTACGGGCACTGGATGGAGTGGCGCGAGTCCGATCGGTCGGGCCGGCCCCTGTCCATGGGGGATACCCTGCGGCTGACGGGAGCAGGGTCTGCCATGTCCCTCCGCAGCAGCGCCCCAGCCCTGCTGCATGCCCTCAAGACGCGCTACCCCGAGGACGCGGCCCCGTACCTGAACCAGGCGCGGGCCACGTACCCGGGGGGAGTGTCCGAGCTGGATGCGGCGCTCCACCTTCTACACCCACCGGACGAGGACCTGGAGGTGGGCAAGGTCACGGTGTTCGTGGAAGGCGCGGACGAGGCGTCCGCCCGCCCCCGGCCGACCAACCTGGTGTACGACGGCACCAGGCCTACCCCCCCGTACGCCATCGTCTCTGAGGCGTTCCCCAGGGAGCCCACTTGGTGCCCCGCCCTCCCGCCGGCGACGCACGCGCCCCGCAGCTGGACTAACCCAGACCTGTCCCCCCCCCTCTCCAGAACCAGGGGTGCCCACCACAGGGGGCAGGTCCTCTGGCAAGAGTGCCCTGGCACCCCCCTGCTCCTCCTCGTCGTCGCGACCCGCGGGAACCCGGGGCGGATCCTGGGGATCACCCCCACCCACCTCTATTGGGCAACACCCGTACCCCGCCCCCCCCTCCCGGCGCCCGCGGTGCGGGACGGAGTACACACCTTCCTGCGAACACAGGAGGTCACCGCCGTTACGGGGGTGCACCTGGTGCGGCTCTCCCCGACACCACTCGACGACCCCCGGGGGCCCAGGGCCCTGGGCCCCGCCCCAGACTCGGAGCTATGGCGCGACGCGTGGGCCGCGTGGCTCCCCCGCCTCCCCTCCCAGTGCCGGTGGATGGCCGCAGGCCCCCGGCCGTGCGGGGCTGACGCCACAGCCGGCCCCCCACCCCCTCCCCCCCTCCCCCCCGCAGAGCACCAGACGGCACTGCCCACGGCACGGCACTGATGCACCAGGAGGTAGTGGGCAGGGCGCGCCTGCCACCACGCATGCCTACCAGGGTAACAGTGATGGCAAACTCCGATGGGTCCCCCCAGCGGGACGACCGCCACCACCGCCGGTCCCGCTCCCGCTCCCCCGCCTCCTCCCCGGAGTGGACGGGGGAGACCCTCGCGGAGCGCGAGGAGCGGAGGCTGGCGGAGGCGGCGGTGCTGGTCGGGCCGCCGCCGCCGGCCCGGGAGCCTGAGCCCGCCGAGATGACCGCCTCCGCCGCCCAAGCAGCCAGCCCCGCCGCCCCGCCCCGGGAGGGGGCCCCAGACGCGCAGGAAGCGGAGACCGCAGCCCCAGCGAGCCACGCCGCGGCCCCGACCGCGGCCCCCGGCACGCCGCCGGCACGGGGGGCAGCCCCGGCGCAGGAAGCGGGCGCATCGCCGAGGGCTGCCGCAGCCGCAGAAGAGAGCAAGAAGGGCGCGCTAGGGATTGCGACCACGGCCCCGGCGGGCCGCACCACCGCCTCGGCCGACCACGCCGCGACCCCCAGGACGCCGCGAAAGCGGGGGGCGGACCCCGCACGGGCCCCGGGCGCCTCGTCGGCGGCCGCCACAGCAGCGAAGGAGAGGGAGGAGGGCGCGCGAGGGGCTGCGGCCGCGACCCCGGCGAGCCGCGACACCGCCTCGGCCGGCCACGCCGCGACCCCCAGCACGCCGCGAACGCGGGGGACGGACCCCGCACGGGCCACGGGCCCCTCGCCGGCGGCCGCCGCAGCAGCAGAGGAGAACGAGGAGGGCGCGCGAGGGGTTGCGACCGCGGCCCCGGCGGGCCGGGCCACCGCCTCGGCCGGCCACGCCGCGACCCCCAGCACGCCGCGCAAGCGAGGGAAGAACCCCGCACGGGCCACGGACGCCTCGCCGGCGGCCGCCGCAGCAGCAGCAGTTGGCAGGGAGAGCGCGAAGTACTGCGCCCACGCCAACCCCACCCACACCCACACCAGCCCCCCCAAGCCGTTCCCCCCCAAGCCCTTCCCCCCGGGGCGGGAGCGGCACGTCCGCCCCCCGGCGCGCGAGCGCTCGCCGCCGGGCGTCACGCTGCCGCAGCTGCAAAGGCAGCGGGACGCCCGGCGAGTGGTCCAGGAAGGGCGCAGCAGCGGGGGGGAGCAGAGCGCAGGCAGCGGACGGCGCGACTCGGGGCAGGGGGCCGGGAAGGGGCCAGGGCACGGGAAGGGCGCGCAGGGGCACGGGCAGGGAGCCCAGGTGCAGGGGGCAGGGCGAGGGGAGGTGGGTGAGCGGGTGGGCCAGGGCGTGGGGTATGGGAGGCGGGACCCGCGACACGGGCAGGGGGCTGGAAAGGGGCCCAAGGGCAAGGGCAAGGGCGCCGCGGGCCCCAAGGGACAGGCGGGACGGGGCATGCGAGCCCAGGGGGGAGGACGGGACGAAGGGAGGGGGGCAGAGGGCGGGGCGCCCCCGCAGCCGGACGTGCAGCTGGTGAGGTGCATCCCCCCCGGCATCCAACAGATGCCGGCACACCACACCCACCACCACCACCACCACCACCACCACCACCTCTACAACATGGACCCTGACGCCGGCGAGCTCGTCCCCCCCCAACCCCCACGACCCCGACACCAGCCAGCCCCCCCCGCGCCGAGGGCGGAGCCGGCGCGGATGGCCTCGGCGGAGGGGGGGCGGGGCGCGGCATCGGCGCCGCAGGCGCTGGGGCAGCGAGGGGGGCCGGCACGGGGGGCAGAGGGGGGCCGGCCATGGGACCGGGACTGGGGCGCGGTCCCGGACCCTCTGGGGGAGGAGACCCTCCCCCTGGTGGGGGAGGTGTACGGGTGGTTGTGCTGGGCCAACCAGGGGACCTCCAGGAGGTTGAGGAACCGGCCCTTCGATGCCGTGCTCCTCCGGAGAGACGGAGGAAACCGAGAGGTACCCCCGGGGGAAGGGCAGCCTCAGAGGACCATGAGAGGGTCCTCAGGTCATTGATCCGGGCGGCGTGGCCCGACAGGGAGCCGACGTGGCCGGCCTTCCTGGAAGGGGGAGCGGTGCTCCGCATCACAGGTGCGGACGCCAACAACTGGCTCCCCTGGGCTTTGCGCAGCGCCCTCGCCCACTGGCGCTACCGCCGGCACAACCCGCCGCCGCCACAGCCCCAGCCCCCACACAAGCGGCGGCGCAGGTGATGGCCCAGACGGCGAATACGAGAGAGTGGGGGGGGGGGCTGGGCCCCCCAACCCACGCCCCCCCCACGGTACGGCACGACGCATGAGAGCGTGCCACCTCCCGCGGGAGGAAGTGCGGAGACAACGAGCGTGGGGGGGGAACCTGCTGCCCCGCAGCCCGCTAACCACTGACCGCTAACCCTCACGGCCACCCCCGGCCGGCCAGCGCCGCGCGACAACGGCTTGGGGGAACAGGGCCCCCAGCGATGGCCTGCACGAGGATCCGGCTCTAGGTAGAGGGGGGCGGGGGAAGGGCGCGACCCCCCAGCCGATGGCTGGCCCCCGGGGCCAGGACTGCCATGCCGCCCCCCCCCCCCCGGCCGTCAGGAGGCGTCGCCAGGGGACCAAAGGGCCCCCTGCACTCCCCCCCCCCCCCCCCCACACAGGCCCGTGAGCGGGCGGGAGGGCGGCCCCCCCACCCCCCCCCCCCCCCGCACCCACCCCAGCTGGGGAGCCACAGGCGCGGCCCTCCGCCCCCCCGGGGCCGGGGGGGCGCCCCCCCCCCAGAGGGGACGGCGACGCGGTGGGGGGAGCGGCGGCTGGACCTGCTCCCGCGAACCCACACCGGCGTGCCGGAGCAACGCGCACAACGGAACAGGAAGGAGGCCGCGCCACACATGACCCTCCCGTAACCACAGCCCACTCAGGGATGACAGAGGGGGGGTTCAGGTCTGCTAGGGCCCCCGGGGGAGCGGTCCACGGGCCGCCCCTCACCTCCCCCCCACCCCGGGGCGGCACTTCAGCCCCGACCGCACGCGCACGCCGGAAGGGAACGCGCCGGCGACACGGAGGGGGCCAGGATGGAGTACCGCAGGCCGCTGCCCGGAAGGAGAGCAGGGAGGCCGCGGCGCGACATCCCCCCCCCCCCCCGCCCCCCCACCGGCCCACAAGCCGCGGGGGGCCCGGCCCCCAGCCCCCGAGGCAGGGGGGATGGTCCCCCCCCGCCCGAGAGAGGAGCCGGAGTGCGACCCGCCCCCCCGCCCCAGCCGCCGGCTCCCATGGGGGCCGCGAAGAACAAGCGAGCCCACGCCTGCGCACCGGGACGCCGCACAGATCGTACCCAGAGAAGCCTGGTGAGCACGAACCGGAGCGGTATGGGGGGCCGCGCCCCCCATGGACAGCACAACGCCAGTGACGCCCGCTTTGTTGCCTGCCCAGGGAAGGCAGAGGGACGGAATGAGGCATAGCGACTTCCCGCCCTACAGGCCCCGCCCCGGCCGCACAACCGGGGGGTACGGCGCACCCCCCCCCCCCCCCCAGCCCGCCCCCCAGCATATGAACGCCACGGACCCGCCCCGCGGCGCGCAGCCCCCACAGGGACAGAGCAGGGCCCCCACACCCGCACGCCCGCGCCCACAACACGTGGATCGCGGACCCCGACAGCCCGCCCAGTGGGCGGGCAGTCGGGGGAGGGGGAGCGCATGACTCCAGACGCCCCACGCAACGGTAGAAGGCACCCCCCCCCGGGGACGCCCTGCCGCCACCCCCACAACCCCAAGCCAAGTAGGGGGGAACCGGGACCGGACCGCCCCCCCCGAAGCACGCCAGACGGAGCAAGGGACCGGGGCAGGACACGCGGAGGGGCACGGACCACGTGGAACGGCCCTACCAGCGCCCAGTGCCGGGACCACGCGAGATGCGCACGCCACACCACCCAGGGGGGGGGGGAGCGGACACCGCGAGAGCGCGAGCGCACACACACGAAAGGGACACGCGGGGACTACCGGAAGGGCAACCGGACCGAGCGCGCGGAACGCACAGACCGCGTGGAATGGCGTACCAGCGAGCGAGGGTAAGGGACACCCGGACGGGACGGCCCGCCACACGCAGCGCGGAACACGCGGGGCGGGGAGGGGGAAACGAGAAAGACACGACGCCAGGTACCGGCCCGAACCCCCCGGACCGGCCGCGAGCGCCGCGCACACACAGACGGCGCACTGCACCCGCCAAGGCAGTAGTGGCGCACAGCGCCACGCCCCAACCCCTAGGCTAGGCAGCCTCCGCGCCAGCCCAAGGGGGTCCCACTGGCGACAAGCCAGTAGCACGGGCCCGGCAGCGCCGGCGCCCGGGGCGACCACGCATTAGGGGGGCGACGCAGTGGGTAAGCGCCCGCAGCCACGGCTGGGAATTGATGCACAGACCGGGGAGTGGCGAAACGGAGAAGCCGGGGAAGGACGGGGCTCCGAGCTCTGTGAACCTGGGGGACTCCGCCACCAGGCAGGAGGTGCGTCTTGGAGGGCCCCCCACTAGGACCCGGTGGGGAGGATATCACCTGGCCCGACCAGGTGGCCCCCCGGGGCCGAAAGGCGTCTAGTACCCGCAAAATCAAACCTCAAACCTCAAACCTCTTGATGCCCTCGGGTCGCCGCCCCAAACTGAGATGGGTTCCTGCATTTATTCAGGGCCATCTACAGACATGGCGGACACAGTATCACTACCGAGACGACCAAGAGTACACGAGCACCCGAGAGGATGGCATCCAGACCTGCCGACAACTTCAAGGGCTCCTGAAAAGAGTCTGGATCCTCTTCACCCAGAGCCCACCTATGGGGCTCTGGATCGCACGGCCGACCTTTTGGCCAAACTTCTATCCGGATCTGAAGACCCGGATGTGACAGCTCTGTCAGAGGCCGTCAAGGCAAAATTGGGTATCACCGAACCCTTACCCAAGCCCGCACTACTCTCACCCTCACCCGGATTGAGCACGTTGGCTGATGATCTCAAAAGATCAAGGGTGTCCAGGTTGCTACCCAAGGTCACTTGCCCCAGCCCTTTTCATCCTCGCGCTAGGACAGTCCCAATTGCCGAATTACAGGACGTGCCTGTGACTGAGACGGAGAAAAGAGGGTTGTCAGCCCTGGCACCCCTTGCCGGCGTATCTCCCCCCCCCTTTAGGCCTAAGCCCGGGGGGTGTGAAGATGGGCAGACCGATTGCCCAGGCGAACATCCGGCTAGAATTGCCGGAGTTCGACCCGAAAAATCTGCCCGAATGGGCAGAAGAATTTGCTGAGTTTCTTTTTCTAACTGGCCAATCCCATGTGGATGTGGCCACCAAATGCTCACTGCTGAAACGCTCATGCAAAAAGAAAATTTTGCAAAAACAGGTGAAACAAATTGTGAAAACCTGTTCAACATGGGCTGAGGTACCCCAAAGACTGGAGAAAACATTCCCAGTCTATGAGATCGACCTCAGTGTGCGCACACAGATAGAGGAGCTACATATGCTCCCTGAGTTTCCTTCCGCTGCGCGAGTCTCTGAATACGTGTGCGACCTAGAGTATCTGTCTTCACGGATGAACGTGGGCTCCTACGGAGCCACTGAGCCCCACCTGTGGCTCATGACTAAGATCCCCCAACGTACGTGGGATGACTGCCGCGCTACCTCTGAGAGGGGAAACCGGACCCACTTGTACGACGAACTGGTGGACCTGCTGATTGAGCTAGCTCTTGAGAGGGAGAATGACTCCCACATGGAGAAATTCCTCAAGAAGCACTTGGGTCGAGGTGGTACCCCTACCCCCGAACGTGGCAAATGGAAAGGGCCTAAAAATCCCACTAACTCCAACCAGTGAGGTGGTAAAGGAAGGGGTAACCTACGTGCCATGAATGAGGTTAAACCTGATGCAGGTACACCCCCTCTGTTGTACTGTAAACCTGTCAATGACAAGGGGGGACCATGTCATGCCCCTGACTGCGACCACCGCAGTAGTTGTATGCTGCAGATGAAACGACAGCAGCACTCCAAAGATGGGAAGACTGTGATGCATTAGGATCAATTCAGGTGTACCATCACCTGTGGCTAATGTGGCAAACATCGTGACTACGAGGACGAATGTCACATAAAGAAACGCGAGAGTGTTAACTCAAGCGGCAGGAGGCTGAACGCCAGAAGAACCAAACACCCACCAGAAACCCCCAGAATGGGGATAAAGGTGGTAAAGGAGGTGGCAAGGGGGGTGGCAAAAGTGGATCCCCTAACCCCCAGAGGCGCTCATCAGCGCCCGCTGCTACTCCCCCTCCTGCCAAAGGTGACCCCAAGAAGCGCCCACAGGGGGATAACGCCTCCCCTGAGGGGAAGAACTCCAAGAAGAGGCGACTGGCCTGGATGGCCAACTCCCTCATGGCTGCAGGGGTGGATGTCAAGTTCCCTGCTGAGGAGTAGGGGGGCGGCTCCGAAGAGGAGGACTTGGTTTCCTGGATCCTCGTGAAAATCGGGGATCAAGTTTTTCGAGCGGTGCTTGACACCGGTCAATACTTTCTATAGTGGCCCGGCGCCTGCTAAAGACTTTCAAGAAAACTAAGACCGTGGCCATAAGAGTAGGGGATGGGCGTACCATCCATTCCTTCGGGGGGGGTCGATGTGACTATATGCCTGGGCGACCAAACTGTGACCCAACACTGCAGAGTGTTGGACACCGACGCCTTTGACATCGTCATTGGTACCGACTTCCTACGAAGAAACCCTCAGGTAAAAATGCTGTCTCTCCAGCGCCCCTATTCTTTGCTATGCGACTTTGGCAGTGGGCTCTTCTCTGTACCTTTGAAGCTGTCAGGACGAAAAGAGTCTTTGCTGCGCTACGCATCCAAGACTAACTATCGTACTGAAAACTACCAATTGGCCCGTCACGTTCTTGAAAAGGGTCTGGCGGCCCTTCAGGTAAACCTGGATGAGCTCCAGGTGGAATTGTTCGCGAGCCAACAACAGCACATCATGCAGTTGTACTGCTCGAAACATTTGAACAACACTTTCCGTTTCTTCTGGAAAGCAATGGGCCTAGCGTATGCTCACCCTCCCTGCTCCCTGCTCGCGAAGGTTCTAACCAAAATTGCTTATGAGGGAGGAAGGATTGTCATGTGCACCCCTGACGGGGGCTGCTCTGGTGAACACGCTTACTGGCGCCGTATGCTAGATCGAATGACCGTGGGAAGAGTGCAACTCCCCGACAGTCCCATCTATGTGCCTGAGGACTCAGACACAGCTATGCAGGCCCCTGAGTGGGCCAGTTTCTTATCCATCGTCGATGGATCTCTCAATCCTGTACCCCTGTGTGACGTAGACCAGGTGCTACTGAAAGAGGTCATGGCCAAAAATCGTGGCCTGACTCTTTATGATCTCAAAAATCGATCTCCTGAGCACCTATCTGTCACACTTACAGGGTGTGAATCTCCCAATGGCTATCTCGAACCTGCAGCTGTTAAGGAGGATGCTGACGACCAACTGTCTGAGATCGCCAGCACTATCCCTCCTGTTTATCCCAGCTGTGTTGAGCTAAAACACAGTGCCTTCCTAGCCCAGCTGTTGCTGGAGGAGGTAGATCTAGAGTCAACCTCAGAACCCACTTCCCCTGTTGCGAAACCGGTGTTACACATGCAGCCTATGCACACAGGTGAATCCGTGGCCCGGAGTCCTGATGCTCTAGCGCGGCCTGCTTCTAATAACATGCCACTTTCTGAGCATGACACTCAGGAACTCTGACGGCTGTTGTACCTGAAGGCCGAAGGTATTGAGCGCCAAGAGCGGCTGCAATACCTCAGACAGACCTGGAAATCCTCCATCTGGTCTGAGGAGGACGATGATTCCTACACGCTGCCTGACCCTGAGATACCGCTAGTGTATTCTTTGCACTATGGGCAGCAATGTCCCCCTGAGTGGGACGATGGTTCTGTACCTGCCAAAACTGCTGATCGGCAGAAAAAGAAAGAACATGGAAAGAGGAACCTCCATGCTGAGGAGGATTTCCTGCAGAAAATCGAGATTCTTAACCTTGACCGCCGACTGAAGAAACTGCTGCTAACCTATGAGGAGGTGTTCGGCGCCTTGCCGCCCCCCCTCTCTTGTAAAAAACTGGTCCAGATAGACCTGAAACTGAAACCTGAATTTGAAAAGACGCGAGTGACGCGTCGTCCCTATCCCGCTCCACAGGAACAGGTTGAAGAAATCGAGCGCCAGATCCAGGAATGTATTGATGCTGGCCTCGTGGAGGTATATAAGAAGGGGGACTACCCCCATCACTGCAGTCCCTGTTTCCTGGTTGCTAAACGTGGGTCGACTGCCCTACGACTGGTTGTTGACTATGGTGAGGTCAACAAGAAAACCCAGAACCACTCAGGGAGTATTCCTAACATGGAAAATACCCTGGAGCGTAGTGCCAAATGCCGGTACAAGACAAAAATGGACAAACGCAGTGGTTTCTGGCAGGTAGACCTAACCGCCGCAGCTCAGGAGCTGCTGGCTTTTATAACCCCTAAGGGTCTTGTGTTTAAATGGAAGGTCATGCCTTTTGGAGTGGCTAATGCCCCAGCGCTCTTCCAGGAGCTAATGAACAGAATTTTGTACATGCTGAGGCGCAGACCTCTAGTACAGGAGTTGATTTCTCGGGGTGCAGAAATGGAGGCCCACATCCACGACGTGAGTTTGGGTACTAATACCCAAGAGGACCATGTCCTTCTCCTCCGTGACTTTTTCATTGTCTGTCAAGAAAACCATCTCCGAATCAAACTCGAAAAATGTGAGTTTCTTAAAGAGGAGATGGAGTATTTGGGTTTCGACGTGGGGTACGGCTGGTGGAAACCAGCCGCGTCTAAGATGCAGCCCCTACAGGACATGCAGATTCGCAATGACCCTAAGAAGGGTCTACACGACGTGAGGAGTTTTGTGGGCGCCTGTAACTTCTATAGGTGTCACATCCACAATTTTACCTACTCCTCTGCCCCCCTCAGTGACCTAATCAAGAAAATTACTCCCTGGAGGTGGACCGCCAGAGAGGAGGAGTGTTTCCAAGAGTTGAAGAAGAAAATTGCCTCCTCCAACTGCCTGGGAGTACCCCGCCCTAAGGGCGAGATAGTCCTGATCACTGATGCCAGTGATGTAGGGGGGGGTGGAACGATCTACCAATGGCAGGAGCTTAACCCAGCGGAAGCGACCGACTGCCATTATCGTACTAGTGGACTTAACCGTGATTGTTCCTTGAAACATGACTTTCCTACCAGTGAGTGGCGGCTGGTGCCACTGGGACACTGGAATTGGAAATGGAACCAGACTCGTTCCAATTACAGCACCTATGACCAGGAACTCCTGGCCGGTATGTTGGTGCTTTCGTCACGATCCCGACTCCTGGGATCTAACCCTATTGTCTGGCTTTGTGACCAGGAACCGGTGAAGTCTTTTCAGAAGGGCCCACCACCAGAGAAAGCAAAACTAAAGCGGTGGTGGACTTACCTGAGCCAGTTCAGGCTGACAGGTCATCATATCCCCGGTATAAAAAATGAACTGTCTGACTATATATCGCGCAATAACTTCCATGCGCTTATAGATGAGAGCTCTGAGGCGCTCGCCAAAGAGGCTTTCCAGCGTATGGATGTCCAACTTGAACTGTCCATGCGCACTGCAGGAATCCTGGAGGGTTGGAGCCTAACCGACTATCAGTCAGAGTATAAAGAAATTCTCCAGACCCTCAGCACTGGTCTCGAACCCCGTGTCATTGACGGGCACCAGTGGTATAAAAACAACCTGTACCTCTTCTACGAGGACCGTATTGTTGTGCCTGAGGCACGACTGGATGGGTGCCTACAGTGGGCCCATCTCAGTTCTGGTCACACTGGCGCTAATCGCTCACTGGACTACTTCCGTGAGTGTTTCTACTCTAGTCTAACCCTGACTGAATTGAGGTCTCGTATGCAGACCATTGTGGATGCTTGTGGCTGTCATGCCAACAAGCAGAGCGACAGTAGGGATAGGGGACTGATTTCTAGCTTACCCATACCCTATTGTGCTAACTCTCTTCTCTATGTGGATTTCATCCACGGTCTACCTCGCTTCGGCGGCTATGATAGTTGCCTAGTGGTCACCTGTGCCCCTATCCCGTTTCACCCGTGTGTTCCCTTGCAATAAGAAAATCACGGGTGAGCAGACTGTGAAAATGTTGGTCGAACAATGGTTCGAACCCTATGGGGCACCTAAACAGGTGCACTCTGATGGAGATGTATGCATCCGCAGTGACACTGGGTGGTACAAACGAGTGCTAAATGCCCTCAACGTTGAGGTAACCACAGATGTGCCCTATACCCACACGTCTAACCGTCTTTGTGAGAGACAGAACCGTGTGGTGGAGCAAAACCTAAGAATCCTGATGAAACAGGAGCGTACCAAGCCTGGGTACGCCTAGTGCCCTGGGCAGTGCTGACCATGAACTCACAGCGGAGCTCTTCTACGGGTTTCACCCCCTACGAACTGTTCCATCGCGGACGACCTGCTTGGTTCTTCAAAACCCCCTTTCCTGAGGACTTCAAGAGCCCTGTGGGAGATTGGCTGGAACACGAGCAGTCTATGGCTAACCAGGCTGGGACTAACCTGAGACACATTCATGACCGTGGACTGAGCCGGCGGAACCGCCTACGGCGGCCTGCCAGCTTCAAAGTTGGTGACCTTGTTTTGGATCACCATTAACGCCTACCCTCCCGGCCCCGTAACTGCCTACAGGACCCTTATTTTGGGCCCTATCGTATCATCAGGATAGATGGATCCTGGATCCATGTCAGATGCAGTCCCTGTCTAGGTGGTGAACTGCTGTGTGCACCTAAACAGTTGAGGCACTATCACTCCCCTGACGATTTGTCCTAGGATGAGTGGCGCCCCAGCGACAGTGAGGTCGAGCGTATCGACCTAGAAAAAGCTGCCAGCCCAGAGGAGGCAGACAGACTCGAAGACATGACTGCCGATGAGATGGCAGTCGATGGTTACTACGTGGTTGCAGGTATTGCTCGCCACGAGTATAAACAGGGCTGGAAATTCCTAACGATGTGGGATGGCTATGGGTTATCCGAGGCGACCTGGGAGCCTATGTCAGCCTTCATACAACCAGATGGGAGTATCAACCCCATCTTCTGCTCCTACCTTGTTGAGAACAACGAGGGGCAGCTACTACCCCGTGCTGAGACTCTGTCTCAGCGTAAAAAGAAAAACTAATTTCCCTGTGTCAGTCTACTGACTGTATTCTAACCTTACAGGTGCAGTGAGCACTCTTGTGCGAAGGGCCTGCGTATGGGTGTAAGAGCAGTTGTCACAGTTGCCCCGCATTGCATCGCAGGACAGGACCGTTGGCCCCCCGTGACAACCACTCCCTGGCCGAAGGCCATTGCTCTTTCACAGACCACTGCTTACTGAGCACTGCACTGACCCTGTCTGTGTCCTGCAGTCCCATGCCTATGGTTTCCAGCGTGGACCAGGTGGCCGCTTATCAGGTTTGCAGCCACCCAGCGAGTGTATGCCTTGTTGACCATGTGTTGCATGGGGACTGCCCTGATGTAATGACCTTGGGGAGCCAACGAATAACGGTGGCTTACTACACCAGGGGGGAATGACAAGCAAGGTGTTATGAGGCAAGGTGTGTCTTCCCTCCTTGGGGACAAGCAAGCCCACAGTTAGGACCCCTGACTAGTCCAGATGCATGGCGTTCTACCCTTCCTTACAGGGTTTACCATACCCCTAAGTGTGCTACGTATGTCTGTGTGTGTCTCACTTCTCTCCCCGGCGTGGCTCCCGGAGACCGGGCTTCGCTGACGTCGGACCGAAGGTCCCGATCAGGTACTATTACCACTCCTATGGCGCCCAATTTCTGGGCTGGCGCCTATCCTTGGAAGAAGACGGCAAAAGCCCTACCCATTAGAGGGGAGGGGTGGCCAGGTGTGCTAAGGGCATACAAAACGCCCATTTTTGCTAAAGGCCAAAAGCTAACGCACTCCCCTGCCCCCGAGGAAAAGCACGCCGGACAGGAGACTCCACTACACTACACTCACTAACGCCAGCACCGGCCTTCGAAGGCAGGGTGAGCACTCATAACTTGCACACAACTCCTGCCAGGCCTGCTGACCCTAACACCTACACACGCTACTTGGAGGTGCTGTCAAAGATGTCACGGGTCCTACTGACCCTCCTGTGAGAAAGCCAGAGAACACAGCGCTACTAAGCGACTGTGGCCTAACAGGGACGCCACTACGCGTTTCCCTGTCAGGGCTTAGAGGGTAGGAGTGCTCAGTGTGCGTGCACAGCGTGGATGGCGGTGAAGTCGGACTGCACTCGCAGTTATTTGTTTGTGTGATCTGCGCAGCATATTTTAGCGCTGCTCAAAGAGACTGCACCAATCGCCCTAACCATCCCACCTGTAAAGCAAAGGCTGCCGGCCTGGGTTTGCGGCTGAAGGAACCAAGACTACCTCCACGTATTGTACGCTTCTCAGGTAGCCCTATAATATGCTGTCCTCAAACCCAGGTGCAAGCAAGCAAGCTTAAGGAACTCCACCCGTTCTCTTATGGAACGTGGGGTGGAGCCCCTGGGTAGCCTAAACAAGAGTTGTACCGTGCGCATTTCGCGTGGCCTACCCTTTAATGCGTCATATGCATGCACAAGTATGCACTGGTTTTACAATTCCCCACTCTTTCTCCTAATTTAACCCCACATAACCAATCACAGCTTGACTCAACCTGGAGGTGAGCTCCTCCCCGGCTTACCTACCTTACTCACCCCGCATGTGAATGCTGAGGATAACACGAGCGCAAAACCACCCTACGCGCTTAAACAAACCTACGGCGAACTATAAACCACCCTAAGCGATTAATGCACTGTGTGTCATGCATGCTTTCCTTGTCTTGTTTCCTGCAGAAATAGGAGAGAGAGTAACGCACTGCACAGCGCAAAACTAGCCTAACCGTTTTGAGCAACCGTATTTTAGCGCTACGGCAACACGAACACGAGCAAGCACTTTCTTTTCTTACCTGTGAAGAGAGAACAGGGGTGTATTGGAGCACAGGGAAAGCGACACAGCGTGTGAATGCCTCAATTAGGCACATGCATCGCGAGCACAGCGCATATTCTAACCCTACGTGCACGCTGCGCGCTCCATTTGCATCGCATACCTTTCATTTCTGTTTTGACCTGCCGAGAGCAAAGGAGAGGAGCACCTGAACCCCCAACGAACACAGCGGTGACAACCGTAACGTTTTAAAGAAGCAACCAACACGAACGCAATGCATGCATGTGAAATGACACTGACATACCTGAGAGGTGGGTTGTCCACCTGCTCTGTGGTGTGGGTTCATTTTCGATACTTTTTCCTAATGTTTAAAAACATTTTGATGCAACTGTTCAAAAATTTCTTTTCGAACTTTCAAAACTCCGGCTCATACCTTTTTCTTCTTGAACCGTTCACGCTTGCGCAGCCCTGTTTCTGGAGTCCGCTTCTGTTGCACTTGTCTGCGACTTCAAGTCTTAGTGTAAAAATGACGATTACTCGTGTTATTTCGTCAATTTTTAGCAATTCGACTTCTTAAATCGCTACACCTTTCGCTAAACCACAGGATTCACTCCCTGTTGGTTTCATGTTCTATTTTTTTCAGCTCCTGGAGATTGGTGTCCTCCATTGGGAGGTAGGTAGGTATGTGCACTCGGTCGTGGAGAGGCGCCCCATGGTTCCCCCTGGCGTCGCCCCTGTGACGTACAGGAAGAGGCTCCGCGCGTGAAGAGGGGAGGCGGCTTACATCCCGCTAGACTTGACTGGTGGCCCCGAACAAAGCGGCCCCGGACAACACCGAGGGGGCTGATCGCCGCCAGCGTGACTGCTTGTCATGCCGAGAGAGTGGGCCCCCGTGCTTGCGCACGTCCCCTCCTTTGGGCGGAACCCTAGGGGTTCACCGGACTTCCTGGCGTATCCCGTTCCCAAGGCATGCATGCGTGTTCTTGGTACTGGGGTTCCGAGGTGCTTGGGTGTTGCACCCTCCGCCTCGAGTCCCAAAGCAGCGCGGGCCTTAGGATGCAGCCTTACCCCCGGGCTCCGGATCTCGTTTGGCCAGGTCAACTGCATGGCACGGGCTGCCTCAGTGCCTGGGCTATGGACCCTGGGTTTCCTACTGTTGTGTGGTGCTTGTGTTTGGGTTTGGGTTTCTTGGTAACACCGCCACTCCTGGCTGGGGTCTTGGGTGTGTGTGCTTGGGTACGGGTCTCGGCTGCGCCCCGCGACTCCTGGCTGGGGTGTTGGGGTGTGTGTGCGCTTGTCTGCGCGCTCCGCTTGTACCCTGCCACTCCTGGCTGGGGTGTGCGGTGTGGGTGTGTGTGCTTGGGTTTGGGTTTCGGCTGCGCCCCGCCACTCCTGGCTGGGGTGTCGGGGTTTGTGTCTGCTTGTGTGCCCGCTCCGCTTGCACCCTGCCACTCCTGGCTGGCCTGTGCGGTGTGCGTGTTTGTGCTTCCGCTCGGGTCTCGGCTGCGCCCCACCACTCGTGGCTGGGGTCTCGGGGTTTGCGTCTGCTTGTCTGCGCGCTCCGCTTGCACCCCGCCACTCCTGGCTGGGGTGTGCGGCGTGGGTGTGTGTGCTGCGGCTCGGGTTTCGGCTGCGCCCCGCCACTCCTTGCTGGGGTTTTGGGCTGTGTGTGTGCATGTGTGCGTGCTCCTCTTGTACCCCGCCACTCCTGGCTGGGATGTGCAGCGTGCGTGTGTGTGCTTGGGCTCCGGTTTTGGCTGCGCCCCGCCACTCCTGGGTGGGGTGTTGGGGTGTGTTTGTGTTTTTGGGCGCGCTCTGCTTGTATCCCGCCACTCCTGGCTGGGGTGTGGGTTGTGGGCGTGGGTGCCTGGGCTGTCTCCGCTGCGCCCCGCCTCTCCTGGCTGGAATGTTGGGGTGTGTGTGTGTTTGTGTGCGCCCTCCGCTTGTACGCTGCCACTCCTGGCTCGGGTGTGCGGTGTGGGTGTGTGTGCTGCGGCTCAGGTTTGGGCTGCGCCCCGCCACTCCTGGCTGGGGTGTTGGGGTGTGATTGTGTTTGTGGGCGCGCTCCGCGTGTACCCAGCCACTCCGGGCTGGGGTGCGCGGTGTGGGTGTGTGTGCCTGGGCTCGGGTTTTGGCTGCGCCCTGCCACTTCTGGCTGGGGTGTTGGGGTGTGTGTGTGTTTGTGGCTGCGCCCCGCTTGTACCCCGCCACTCTTGGCTGGGGTGTGCGTTGTGGGTGTTTGTGCTCGGGCTCGGGTTTCGGCTGCGCCCCGCCACTCCTGGCTGGGGTGTTGGGTGTGTTTGTGTTTGTGGGCGCGCTCCGCGTGTACCCCGCCAATCCTGGCTGGGGTGTGCAGCGTGGGTGTGTGCGCTTGGGCTTTGGTTGCGGCTGCGCCCCGCCACTCCTGGCTGGGGTGTTGGGACGTTGGGGTGTGTGTGTGTTTCTGTGCGCGCTCCGCTTGTACCCTGCCACTCTTGGCTGGGGTTTGCGGCGTGGGTGTGCGTCCTTGGGGTCGGGTTTCGGCTGCGCCCTGCCACTCCTGGCCTGGGCGTTGGGGTGTGTGTGTGTTTGTGGGCACGCCCCGCTTGCACCCCGCCACTCCTGGTTGGGGTGTGCCGTGTGGGTTTGTGTGCGTGGCGTCGGGTTTCGGCTGCTCCCCTCCACTCCTGGCTGGGGTGTTGGGGCGTGTGTGTCGGTGTGCACTTTCTGCTTGTACCCCGCCACTCCTGGCTGGGGTGTGCTCTGGGGATGTTTGTGCTTGGGCTCGGGTTTCGGCTGCGCCCCGCCTCGCCTGGCTGGGGTGTTGGGGTGTGTGTGTGTGTTTGTGGGGGCGCCTCGCTTGTACCCCGCCTATCCTGGCTGGGGCGTGCGGTGTGGCCGTGTGTGCTCAGGCTGGGGTTTCGGCTGCGCCCCGCCACTCCTGGCTGGGCCATTGAGGTGTGTTTGTGTTTGTGGGGGCGCCCCGCTTGTACCCTGCCACTCCTGGCTGGGGTGTGCGGTGTGGGTGTGTGTGCTCGGGCTCGGGTTTCGGCTGCGCCCCGCCGCTCCTGGCTGGGGTGTTGGGGTGTTGGGGTGTGTGTGTGTTTGTGTGCGCGCTCCGCTTGTACCCCGCCACTCCTGGCTGGGGTTCGTGGCGTGGGTGTGTGTGCTTGGAGCCGGGTTTTTGCTGCGCCCTGCCACTCCTGGCCTGGACGTTGGGGTGTGTGTGTGTTTGTGGGGGCACCCCGTTTGTACCCCGCCACTCCTGGCTGGGGTGTGCGGCGTGGGTGTGTGTGCTTGGGCTTGGGTTGCCGCTGCGCCCCGCCACTCCTGGCTGGGTAGTTGGGGTGTTGGGGTGTGTGTCTGTGTCTGTGTGCGCGCTCCGCTTGTACCCAGCCACTCCTGGCTGGGGTTCGCGGCGTGGGTGTGTGTGTTTGGGGTCGGGTTTTGGCTGCGCCCTGCCACTCCTGGCCTGGACGTTCGGCCGTGTGTGTGTTTGTGGGGGCGCCCTGTTTGTACCCCGCCACTCCTGGCTTGGGTGTGCGGCGTGGGTGTGTGTGCTTGGGCTTGGGTTTCTTGCTGCGCCCCGCCACTCCTGGCTGGGGTGTTGGGGTATTGGGGTGTGTGTGTGTTTGTCTGCGCGCTCCGCTTGTACGCCGCCACTCCTGGCTCGGGTTCGCGGCGTGGGTGTGTGTGCTCGGGCCCGGGTTTCAGCTGCGCCCCGCCACTCCTGGCTGGGGTGTTGGGGTGTGTGTGTGTGTTTGCGGGGGCGCCCCGCTTGTACCCCGCCACTCCTGGCTGGGGTGTGCGGGGTCGGTGTGTGTGCTTGGGCTTGGGTTGCGGCTGCGCCCCGCCACTCCTGGCTGGGGTGTTGGGGTGTTGTGGTGTGTGTGTGTTTGTGTGCGCGCTCCGCTTGTACCCCGCCACTCCTGGCTGGGGTTCGCGGCGTGGGTGTGTGTGCTTGGGGTCGGGTTTCGGCTGCGCCCTGCCACTCCTGGCCTGCACGTTGGGGTGTGTGTGTGTTTTCCGGCTCGCCCCGCTTGCACCCCGCGACTCCTGGCTGGGATGTGCCGTGTGGGTGTGTGTGCCTGGGCTTGAGTTTCGGCTGCGCCCCGCCACTCCTGGCTGGGGTGTTGGGGCGTGTGTGTCGGTGTGCACCTTCTGCTCGTACCCCGCCACACCTTGCTGGGTTGTGCTCTGTGGGTGTGTGTGCTCGGGCTCGGGTTTTGGCTGCGCCCCGCCTCTCCTGGCTGGAGTGTTGGGGTGTGTGTGTCGGTGTGCTCCATCTGCTTGTACCTCACCTTTCCTGGGTGGGGTTTGTGGTTTGTGGGTTGGGTGTTGCCTGGCACCTGTTCCTGTGCCGTGGTTTGTTGCGGGATGTGCGGGCTGCCCGGGTTTGCGGCACCCGGTGGCCGTTGTTGCTTGGCACCTGTCTCTGTGCCTTGGTTGTGGCCGGCGGCGTGCCTCTCTGGCGTGCCTTGTGGCCCCGCTTTGGTGCGCCGCGCCTCGTCTGGTCCGGTCGCTCGCGGTGCTCCGGTCGGCTTTCCCGACGCCGTGGTGCCTTTTTCCCATCCCGGGGGCTTACGCCCCCGGATTTACTGGGCGGCTGCGCGGGGCACGTGGAGGCCGGCCGAAAACCGGGCTCCTTGTGCCTGCCGCTGGCCGCTGCCAAGGCAGCGGCGCTGGGCTTGCTCCGCGTTGTACCCGTTCGGGGCCCCGCAATGGGGTTGTCCCTGGCAGGTCCCTCCGGTGTTGGTCTTGGGCTGCGTGCGCTGCGGTGGTTTGGCGTGTGTTGACCTGGTCACTGATGCGTCCGGTTTCCCGTACTGCCCGTCTTTCTCCAGGGGACTCGGCCGGTGCACTGGGGCTGTTTTGTGTGGACGCCGACACCGCCCCTTTCGGTTCCGAGGGCGCCACGCCCGGGTCCCGCGCCTGTGTGCGTGTGCGTGCCCTTCTTGGCCGGATCGGGCGGGCCGGCCTCCCGGCCGCGTTCTGGTGCGCCTCACTTTTTCTCTGGCCGGTCTCGGTGCGCTCTTTGTTTGTTCGCCCCCCCCCGGGCTGGGGTTTGATCTGTTTGTGGTTGTGGCTGGGTTTTTTTTCCCTTTTCTTTTCCCCTTCCCTGTTGCGCCCCCGTTGTTTCCTGCTTTCCCTGTTTTCCGGCCCGGGGTGCCCTGGGCGTTGGCGTCTTGTTCCCCCCCCTTCCCCCCCCCCCTTTTTGTTTTTTTTTCCTTGCTTTTACTTTGACCTTTGTTTTTTTTTTTTTGCCCCCGCTGTCTCTGGCGTTTCGTGTTTTCGGCCCCGGGTGCCTTGGGCCTCTGCGCCTCGTTGCCCCCCCCCCCCCGTTTTCTATTTCCTCCCCCCTTCCCGTTTGTTTTTTTTTTCCTGCTTTTCCTTTGGTCTTTGGTTTTTTGCTGCTTGTGCGGTGCGGGGCTGGTTTGTGTGTCTCGGGCTGTCGGGTGTGCTGGTGTGTGCTTCGGTGGTGCTGTCCCTGTGGTTGCTCTTTGTGCGGTGCTCTCTCGCCCCTCTGGCGCTGGCTGGTGTTGTGTGGTGTTGCCTGTTGTGTTTGGGTGTTTGCTGTTGGGCTTGGCTGTCCTCTGTTGTCTCCTGGTGGGTCTTGGTGTCGTGTTTCGGTGGTGCTGTCGCTGTCTGGCCGCGTGGCTCACCGCCCTGTGGTTTGATGTGGTGTGTCTTGGTGTTCTGCTGCCCTGCGTTGTGTTCTGTGGCGCTGTGCTGTCGTGTGGTGGTGTGCTGTCGTGCTCTGCTGTTTGTTTGCGTCGTTGCCTGTGCCTGTTGTTTATTTCCTGCCGCTGCGCATCTGCTGTTTGTGTTCTGGGGTGTCGGGGTGTGCGTTCCCTGTCCTCTCCGCCCTGTGCGGTGCTGTGCTGCGCTGTGCTGGTGCCCTTGCGTTGTGCTGTCCGCGTCGTCTGTGTTGTTTCTGGTGCCTGGTGTTGTTGGTTCCTGGTGTCGCCGCCTGCTGTTGGGGGTCCGCTGGTGGCTCTGGTTGCCTGGTGTTGTTGTTTGGTGTTGTGTGTCGGCTTTGGTGAACGTGTCTGGTCTGGCCGTCGCTCGGCGTCTTCCCTGTGGTGTCCTGCTCCCCTGTGTTGTGTCCTGTGGCGCTGTGCTGCCGTGTGGGGCTGTGCTGTGGTGCCCTGTCGTCGCTTTCTTTTTGTTTTTTTCCTTGCTGGTGGCGCTGGTTTTCTGTTTCCCCTTTAAAATTTCCTGCAAAACCCGTGAAAATTGTTTTCCGTTTTTGAAAATAAATTAAAATTATACTCTACGCAACCCACGCGCGTGCAGCAAGACCACATTTTACTCACTGACTTACCTGTTACCCGGCGGCCTCCATGGCGTCGTTGTTGGAAGTAGTCCGAACTCCGAACTCCGAAAGTACTTGAACTTGTGGTTGAAGTTGGTGGTCGTGGTCTTGACGGCGCGTAATTTCCGCCTGCAGCGAAAAGGAGGTAGAGGTGCTGAGGGGGGAGCACGAGCGGGAGGGAGAGGTACATGGTGAATAAAGAAAGGCGTGAGGAAGCGAGTGCAGGGGCGCGGCGTGTTACGAAAAGAATTTTCGAGTTTTACGCGTTGCTCGCGCCGCAGTTTTCTTTGCGTAGACGGCAAATTAGGCGACAAGGGGTACGGCGTTGTATTCCTATTAACGTCACGGCGCTTACAGCGCTATTTATTTGTGCATTTAAGTATTTATTTTTGACATCGTGTTTTAACGCGTTTCACCGCACGCTTTTTGTCCTAGCCGCTTTCTATGCTAATTAGCTTTATTTTCTGCTATTGAGAAAATTTTTTCGTCGTGTTTTTCTTATCTTTTTATTTCATTTTGGCGCTGAGGATCAGTGCGCGTGACAAGATGGCCGCCAGGGCTTGAAACGAAACCTCCATTGGGAGTATTGCTCCGCCCTGGTCCTGGTCAGGACGTTTACTAAAACGCTGTTTATGCAGCGATAGCCGTCCGCATTAGAGCGTTCGACTGTACGCTACCGTGCAAGCATGTGTGCTCTAGGGAGGGAGTCCTGGGTTCAAACCCCACTACCCCTAAAATTTTACCAAAAGCTTTTGTCGCACGCTGGCGACTTTGGAGGAATGCCCCATCGAAGGGACATCATTCACGGTACATTACACTGTTTTTCAAGGGTACCTACAGTGTGATAAGCTTCTATGAACTGATGAGAACATTTTTGATAGGTTTAATGCATTTTCTGAGGTAATTTTGGGAGTATTTGAGCCTTTCTCCTTGGTCCTACTAGCTTGATCAACTAGTACTCCAGGTGGGAGTAAGAAAAAGTCACCGCCATGTCTTTCTTGGAGGGCTTGATCCAGGCCAAGTTCCCCTTGAAACCCTTTTGTTGATGCCAAGACTAACTTAAGTATTTTTATCACTCTTTTGAAGCTTTAAGTACACTTTCTCAAAGTAACTAGGGTTATAACCCTACCCCCCCATGAAGTTCACCCCTACCACTCAACTGAGCGGAGGTATCTTCCTTCATGGAGGATATACCGAAATAAAATAGGCATTTCATGCCTTAGGCCTTGGAGGTTAAGCCTAGTGGTCTCCCACCCCAAGACCCCTATACTCAATTGTTTCTACCACTTATTGTGGTTCTACTTTTTAACTGTTTCTGAATTCAGTTGCTTGGCCAGTCATAATCTGTGTCTGGCCTAACTCCTATGCCCCACATTCCTACCCAGCACCATTTCACCCAAAAGAGTGCACATGAAGTGCTTGATGCTAACTTGGAGGCCAGAGTCAGGCCAGCTTTCACATAAAATCTTTTGTTTTATCCATTTGTGATTGAATCTTTGTATTTAAGCCTGCTTTGTCTATTTGCAGCCCTTCTGTGTTAAACTGGATTTCAAAATATGCATTGATTCGATCCATATCCTGTTCTTGCTCTACTTGCTCCTTTGGTTTCGGGATTTCAACATCAAAAACCTGCAGGATTTCATCGAAATCTATAGGGCACTAATCAAGGACATCTTTCTGCAGGTGAGGGTGATTGGTGTGGCTGCAGTTGCCTTCGGCGACTTTGATTTTTTCTGCCGAAGCTAAAACAGGCGCTGCTCACACAATCAAAAAATCTGCAACTCAGCCAGGAGCGGTGAGTGCAGTCCGACCTCTTCGACATTCCACCTGTGCACGCAAACTGAGCACTCCTGAAGCGTTTTCGGCGGGGGTGATGTCCGTGCGTCCACAGAAAATTGAAAATCCTTCAACCCATCACCCCAACCTCTCCAAGTACTACATGAAGTCTCTTCAAAACTTCGATTCGATTGGAGTTGCGTAAATGGCCTTGGAATCCTTGCTCACCCCACGGGGAGCGTCCGTGGACACAATCTGGCGTCTATGGACAAAGAGAAGGTATATGTAACAAAATAAATGCGTTGACATGTAAAATGTATATGTATCACCTCTAAAATATAAAATAGCTTAGAAAAAAGGATGAAACGATGGTGGCGGCGTCGCCGCCATCAGAAAAACTGACGGCTACGAGTCGTCGCCATCAGGATCTCCACTGAGATCCTGCCCAAACTGGGCCAAACAGTGGTTTCTGGGCGAAAAACAGTGAAATATGGTGATTTTTGAGTCAAAAACACTCATTTCGCGTGTCTGCCCCCAACGCGTCGTGTAGCCGACACGACGCGTCTCTTTCCCGATTCATATTATATATGAAGAGGGCCACTGTTGGGCCACGCCTTGGGTGCCTGGCTAATTCCTGCGATCGCCTCAGGATTTTCTGGAAAAATCTGTTACGTGACCAGTTTCGTCAAAAATTGACCCTCGCGGAACGCCGCAAAAATGGTCACGGCTTATTTCTATAATTCTGAAAATGATAAATCAATAATAAAATTGATTAAAATCTTCGTAAATCGAGAAATAGAGCTTCGATCTGGGGCTGCGACGCGCAGGCGACGAAGGTCGGCGCCAGCCAAAAAATGATGAAAAATGACGATTTCTGGGGTATTTTACAAGAATTCCCCAAGAAATCAGTGAGATCTCAATGGGAGATGCTGAAATGCAGCATCCCCAAGCGCCACTATCACTGTGGCGCCGGCGGGTAGGGTGGAGGCCACCCTACCGCTTCACCCCCCTCCTTAGAAGGCTTGCCTACATCCAAAGGAAGGCAAGTCCAAGAGGGGTGCTTGGGTCTTGGTGACCCATGTGGCAAAAACATGGGTTTTTAGGGCCTTTTTATATTCAAATTCATAGGGCAAATGCCCCCCAGGCGACAGCAATGGTCCCTGGCACTCCCTGTGGCCTGTAGTTACATGAACAGAGGCGCTGCAGCCTCTCTGGACCTGCCCGGAGGTGCTGAAATATGCAATTTGGCCCTTTTTCTCCATGGGCATGGAAACATAATAATTCAAGAAATTCAAATAAAAAAAGTTTATTTAGGGTCTTTTCCAAACCCAAGGCGACCAATTCCTCGCGCCTGCAACCTCTTCCAGGTTGTGGTGGTTCGCAGATGGCGTCGTCGTCGCTTTGGTTGTCGCCCAGAGGAAGAGATAGACTTGGGGGCTCCATAGGGTCCATGGGGAGACCAAGGTGATACCTATTGTAGGAGTCAAGGAATTCCTCCTTCATCATGTTGATGCCCTGGACCTTAGCTCGTGCAGATGTCGACGTCGTCGACAATTCTCTTGCTGTCTGGGCGTCGTCGCCGTCCGCAGGCCGTCACACCGCCTGCTTTTAGGGTCATGTAGGGTCATTTCCTACCCAAGGCGCCCTGCGCCTGTTTAGGGTCGGTTACCAACCCAAGGCGACGAATTAACATGCCTGATTTGGTTACTGGTGGACGCGGGGCGCTCTCCGCGCGACCTGCTGTCGTTGCTCTGCGGATTTGCCATCCACACCAGTTTTCAAGCTGCTGCAGGGTCCAGATTTCCTGAAGACCTCTGCTGGGATCGTCGTCGTCGTCGCAGGAGCCCCTGGAGCTGATCTCAGGGCTGTCGTCGTCGCTGCTGTTGCCTTGGGGGCCAGTCTTGGCCCAGGCGTCCCTTCTTGCACTGTATTTCCACCAGTGCAATACCTTAGGCTGCAGTCTGTTGCGCTGCAGGAGTTGTCGAAACCCAGGCAGCAGGGCAGGACCTCGACGTTGTGGGTGCTCATCGACAGGTCCACCAGTGAACCACGCGGACAGCGGCAAGACCATTTTGAAGCGTTTTCGGCGGGGGTGATGTCCGTGCGTCCACAGAAAATTGAAAATCCTTCAACCCATCACCCCAACCTCTCCAAGTACTACATGAAGTCTCTTCAAAACTTCCATTCGATTGGAGTTGCGTAAATGGCCTTGGAATCATTGCTCACCCCACGGGGAGCGTCCGTGGACACAATCTGGCGTCTATGGACAAAGAGAAGGTATATGTAACAAAATAAATGCGTTGACATGTAAAATGTATTAGTATCACCTCTAAACTATAAAATAGCTTAGAAAAAAGGACGAAACGATGGTGGCGGCGTCGCCGCGATCAGAAAAACTGACGGCTACGAGTCGTCGCCATCAGGATCTCCACTGAGATCCTGCCCAAACTGGGCCAAACAGTGGTTTCTGGGCGAAAAACAGTGAAATATGGTGATTTTTGAGTCAAAAACACTCATTTCGCGTGTCTGCCCCCAACGCGTCGTGTAGCCGACACGACGCGTCTCTTTCCCGATTCATATTATATATGAAGAGGGCCACTGTTGGGCCACGCCTTGGGTGCCTGGCTAATTCCTGCGATCGCCTCAGGATTTTCTGGAAAAATCTTTTACGTGACCAGTTTCGTCAAAAATTGACCCTCGCGGAACGCCGCAAAAATGGTCACGGCTTATTTCTATAATTCTGAAAATGATAAATCAATAATAAAATTGATTAAAATCTTCGTAAATCGAGAAATAGAGCTTCGATCTGGGGCTGCGACGCGCAGGCGACGAAGGTCGGCGCCAGCCAAAAAATGATGAAAAATGACGATTTCTGGGGTATTTTACAAGAATTCCCCAAGAAATCAGTGAGATCTCAATGGGAGATGCTGAAATGCAGCATCCCCAAGCGCCACTATCACTGTGGCGCCGGCGGGTAGGGTGGAGGCCACCCTACCGCTTCACCCCCCTCCTTAGAAGGCTTGCCTACATCCAAAGGAAGGCAAGTCCAAGAGGGGTGCTTGGGTCTTGGTGACCCATGTGGCAAAAACATGGGTTTTTAGGGCCTTTTTATATTAAAATTCATAGGGCAAATGCCCCCCAGGCGACAGCAATGGTCCCTGGCACTCCCTGTGGCCTGTAGTTACATGAACAGAGGCGCTGCAGCCTCTCTGGACCTGCCTGGAGGTGCTGAAATATGCAATTTGGCCCTTTTTCTCCATGGGCATGGAAACATAATAATTCAAGAAATTCAAATAAAAAAAGTTTATTTAGGGTCTTTTCCAAACCCAAGGCGACCAATTCCTCGCGCCTGCAACCTCTTCCAGGTTGTGGTGGTTCGCAGATGGCGTCGTCGTCGCTTTGGTTGTCGCCCAGAGGAAGAGATAGACTTGGGGGCTCCATAGGGTCCATGGGGAGACCAAGGTGATACCTATTGTAGGAGTCAAGGAATTCCTCCTTCATCATGTTGATGCCCTGGACCTTAGCTCGTGCAGATGTCGACGTCGTCGACAATTCTCTTGCTGTCTGGGCGTCGTCGCCGTCCGCAGGCCCTCACACCGCCTGCTTTTAGGGTCATGTAGGGTCATTTCCTACGCAAGGCGCCCTGCGCCTGTTTAGGGTCGGTTACCAACCCAAGGCGACAAATTAACATGCCTGATTTGGTTACTGGTGGACGCGGGGCGCTCTCCGCGCGACCTGCTGTCGTTGCTCTGCGGATTTGCCATCCACACCAGTTTTCAAGCTGCTGCAGGGTCCAGATTTCCTGAAGACCTCTGCTGGGATCGTCGTCGTCGTCGCAGGAGCCCCTGGAGCTGATCTCAGGGCTGTCGTCGTCGCTGCTGTTGCCTTGGGGGCCAGTCTTGGCCCAGGCGTCCCTTCTTGCACTGTATTTCCACCAGTGCAATACCTTAGGCTGCAGTCTGTTGCGCTGCAGGAGTTGTCGAAACCCAGGCAGCAGGGCAGGACCTCGACGTTGTGGGTGCTCATCGACAGGTCCACCAGTGAACCACGCGGACAGCGGCAAGACCATTTTGAAGCGTTTTCGGCGGGGGTGATGTCCGTGCGTCCACAGAAAATTGAAAATCCTTCAACCCGTCACCCCAACCTCTCCAAGTACTACATGAAGTCTCTTCCAAACTTCGATTCGATTGGAGTTGCGTAAATGGCCTTGGAATCATTGCTCACCCCACGGGGAGTGTCCGCGGACACAATCTGGCGTCTTTGGACAAAGAGAAGGTATATGTAACAAAATAAATGCGTTGACATGTAAAATGTATTAGTATCACCTCTAAACTATAAAATAGCTTAGAAAAAAGGACGAAACGATGGTGGCGGCGTCGCCGCCATCAGAAGAACTGACGGCTACGAGTCGTCGCCATCAGGATCTCCACTGAGATCCTGCCCAAACTGGGCTAAACAGTGGTTTCTGGGCAAAAAACAGTGAAATATGGTGATTTTTGAGTCAAAAACACTCATTTTGCGTGTCTCCCCCCAACGCGTCGTGTAGCCGACACGACGCGTCTCTTTCCCGATTCATATTTTAGATGAAGAGGGCCACTGTTGGGCCACGCCTTGGGTGCCTGGCTGATTCCTGGGATCGCCTCAGGACTTTCTGGAAAAATCTTTTACGTGAACAATTTCGTCAAAAATTGACCCTCGCGGAACGCCGCAAAAATGGTCACGGCTCATTTCTATAATTCTGAAAACCATAAATCAATAATAAAATTGATTAAAATCTTCGTAAATCGAGAAATAGAGCCTCGATCTGAGGCTGCGACGCGCAGGCGACGAAGGTCGGCGCCAGCCCAAAAAATGACGAAAAATGACAATTTCTGGGGTATTTTACAAGAATTCCCCAAGAAATCAGTGAGATCTCAATGGGAGATGCTGAAATTCAGCATCCCCAAGCACCACTATCACTGTGGCGCCAGCGGGTAGGGTGGAGGCCACCCTACCGCTTCACTCCTTCCCTCCAAGCCCTGACAGGGAAACGCGTAGTGCCGTCCCTGTTAGGCCACAGCTGCTTAGTAGCGCTGTGTTCTCTTGTCCTTTCACAGGAGGGTCAGTAGGGCCCGAGACCTCTTTGACATGAACGCCCAGTAGTGCGTGTAGGTGCTGGGGTCAGCAGGCCTGGCAGGTGATGAGTGCAAGTGCTGAGTCCTCACCCTGCCTTCGAAGGCCGGTGCTGGCGTTAGTGAGTGTAGTGTAGTGGTGTCTCCTGTCCGGCGTGCTTTTCCACCTGGGCAGGGGAGTGCGTTAGCTTTTGGTCGTTAGAAAAATGGGCGTTTTGTATGCCCTTAGCACACTTGGCCACCCCTCCCCTCTAGTAGGTAGGGCATTTGCCGTCTTCCCCCAAGGATAGGCGCCAGCACAGAGACTGGGCGCCATAGGAGTGGTAATAGTACCTGATCAGGACCTTTGGTCCGACGTCAGCGAAGCCCGGTCTCCGGGAGCCACGACGGGGAGGGAAGTGAGACACATAGAGACGTACGTAGCACACTTAGGGGTATGGTAAAGCCTGTAAGAAAGGGTAGAACGCCATGCATCTGGACCATTCAGGGGTCCTAACTGTGGGCACGCTTGTCCCCAAACAGGGTGGACACACCTTGCTTCATAACACCTTGCTTGTCATTCCCCCCTGGTGTAGTAAGCCACCGTTATTCGTTGGCTCCCCAAGGTCATTACATCAGGGAAGTTCCCATGCAACAAATGGTCTACAAGGCACACACTTGCTGGGTGGCTGCAAACCTGATAAGCGGCCATCTGGCTCACGCTGGTAACCATAGGCATGGGACTGCAGGGCACAACCAGGGCAGGCACAGTGCTCCGCAAGCAGCGGATGTGTAGGTGTTTGGACCGCCGAACCCCATTGAGGATGGGAGGTAGTACATTCACCGTAACTGGAGCTCTACAGGAGTTCTGAGCCTGTCTTGGCACACACTGAGTAGGTCCAGCTGTTCTGCACAAGTGTGCTCACCGCCCCTGGAAGGTTGGGAGACAGTCAGTGGACTGACACAGTGAAATTAGTTTTTCTTTTTACGCTCGGATAGAGTCTCAGCAGGGTTAGTAACTGTCCCGTGTTGTTCTCAACGAGGTAGGAGCGGAAGATGGGGTTGATATTCCCATCTGGTTGTATAAAGGCGGACATGGGTTCCCAGGTCGCCTCAGATAGCCCATAGCCATCCCACATGGTAAGGAATTTCCAGCCCTGTTTATACTCGTGGCGAGCAAGACCTGCAACCACGTAGTAGCCATCGACTGCCATCTCATCGGCAGTCATCTCTTAGAGTTCGTCTGCCTCCTCTGGGCTGGCAGCTTTCTCTAGGTCGATACGCTCAACCTCACTGTTGCTGAGGCGTCACTCATCCCAGGACGAATCGTCAGGGGAGTTATAGTGCCTCAGCTGATTAGGCGCACAAAGCAGTTCACCACCTAGACATGGACTGCACCTGACATGGATCCTAGATCCATCTATCCTGATGACACGATGGGGCCCAAAATAAGGGTCCTGTAGACAGTTACGGGGCCAGGAGGGTAGACCTGAATGCTGCACCAAAAGAAGGTCACCTACCTTGAAACTGGCAGGCCGCCGTAGACGATTCCGTCGGCTCAGCTCACGGTCACGGATGTGTCTCAGGTTAGTCCCAGCCTGGTTAGCCATAGACTGTTTGTGTTCCAGCCAATCCCGAACCGGGCTCTTGAAGTCCTCAGGAAAGGGGGTTTTGAAGAACCAAGCAGGTCGTCCTCCATGAAAAAGCTCATGGGGCGTCAAACCCGTAGAAGAGCTCCTCTGAGAGTTCATGGTCAGCACTGCCCAGGGCACTAGGCGTACCCAGTCTTTGGTACGTTACTGTTTCATCAGGACTCTCAGGTTCTGTTCCAGCACACGGTTTTGTCTCTCACAAAGAGGGTTAGACGTGTGGGTATAGGGTACACCTGTGGTTACCTCAACGTTGAGGGCATTCAGCACTCGTTTGTACCATCCAGTGTCACTGCGGATGCGTACATCCTCATCAGAGTGCACCTGCTTAGGTGCTCCATAGGGTTCAAACCATTGTTCGACCAACATTTTCACAGTCTGCTCACCTGTGATTTTCTTATTGCAAGGGAACACACGGGTGAAGCGAGACAGGCCACAGGTGACCACTAGGCAACTATCATAGCCGCCGAAGCGAGGTAAGCCGTGGATGAAATCCACATAGAGAAGAGAGTTAGTACAATAGGGTATGGGTAAGCTGAAAATCAGTCCCCTATCCCTACTGTCGCTCTGCTTGCTGGCATGACAGCCACAAGCATCCACAATAGTCTGCATACGAGACCTCAATTCAGTCAGGGTTAGACTAGAGTAGAAACACTCACTGTCCACTGAGCGATTAGCGCCAGTGTGACCTGAGCTGAGATGGGCCCACTGTAGGCACCCATCAAGTCGGGCCTCAGGCACAACAATACGGTCCTCGTAGAAGAGATACTGGTTGTTTTTATACCACTGGTGCCCGTCAATGACACGGGGTTCCAGACCAGTGCTGAGGGTCTGGAGAATTTCTTTATACTCTGACTGATAGTCAGTTAGGCTCCAACCCTCGAGGATTTCAGTTTTGCGCATGGACAGGTCAAGCTGGACATCCATACGCTGGAAAGCCTCTTTGGCGAGCGCCTCAGAGCTCTCACCAATGAGTGCATGGAAGTTATTGCGCGATATATAGTCAGACAGTTCATTTTTTATACCAGGGATATGATGGACTGTCAGCCTGAACTGGCTCAGGTAAGTCCACCACCGCTTTAGTTTTGCTTTCTCCGGTGGTGGGCCCTTCTGAAAAGACTTCACCGGTTCCTGGTCACAGAGCCAGACAATAGGATTAGATCCCAATAGTCGGGACTGTGATGAGAGCACCAACATACCGGCCAAGAGTTCCTGGTTGTAGGTGCTGTAATTGGAACGCCCTTGGTTCCATTTCCAGTTGCAGTGTCCCAGTGGCACCAGCCGCCACTCACTGGTAGGATAGTCATGTTTCAAGGAGCCACCACGGTTCAGTCCGCTAGTACGATAATGGCAGTCGGTCGCTTCCGCTGGGTTAAGCTCCTGCCATTGGTAGATCGTTCCACCCCCCCCTACATCACTGGCATCAGTGATCAGGACTATCTCGCCCTTAGGGTGGGGTACTCCCAGGCAGTTGGAGGAGGCAATTTTCTTCTTCAACTCTTGGAAACACTCCTCCTCTCTGGCGGTCCACCTCCAGGGAGTAGTTTTCTTGATTAGGTCAGTGAGAGGGGCAGGAGAGTAGGTAAAGTTGTGGATGTGGCGCCTATAGAAGTTACAGGCGCCCACAAAACTCCTCACGTCGTGTAGACCCTTCTTAGGGTCATCGTGAATCTGCATGTCCTGCAGGGGCTGCATCTTAGACGCGGCTGGTTTCCACCAGCCATACCCCACGTCGAAACCCAAATACTCCATCTCCTCTTTAATGAACTCGCATTCCTCCAGTTTGATTCAGGGATGGCTTTCCTGATAAACAATGAAAAATTCACAGAGGAGAAGGGCATGGTCCTCTTGGGTATTGGTAACCAAACTCACGTTGTTGATGTGGGCCTCCATTTCTGCACCTCGAGAAATCAACTCCTGTACTAGAGGTCTGCGCCTCAGTATGTACAAAATTTTGTTCATTAGCTCCTGGAAGAGTGCTGGTGCATTAGCCACCCCAAAAGGCATGACCTTCCATTTAAACACACGACCCTTAGGGGTTATAAAAGCCAGCAGTTCCAGAGCTGCGGCGGTTAGGTCTACCTGCCAGAAACCACTGCGTTTGTCCATTTTGGTCTTGTACCGGCATTTGGCAATAAGGTCCAGGGGATTTTCCATGTTAGGAATACTCCCTGAGTGGTTTTGGGTTTTCTTGTTGACCTCACCATTGTCAACAACCAATCGTAGGGCAGTCGATCCTGGTTTAGCAACCAGGAAACAGGGACTGCAGTGATGGGCCTAGTCGCCCTTCTTATATTCTTCCACGAGGCCAGCATCAATACATTCCTGGATCTGGCGCTCGATTTCTTCAACCTGTTCCTGAGGAGCGGGGTAGGGACGACGCCTCACTCGCGTCTTCTCAAATTCATGTTTCAGTTTCAGGTCCATCTGGACCAGTTTTTTACAGCAAAGGGGAGGCGGCAGGGCGCCGAACACCTCCTCATAGGTTAGGAGCAGTTTCTTCAGTCGGGGGTCAAGTTTAAGACTCTCGATTTTCTGCAGGAAATCCTCCTCAGCATGGATATTGCTCTTTCCATGCTCTTTCTTTTTCTGCCGATCAGCAGTTTTGGCAGGTATTGAACCATCGTCCCACTCAGGGGGACATTGCTGCCCATAGTGCAGAGAATACACTAGGGGTATCTCAGGGTCAGGCAGCGTGTAGGAATGATCGTCCTCCCTCAGACCAGATGGAGGATTTCAAGGTTTGTCTGAGGTATTGTAGCCGCTCTTGGCGCTCAATACCTTTGGCCTTCAGGTACAACAGCCGTCGGAGTTCCCGAGTGTCATGCTCAGAAAGTGGCATGTTATTAGAAGCAGGTCGCGCTGGAGCATCAGGACTCTGGGCCACGGGTTCACCTGAGTGCATATGCTGCATGTGCAGCACCGGTTTCCCAACAGGAGAAGTTGGTTCTGAGGTTGACTCTAGATCTACCTCCTCCAGCAACAGCTGGGCCAGGAAGGCACTGTGTTTTAGTTCAACACAGCTGGGATCAACAGGAGGGATAGTGCTGGTGATCTCAGACAGTTGGTCGTCAGCATCCTCCTTCACAGCTGCAGGTTCCAAAAAGCCATCAGGAGATTCACACCCTGTAAGTGTGGCAGATAGGTGCTCAGGAGATCGTTTTTTGAGATCGGAAAGGGTCAGGCCACGATTTTCGGCCATGACTTCTTTCAGTAGCACCTGATCCAGATCACACAGGGGTACAGGATTGAGGGGTCCATCGACAATGGATAAGAAACTGGCCCACTCAGGGGCCTGCATAGCTGTGTCTGAGTCCTCAGGCACGTAAATGGGACCCTCAGGGAGTTGCACTCTTCCCACGGTCATTCGGCCTAGCATACGGCGCCAATAAGCGTGTTCACCTGAGCAACCCCAGTCAGGGGTGCACATGACAATCCTTCCTCCCTCATAAGCAATTTAGGTTACAACCTTCGCGAGCAGGGAGAAGGGAGGGTTAGCATACGCTAGGCCCATTGATTTCCAGAAGAAACGGAAAGTGTTGGTCAAATGTTTTGAGCAATACAACTGCACGATGTGCTGTTGTTGGCTCGCGAACAATTCCACCTGGATCTCATCCAGGTTTACCTGAAGGGCCCCAGTCCATTTTCAAGAACGTGACAGGCCAATTGGTAATTTTCAGTACGATAGTTAGTCTTGGCTGCGTAGCGCAGCAAAGACTCTTTTTGTCCTGACAGCTCCAAAGGTACGGAGAAGAGCCCACTGCCAAAGTCGCATAGCAAAGAATAGGGGCGCTGGAGAGACAGCATTTTTACCTGGGGGTTTCTTCGCAGGAAGTCGGTACCAATGACGATGTCAAAGGCGTCAGTGTCCAACACTCTGCAGTGTTGGGTCACAGTTTCGTCACCAAGACAAATAGTTACATCGACTCCCCCCCAGGAATGGATGGTACGCCCATCCCCTACTCTTATGGCCACTGTCTTAGTTTTCTTGAAAGTCTTTAGCAGGCGCCGGGCCACTATAGAAAGTGTTGCGCCGGTGTCAAGCACTGCTCAAAAACCTTGATCCCCTGATTTTCACGAGGATCCAGAAAACCAAGTCCTCCTCTTCGGAGTCGCCCCCCTACTCCTCAGCAGGGAATTTGACATCCACCCCCGCAGCCATGAGGGACTTGGCCATCCAGGCCAGTCGCCTCTTGTTGGAGTTATTCCCCTGAGGGGAGGCGTTATCCCCCTGTGGGCGCTTCTTGGGGTCCCCCTCGGCAGGAGAGGGAGCAGTAGCGGGTGCTGATGAGCACCTCTGGGGGTTGGGGGTTCCATCCTTGCCACCCCCCTTACCACCTCCTTTACCACCTCTATCCCCATTCTGGGCAGTTTTAGTGGGTGTTTCGGTCTTCTAGCGTTCAGCCTCCTGCCGCTTGTGTTTGTCACTTTCTCGTTTCTTTATGTGACACTCGTCCTCGTAGTGACGACGTTTGCCACAATAAGCACAGGTGATGGTACATCTGAAGTGGTCCTGATGGGTCACAGTTTTCCCATCTTTGGTGTGCTGCTGTCGTTTCATCTGCAGCATACAACCACTGCGGTGGTCGCAGTCAGGGGCATGACAAGGTCCCCCCTTGTCATTGACAGGCTTACAGTAGAACAGAGGGGGTGTACCTGCATCAAGTTTAACCACATTCATGGCACGCAGGTTACCCCTTCCTTTACCACCTCACTGGTTGGCGTTAGTGGGATTTTTAGGCCCTTTCCCTTCGCCACGTTCGGGGGTAGGGGTACCACCTCGACCCAGGTGTTTCTTGAGAAATTTGTCCATGTGGGAGTCATTCTCCCTCGCCAGGGCTAGCTCGATCAGCAGGTCCACCAGTTCGTCGTACGTGTGGGTCCGACTCTTCCTCTCAGAGGTAGTGCGACAATCGTCCCACGTACCTGAAGGGATCTTACTCATGAGCCACAGGTGGGGCTCTGTGGCTCCATAGGAACCCACGTTCATCCGTGAAAACAGATACTCTAGGTCGCACACGTATTCAGAGACTCGCGCAGCGGAAGGAAACTCAGGGAGCATAGGTAGCTCCTCTATCTGTGTGCGCACACTGAGGTCAGTCTCATAGAGCGGGAAAGTTTTCTCCAGTCTTCGGAGCACCTCGGCCCATGTTGAACAGGTTTTCACAATCTGCTTCGCCTGTTTTTGCAAAAACTTCTTTTTGCATGAGCGTTTCAACAGTGAACATTTAGTGGCCACATCCACAAGGGATTGGCCAGTCAGCAAAAGAAACTCAGCAAATTCTTCTGCCCATTCGGGCAGATTTTTCGGGTCGAACTCCGGCGATTCCAGCTGGATGTTCGCCTGGGCAATGGGTCTGCCACTCTTCCTACCTCCTGGGGTTAGGCCTGAAGGGGAGGGTTGGGTTGGGTTGGGTCAAGGCCTCGCCTGGTCGCCTACCCACGGTCCGCGCCGCCTTCCCTGACGGACCCGACTGGGCGGCCGTACCCGGGTGTTCGGTCACAAGGCCTGCCGGACTGTTGACCGCCCCCAGACCCCGCGGTGGCGCTCGCGGGCGGGAGATGCCGCCGTGCCTGTGTGTATGTGCCCTTGTGTGTCTGGGGGGGGGGGGGGGCTGTGGCACACCTGCTTGCTCCATTGTTGTTCGGCCGTGGCGCACATGGCACGGGGAAGTGTGTGCCTGGTGCTCCAGGCCCCGGCAGGGAGGCTGGAGAGCCTGACTCTGAGCCCGCCGGGGGAGATGTGGGCCTGGGCTCGCAACCTCCACGTCACAAGGACATACTACCCAACCACTCCACGACTGCCTATTGGCACGGGAAGGCGGTGGTACGTGGCACGACTGGGGTCAGACCCGCACTCCTTGACTGCCTTAGGCACAGGTGGTGCTGCCTCGCGGGCTGGGTCCGGCTCCCACGGCCGAGGGCGTACCCCGGGCAGATGGAGGGGCACCAGGGCGCAGAGTGTGCTTCCCTGCCCTGGGTGCCGCCAGTGCTGGCTGCACTGGCTGCGGCGCTACAGCCCGCGTAGACGAGGGGGCCCAGAGGGCACCACACCCGAATGGCCTCTCCTTTGAGGAAGGGGGGGGGGGCAGGGGTCGGCTGGTGGCTGTCTGGCCTCCAGGGGTCGCCCACAACTGCACTAGAGTGCACGGGGCTGTGCTGGCCTAGGCGTCTGTGATGAAGTTGGAGGGGCACGTGCACACCTGGAGGTTCCCTAGGCAGGCCGCTCAAGGGATACCCACAGCGGTCAAGCGGTGAGCCCTTCACAGCCTCCACTCTTTAGGCCCTGAGGGCGCCGACTCCGTGCACCCCTCCCGTCGGGGGCGCAGGCGGGGGGGGGGGGGTCAGGGTGGTGGATGGGTCTACCTGTTCACTTGTGTGGGAGGGGAGGACCACCTGCTGGGTTACCATGCGGGTCCCAGATCCCATCATACTCGTCGCTCGGCGTCCGCTCCCTGAGGGACCTCGATCACCATGTGACGGCCTGCAGTGAGGGTGCGAAGGCATGCTGGGGGGGGGGGGGCTGCTGGGCCTGCTTTCGGTCCGGCCCCATTTCTGTTGGGGGGGGGGGTGGGGGCAGCAAAAGGTCTGCTCCCCTGTTTCCTGGTCCCCAAGGGGAACCAGCCCACGGCCTGCACCCTCGCTTTGTGGTGGCTGAAATTTGGGCCGACAGAGCCTGAAGCCACATCCACAAGGGATTGGCCAGTCAGCAAAAGAAACTCAGCAAATTCTTCTGCCCATTCGGGCAGATTTTTCGGGTCGAACTCCGGCGATTCCAGCTGGATGTTCGCCTGGGCAATGGGTCTGCCACTCTTCCTACCTCCTGGGGTTAGGCCTGAAGGGGGGGGAGATACGCCGGCAAGGGGTGCCAGGGCTGACAGCGCTCTTTTCTCAGTCTCTGTCAGAGGCAGGTCTTGTAGGTCAGCGATAGGGACTGTCCTAGCGCGAGGATGAAAAGGGCTGGGGCAAGTGACCTTGGGTAGCAACCTGGACACCCTTGATCTTTTGAGATCTTCAGCCAGCGTGCTCAGTCTGGGTGAGGGTGAGGCCAGTGCTGGCTGGGGTAAGGGTTCAGTGATACCGAGTTTAGCTTTGACAGCCTCAGAAAGGGCTGTCACATCAGGGTCTTCGGACCCAGACAGTAATTTGGCCAGTAGTTCGGCCGTACGATCCAGGGCCCCATAAGTTGGCTCTGGCAGATGGGGATCCTTCACAGGGCTCCTGCTAGTGTTTGGCAGCTCTGGACGCCATACTGGCCTTCTCGGTTGCCTGGGTAGAGACACTGTGTCGGCCAGGTCCGTAGGTGGGCCGGAGTAAGGGTAGGAACCCATGTCTGTGTACGGTGGGGATCCCAAGGCGTTTAGTGGTTCCTCTCCATGTTCGCCTGTGACGGACTTGTAGTACTCCTCGTGGAGAATATATTCGTTGATTCTCCTTCTGAATTCGCCTTTTTCCTCAGGTCCTCCAGCTGGAGTAGCCGTTGAAGAAGAAGCAGGGCAAACAGATGGGGAGATAGACGCAGCAACTCTTCGGCGGAGATGCTGCAGGCTGTCACCACGGGCCGCTAAGGCCTCCGTGGTTAATCAGGGCGCTTCTTGTTCCGCCCTTCTGTGTACTGGATCTTCTTCAGACCCAGATGCGGCTCTGAGCTTGGGCTCACTCATTGAGGTGGGCCAACTGTTGCCAAGTTGAACTTGTACACTCCGAATTGGCCAGGTCCTGGCAGACATCTGTACTGATGGTGTGGACATTTTGTTTCTGGTTTTGGCTTGTGTACTTCTCAGAGTCTGTTCGAAAGGTTCTCAAGGGTTGCCTCTGCTACCGGAAAGATGTCCTTGATTAGTGCCCTAATGATTTTGATGAAATCCTGCAAACTTTGATGTTGAAAACCCAAACCAAAGCAGTAAGTAGAGCAAGCACAGGATATGGATCGAATCAATGAATAGTTTTGAAATCGAGTGTATCACAGAAGGGTTGCAGATAGACAAAGCAGGCTTAAATACAAAGCTTCAATCACAAATGAATAAAACAAAAGATTTTAAGTGAAACCTGGCCTGACTCTAGCCTCCAAGTTAGCATCAAGCACTTCATGTGCACTCTTTTGGATGAAATGGAGCTGGTTAGGAATATGGGGCAAAGGAGTTAGGCCAGACACAGAATATGACTTGGCCAAGCAACTGAATTCATAAACAGTTAAAAGGTAGAACCACAATAAGTGGTAGAAACAGTTGAGTATAGGGGTCTTGTGGTGGGGGACCACTAGGCTTAACCTCCAAGGCCCTAGGCATGAAATGCCTTTTGAACTTCAGTATAACCTCCATGAAGGAAGATACCTCCGCTCCGTTCAGTGGTAGGGGTGAACTTCATGGGGGGCTAGGGTTATAACCCTAGTTACTTTGGGAAAGTGTACCTTAGGCTTCAAAAGAGAGATAAAAATACTTAAGTAAGTCTTAGCATCAACAAAAGGGTTTTATGGGGAGCTTGGCCTGGATGAAGCCCTCCAAGAAAGACATGGCTGTGACTGTTTCTTACTGTTTTTGCTTGTTTTTGACAAAACCGAATGCACCAAGAAATAATTTATCTCGCTAAAAATCCACTGCTTTTTCCGGAAAACCGTGACTTTTTCTTGCTTCTAACATTTGTGCTTTTGTATGAAAATGCCCATCAACTCTTAGATGTTTTTAAAGACAGTTTTTGAAATGCGTGTTGCACGCAGCACTACAAGGACCATTTTTAACATCCATCTTTGTCCGAGGCCTCGCACAAACAGCAACACAACAACACAGGAAACTGCATCACAGGGTGAAACATGCCACACAAAGTGACAGCAAAAAGGTCGTCGAAGAACAATGACTAGCGCGAGGCTTCGCGCATAATACATCACCCAAAGCCTCAGACGCCCCAGACGCGCAGACCCACCCCACGGGGAGCGCACAGCCCCAAGTCAGGTAGGGGGGAAACGGGACCGGGCCGCCCCCCCCCCAAGGAAACCAAACAGAGCACGGGACCGAGTCAGGACACGCGAAGGGGCACGGACCGCGTCGAACAGCCCTACCAGCGCCCAGCACCGGGACCGCGCGAGGTGCGCGCGCCACACCAACCCGGGGAGGGGGGGGGGCGGACGCCGCGAGAGCGCGAGCGCACACACAAACAAAGGACACGCGGGGAATACCAGAAGGGCAACCGGACCGAGCCCGCGGAACGCACAGACCGCATGGAATGGCGTACCAGCGAGCGAGGATAAGGGACACCCGGACCGGAGGGCCCGCCACACACAGCGCAAGAAACGCGGGGCGGGAAGGGGGAAACGGGGAAGACACAACACCCGGCACCGGCCCCAACCCCCTTGAACCGGCCGCGACCGCCGCGCACACACGAACAGGGCACTGCACCCGCCAAGGCAGTAGTGGCGCACCGAGCCACGCACCAACCCCACGGCTAGGCAGCCTCCGCGCCAGCCCACGGGGGACCCACTGGCAACAAGCCAGTAGCACGGGCCCGGCGGCGCCGGCACCCCGGGAGACCACGCATTGGGGGGGCGATGCGGTGGGTAAGCGCCTGCAGCTACGGCTGCTAAGTGATGCACTGACCGGGGAGTCGCGAAATGGGGAAGCCGGGGAGGGACAGGGCTCCGAGCCCCGTGAACCCGGGGGGCTGCGCCACCAGGCAGGAGGTGTGTCCCGAAGGGCCCCCGACTAGGACCCGGTGGGGAGGATATCACCTGGCCCGACCAGGTGGCTTCCCGGGGCCGAAAGGCGTCTAGTACCCGCAAAATGAAACCTCAAACCTCAAACCGCATAATACGTCACAACAAACGAAGAAATTACTTTTTCATGGGAACAGTTTGGATCTTAGCACCCATAGATCTAGCCACAGACGTCCTACCCTTTGGAGGTGGTTTTGCGGGTTATTTTCTTGGTACGGACTCACGAGCTGGCTGCTTGAATGGAAGTCCGGCCCGGCTCTCTTCGGACCCTGGTCTCACTGCCGTTTTTGCGTTGCAGTATAAGCCTTGGGAAACCTGCAAACTGCTGAGTGTGTGCGAATGCGCGAGTTTGCGGAAAAAATGTGTGCAGCGAAAGTTGACAGGGTACGTGTGTAGTAGATGCGACGAAGAGCACGTGCACAAATAATATCAAGAGCAACCACTAGAACGCTCGCTTCTCGCCATCGCCAGCCTACTTTGCCACTGATGTCTGCGTGTCAAGAGAGCAAGTTGTTTTTCCAACTTTCATTGCTTTTCGTGCATGAAAGAGAGTGCGAGTATATATCGCCGGAGTGAGACCTAGGCTTGTGATCCCTGTCCGCAACAAGCAGCACACAAGCGACAGTGCAAGAACGCAGCGCGTCCAACATGGGACAGTGCAGTCATCATGGTGTGTGTTTGTCGATGATTGTACGAGTAATATGGTTCGTGTTGAGGAGAGCTCAACGATCTTCCGATAAAATTACGACATGACGTCTTATATGATATGAGACCGGGGTCTGCCGTTTCGCATGTATGTGTATGTAATTGCCTCAGTGGGGAGTGGAGACCGGGTAGATTCTGCAGTGCACATGCCTTTGCGCGCCGTGTTGTGTCTTTCGTTCTCAGGTGGCAATCCAGTTGATGTGGAGTCGGCAGTGGGGATACGGAGCTGGGAGCAGAGCACGCAAACATTGGAGTTAAATTAGTTGTGACAAAGCTTGGGAATGGATACTCTACAGCAGGTTAGGGTTGGTACAACTGAGAGAATGATTTCAAGGAATACGTGCGACTTGAGGGGGGGGGGGGGGGGGCTGTCGAAAAACAGTCCTCTAGCCAGCCCAGACGAAGGGAAAAAAATAACAGCAAAACTGCCTACTCTCAGGGGCAGGGACAGGTGTCAAAGGTGCCTAAAAAGCTTTACCCTGGTCTCCCCGCCCAAGCTAACAGGAGTGCGAACCTTTGTCTATGCGGCTGGGCTCCACAGTGCAAATGCAGCGACGGGAATTCAACAAGCGTCTCCCTGACGTTCTCTCTGTGTTCCTTCGGCACATGTGGTGGCTTATGGTGCGTAGGAAACCAACGGCCATGCCAGACCACGGGCAGGGCCACAGTCCAGTCCGCAGATACACCCCCCCCCCCCCACAGAGGGCACCAGGCAACCAGGATCGGGTGAGAGGCGGGGACCGAGGTAGCACAAGGGTGGGGGAGACCCCAGGGGAAAGGGTAGGGGCGAGGGGGAGGGGCAGGGGTAGAGCACGCGAGTGGCACACACGAGTGACAGCGCGGCACAGCCAGGGAGGGCAGACGTACAGGCAGGGTCGACAGCGAGAAGGAGAATGGGAGGGGAGACAGGCGAGAGAGGGGGCCCAGGGCAGCGGGACAGGGGTAGCACGGAGAAGAGCAGGGGGCACACGCAGGGCGCGCCGGAGCAGCGGGGAGCCCGAACACGGAACAAAAAAAAACAACAGCAGGACAGGCGGACACACAGGAAGGGCACATATCGGAGGCAGGGCACGGGAGGTGGGGGGAACAGGGGGCCAACAAGGGCGCAAAGGAACACAATGTCTCTCACAGAGAAGCACCATGCCGATGACCCGCATAGAGCCGTACCGGCCGCCCCGCCCGACCATCAGGGAACTGATGGAGGGGCGGCCGGCGGGAGAGGACGACGGGGGAGTCCCCCCGAAGGGGTGTCTGGGGAGGCTGCCCAGGTTGGCTTACAGGTCAGAAGACAGGGCAGAAGCCCAGAGGCGCGTGAGGGCGCGCGAGATACAACCATGGCACGGGGACGACCAGCGGGGAACACACGGAGCAGGAGAACAACACTAAGAGGGCGGGCAGGAGACAGAGGGGAGGGGAGGGTAGAGAGGAGAGAGAGACGATACATGTACAACAACGCGGGCTAAAAGGCTGGGTCGCCTGGCATGGCCGGGGACCGCCAAGGGCCGCGCCACAGGATGGCGGTCGGACTGGACGAGAGCACCGAACGGAACCGAGACAGATGGCGATGCAGTGTTGTTGTGCGTGCATGCAGGGAGGAGGGAACCACGCGGAAAAAAGCGCAGCAAAAAAAACAAAAACGCGGACAACACCCCGCAGCACCACAAGGAGACGGGACAGAAAAGGACGAGTGGCTAGGGCCACGCGACGGCCCCAGGGGACTAGGACAGCATGGGAGGCGGCACAGGAGTGAGGGGCGGGGGCGGGAGGGGAGCGACCCGTGCTAGGCGCACAAAACCGTCCCCGGATGGATGAGGATCCAGTGGGCCCGTGCCACAGGGTTGCTGGCGGCCTGGTGGGGTATGAACACGGGACGAGGGATCAGATGGGGCCGCACAACAACCCAAGGGATTAGGCCGGGGCCGCGGCACAGGGGAAGAAGGCGGGAAGGGAGCGACCCGTGCTAGGCGCACGAAACGGTCCCCGGATGGATGCGGATCCAGTGGGCCCGCCCCACAGGGTTGCTGGCGGCCCGGTGGGGTATAAACACGGGATGAGGGATGTGATTGGGCCGCACGACAGCCCAGGAGATTAGGCCGGGGCCGCGGCACAGGCGAAAGGGACGGGGGCGGGAAGGAAGCGACCCGTGCTAAGCGCACGAAGCGGTCCCCGGAAGGAAGAGGCTCCAGTGGGCCCGCGCCACAGGGTTGCAGGCAACCCGGTGGGGTATAAACACGGGATGAAGGGACAAGGGGACGGGGCGGGGAAGGCCGTGTCGCTAGAGCCACACAACGGCCCGACGGGGTAGGGAGTCCATGGGACGCTGGGAACGGGCCGGTGCCGGGATGAGGCAAAGGGGAATGGGACATGGGATGGGCAGGGAGGCGCCAAGCAACAGCCCCATGGGATTGGGAAACCAGTCGCCATGGAGTGGTGAACCATGGGCCAACCATGGGGAACCTGACCACGGGAAGTCGGGAAAATGCCCTGAACTCCGGGACGGCCGTGAGGTGTCTGCAGGGGTGAGGGTTGACCTTGAGATCCCCGGGTCAATGGCCTGAGTACACGTAGGTTCACGCGTGAGCGGAACAAGGGGGAACGTGGAAAGGGTCGCCCCCTGGCCTCCAGCCGTGGATGGACGACAACCAAGTGCATCCGGGAGCCGAGTGGGTACTCCAACCCGTGAGGGATGCAGAGTGGTGGAATGTGGTGGACAGAGAGAAATGCCCCGCTGTCGGCGAGGGCTATCCACAGGAAACCCGCCTGCAGGCGCCCAAAAGGCTATGCTAGGGGGGGAAGGCCGGGGGATCCTTCAAAGGGTGACCAGAAGGAGCTGAAACCGTGAGGGCAGCGACTGAAGGGAGCCTACCGCCGGTCATGCCCCAAGGGAACCTGGTTGAAGTTCTCGGCCGTGAGGTGAGACAGGGGTCGCCAGGGGAACTGATGGTGGAGAGCACTCCTTCCCGCCAGAGGCGGCCACCATGTAAAACAAACAAGGAGAAGTCAGATGAGGCTGCGGACGCGGCCGCCCTTACTTACTTACTTACTTGGGAATGGATACTCTACAGTAGGTTAGGGTTGGTACAACTGAGAGAATTATTTCAAGGAAAACGTGCGACTTGAGGGGGGGGCTGTCGAAAAACAGTCCTCTAGCCAGCCCAGACGGAGGGAAAAAAATAACAGCAAAACTGCCTACTCTCAGGGGCAGGGACAGGTGTCAAAGGTACCTAAAAAGCTTTACCGTGGCCTCCCCGCCCAAGCTAACAGCAGCACCTCAGCATTTTTGCTGTTCATGCTAGTTACTCCACGCCCCCCTACCCTGCAAGGTATCATGTTTGGTAGGATCACCCATTTGCTGGGGTGGTTCCATGAACAAGGACACACCCATATTTGTCTTTTTTCAGACCAATCATAGCTAAACGACCATGTTCAGTCTTGGGAGGGGAGTGCAATGGGTTTGGCCAGGTCCATCCGACGGATGTTGATATACTGAACAAAGGATTGGTTTTCCTAACTCACAGATGTTGTAGACGGCTGAGTGCGCGGAAATTGGTGAGAGCATGAGCGCCGCAGCGACGCATGGACAGAAGCATGGACGCATGTTGTACAAGACAACAAATGAAGAGAATAGTTCACAGGCACGATCACAATCCGATTATTTAACGCCTGAGTGTCTGTAGATTATTTGTCGGCATGTTGCATCCGTGCCATTTCTGGTGCACAAGCATGTTAAATGAACACTCAATGCCGTCTCTGAATGTGGACTCACAGTGAAGGTTACTTCTGCTTGATGCTCGCGTTGTGAAGTAGACAGCTTGGGAGGTGCCCGTGAGAACAAATTTGTAAACAAGCGCAGGAGGATTTTGGAAACGGTGTATGGGTTCCGAAATATTTGTCGTTTTTGGAAGAAATCTGCCTGTGAACAAAAACACTCATCGACTGAGGAGTCATGAAATAACAATCCTTTAACAGCATCCCCTCACTTTTAGGAAGGGTCACGCAGTAGTGTGGTGCACAAATTAGTTAACAGTATAATTAGAGAAATATTCCGAGGTAGAAAACAGTAAACGGTGACACCAGAAAAAACTCTAAGGTAAAAACCGAGAGGTTTCAGACACCCGGCACTGGCTGCAGCAGAAAATAGGCCACCACGAATGGGCTGTAGAATTGGCCGATGAAGGCGTGCCCTGATGCTGCAAGTGCCTGCCCCACTTAAGGGTGGAGGGCTGAAAATTGGCCCTCTTTGACAGTTAAAAAATGAGTAAAAGTGGTAAAAAAAATTGTGACAGCCGATTTACAGGTTGTGCCGCCAAAGGGTGCCTGATAAGGGCACAGGAGACTGTCTCTGCAATTGGTGAAGAATGCACATGGGGAGCTGGAAAAATACAAAAACAGCAATATCAGAGTAAACGTTCCAGAAAAAAATCACGAAATTCGGTAGCATGATGCATACAATGTTTACAGCGCAAAGCATGCAAAATGAAACCGGCAGCGCAAAGCATGCAAGATCTTGCAGCGTGAAGCTTGCATAGGTAAGTTTGCAGCACGAAGATGAAAAATTTTGCAACGTGAAGCTTGCATAAGTAAATCTGCAGCGCAAAGCATGCAAATCCAATCAAGGAACCCTGAAATTACTCACTTGAGCTCAATAGAAAGTTTTATAGTGATTTCCACACTGTGTGTTTGTTGTGCCCCTCCTGCTGCTTGCTGCTGGTGTAGGGTTTCCTGCTGCTTGTTTCTGATGAGGAAAATGTTTCATTTGCTGAAATACAACCAATCCAGGATAACCGAAGCCAGAGATGAGCAAGTAGAAGAAACTCAGGATCAAAGCATGAAGGGCTGCAGTCAGAAAGAGTTAGATAAAGAAATCTATCAATAATAGACCACAGCAATTAGCATACATTGCAACTCAGGATGAAGTATTTTACATGTTTGAGAACAACTGATTGGAAAACTGCCCCAAGGGCTCACTCTCATCCACAGTGCCATCCTGAGATGTGCACTCTTTGTTTTTGGGTCCCATAGGTGGTGAGGTGGCATGGTATATGGCGATGAGGTCACTGCCATGTCACATGGGATATTCCTACTTAGCTACGCTGACCGGGAATTGAACCCAGGACCTCTCAAAAAGAGGTGCCCAGCCCCCTAGGGTGCATACCACTAGGGTAGTTAAGAATTCATGACACAACATAGATAAATTCATAGGCTCTGCCCTGGATATGTCAGTTCTCAGTCAACTCAGGAAAAGATGAATAGCGTCACATTGATAGGGGATTGAGGGGTCCACTCCATATCCTGATTTAGTGTTTGGTTCCATAAGTCAAAATCTGTTTTCACCCAATTTGGTTAGGCCAATACTAAGATAAAAATGCTAGAGTGCTTAATGCATCTCTAATACAACTACAGTATGCCTCAAGGCATTGGAAAAGCACTTTTTCTTACTCCCCCCTTGTGCTGTGGTGGCCATCACTGTCGCATTTTGGGAAAAAGGGTATTTTTCTTGTCCTTTCCTTGGTTTCCACATCTACTTCAAAATACCTATGGCCTCCCTCACACTGGAAAAATGGGCGTTCACCATGGCTGGCGCCTTTTTGCTGCTTTGTTCGTGACATTTCCTACAGAAAGCTCAGCGCTCATGGCGCTGCTGGGGTTCCTGTGGCTGGGTTGGGTTAGTTTCGGTGCATGCCAAATACATGTGCATGTGCATCCCTCCCTCCAAGACGCAGCGCAACATAAACCCAACGCAAGACGCAATATACACACGCGCATGGGTTCTCGTAAACCTGCAGGCGACCTGTGACCTGTCTTAGGGCGGAGGGAGTTGTTAAAAAAATTAATTTGGCCCTTGGTCGGGTCTTGGGTTCTGCTCAGTCCCTAGGCTGCGATTTTTGGCCCGAACGGCGGCCTACTCAGCGACGCTTCGCGAAGGTATCTGTACAGAGAGGAATGGGAGGAGGATGGACGAAACCACGCAAACGCGAAGGGCAAACACCTAAATCCGTCAAATGACGGCCTAGAATTTTTCTAAGAACACATACCTGAGCAGAATCCAATTGTGCATCAGATGCACATTTTTATAAAATCTGTAGTCTTCTCTTGATTTTTAAAATCAAGAAATTCCTACGCAGAAAAGGGCGGCGCGCAGGAGCGGCTCCTAGCGAAGCGCCGGAAAATAAAAAGATATTGAGATTATAAACGCATGTCTCACGTAGACAGGAAAATGACGAGACACACATGAATAGATGTGATTAAAGATTCCACCCAGATTGCCAGAATCAACCAAAAATCAAGAATTCGAAAAATAAGAATATGACTTCAATGAATCAGGTATAAACTGCAGGTGTGCTCGTTCTGTTTGCCCGACGCACAGTGCTCGCCATGTGTCGTCGTTTTTCAAGCCTGGTAGCACAATAGAACACGATAGAGGGATACATCAGAAAGATTGCAGATTATTAGAGGTAAGATCAGGGCAAAAACGATGGCCTTCGGCCAGCGAGTGGTTGTCATGGGGGGCTAACGGTCCTGTCCTGCGATGCAATGCGGGGCAACCATGACAACTGCTCGTACACACCAACCTCCCTTTTTTGTAGCACTGATTAGAACATACACACGCGTGCATAAACGCTTGCTTTGCTTGTGTCTCGTTTCTGCTCTCCCTTGCTTTGCTCTCCAGCGGTAGGTAAGGTGAGTAAGCCCAGGAGGGGCCACCCCCTGGTGCAGTTCGTGATGGTGGTATGGATTGTGGGAAAAGAGAAAGATTGACAGTACCCTAGTGCATGCTCGTGCATTCACACACGCATTAAAGGGTAGGCCACGCGAAATGCGCACGGTAAACCTTGTTTAGGTTACCCAGGGGCTCCTTAGTCTCTTAACGCTTGCTTGCTTGACAGGGTTGTTTGAGGACAGCGTATTATAGGTCACACTGACAAGCGTATAATACGTGGAGTGTGGCTTGGTTCCTCAGCCGCAAACACCCCTTCATTGGCCTTTGCTTTACAGGTGGGCAGATCAGGGTGAACTGGTGCAGTCCCTTGAGCCCTGCTAAAATATACGGCGCTGATCACACAAACAACAAGCTACGACTCAGCCAGGAGTGGCAAGCGTAGCCCGACCTCTTCAACATTCACACTGTGCACGCAACAAGAGCACCCCTTCCCTGCAAGCCCTAGCAGGGAAACGCGTTGTGGCGTCCCTGTTAGACCACAGTTGCTTAGCAGCGCTGTGTTCTCTTGTCTTCTTCACAGGAGGGTCATTAGGACCCACGACTTTATCTTCAACACCACCCAGTAGAGCGTGAGTGTAGGAGTGGTAATCCTGTGTGGGGGCTTGAGCCAGTTGCAGTAGCGCTCGCCCACCAGGATGGTGCCACTGTAGGTAGGGTGTGTAGAGTAGTGATGTCTCCTGTCCCGCGTGCTTTTCCACGTGGGCAGGGGAATGCGTTAGCTTTTGGCCTTTAGCAAAAATGGGTGTTTTGTATGCCCTTAGCACACTTGGCCACCCCTCCCCTCTAGTAGGTAGGGCTTTTGCCGTCTTCCCCCATGGATAGGCGCCAGCACAGAAATTGGGCGTCATAGGAGTGGTACTGGTAACTGACTAGGACCTTCGGTCCGACATCAGCGAAGCCCGTTGATTCGGGAGGCCCGCCCGGGAGAGAAGTGAGACACACACAGACATACGTAGCACACTTAGGGGTAAGGTTCAGTCCCTAGCTTTAGTCTTGGAGGCAAGCGTCTCAGCGAGCCTCAGCAACTCACCAAGGTTGTTCTGGGACAAGTAGTCAACCAGAACTGAATTTAGGCGTCCCTCAGGTAGAACAAACGCAGAGAAGGGCTCCCAGGTGGCCTCTTCGACTCCAAACCCTTCCCAGAGGGTCAGGAAGCGCCAACCCTGGCGATAGCGGTGGCGTAGGACAGACTTCACCAGGTAGAAGCCCTCCTTAGCCATCTCCTCGGCGTTCATGTCGGGGAGTTCCCCTTCAACTTCCATAGGGCTGGCAGCCCCTTGTAGGTCTAGGGCGGCGATTTCCTCGTCGTTCAGCTCCCACTCCTCCCCACAGAGGTCTTCAGGATCATAGTAGCGCTTCAGTTGTTGAGCAGCGCACACCAGGGTCCCCCCTAGACGAGGAGAACACCGCACGGTTATACGGTGTCCATCCACAGATAGAATCTTGTAGGGCCCGAAGTATGGATCGTCGCTGGTAGAGCGTGGCCAGGCGGGTAATCGGCTGTGGTGCACCAGCACCCAGTCCCCCTCTTGGTAGGTGGCCGGTACTCGGTGCTTGTTCTTCTTGTTCCACTGACGCTCCCTCACTCTCTGGAGCATAGCCTTGGCCTTGTCCACCTTCGCCTGTTGCTCTTGGACCCATCCACCCACAGAAGAATGGGTGTCCTCTGGATAGGGGGCATGTAGGAACCAGGCCGGGCGCCCTAGGAATAGCTCATGGGGCGAGTAGCCAGTAGCTGAACTCTCTTGGGAGTTCATCATCAAGGATATGACGGGGAGTAGTCTCATCCAGTCTCTCGTGGGTTCAGTTTTGCACCATATCCTTACATTCTCCTTGAGGACACGGATCTGTCGCTCACATAGGGGGTTACTCGTGTGCGAGTAGGGGATCCCCGTAGACACCTGGACATTTAGGGATCTCAGGACCCTCTTGTACCAGCCGGTATCTGAGCGTACTCGTACGTCCTCATCGGAGTTGATCTCCTTGGGCGCGCCTCCCCGGTAATGTGCTTGGTACATGGGAACACCCTGGTAAACCTGGTCAACCCACAGGTTACAACGAGGGCAAAGTCATAGCCCGCGAACTTCGGCATCTCCGTGTAGTCCACGTATAGAACACTGTTAGCACAGTGAGAGATGGGCAGCGTCGAGTGGAGACCTCTGTCCCTGATATCCCCTGGTTTGCAGGACCTGCACGGGCACTTGTCCACGATAGGCTGGAGGGTTTTCCGCAGTTGGTCGTCAGTCCACGTAGTGTGGAACCACTGCTTGAATAGCCTCAGGGTACGGTCAGCACCCACATGACCGCTGGACTCATGGGTCCACTTCAGCAGCGCTGGGACTCTGTCACTAGGTACCACGATGCGGTCCTCGTGCCAGAGGTAGCTCTTGTCCCTCTTCCACTGATGTTGGTTGACCAGGAGGGGTTCAAGGCATTTCTCCAGCCGCTTGTAGATATCCCCAAACTCCTTCAGGTAGTCCGATTGTTGGAGTCCATCCAGGGAACGTATCATAGTCATGTTGAGGTTCAAGTGGACGTCCATACGGCTGAACGCCTCCTTAAAGTTGTTGCGGCTGATGTCGTCTGCACACTCGTTCTTCACTCCCTGGATATGGTGTACCTCAGCCGTAGTTTACTGAGGTAGGTCCACCAGCGCCGTAGCTTGGCCTTCTCAGGTCGGGGGCCCTTCTGAAAAGTGCGGACCGGCTCTTGGTCGCACAGCCAGACCAAAGGGTTACTCCCCAACAGTCGTGCTTGTCAGGATAGCACTAGCATACCCGCGAGCAATTCCTGCTCATAGGTGGAGTAGTTCCCCCTGGCCTGGTTCCATTTCCAGTTCCAGTGGCCGAGAGGTACTAGGACCCACTTGCCGTCAGGGTAGCTGTGCTTGAGAGTTCCATCTCCGTTGAGACCTTCCGTCCCCCATTGGGAAATGGCCGAGTCGAACTCCTCCTTCTCTAGTGCTTGCCATTGGAACAACGTTCCACCACCGCCCACATTGCTGGCGTCGGTCACCAGGATAATCTCCCCTTGTGCCCTACGCACGCCCAAGCACTCAGCATTGGCCACCTTGTCTTTGAGCTCGTCAAACGCTTGTTGCTCTTGTGGGCCGCAGCGCCAAGTAGTACTCTTCTTGATCAAGTCCGTCAGAATGGCGCTGGTGTAGGTGAAGCTTTTGATACGGCGGCGATAGAAGTTGGACACCCCAATGAAACTGTGTACATCATGAAGTCCTTTCTTGGTGTCTTCGTGTCGTACCGTAGCATCCATCAGGGGTTTGGCCTTGGAGGCCGCTGGGGTCCACCACCCATAGCCAACGTCAAACCCCAGGTACTGCATGGTGTCCTGCATGAACTCACACTTCTCCAGCTTGAGTCGTGTGTGGTTATCCTGGCAGACCGCAAAGAACTCACCCAAGAGGATTAGGTGATCCTCCTGGGTATTGGTCCCGAGGCATACATCGTCGATGTGTGCTTCCATCTGGGCCCCACGGGATATAAGTTCCTGCACCTTAGGTCTCCTTCGTAGGATGGAAAAGATCTTGTTCATCAGCTCTTGGAATAGAGCGGGTGCATTGGCGACGCCAAATGGCATGACCTTCCACTTGAACACCCTCCCCTGAGGGGTGATGAAGGCTAGTAGCTCCTGAGCGTTGGGCGTCAGGTCCACTTGCCAGAATCCGCTCCTCTTGTCCATCCTGGTCTTGTAGCGACAGGAGGCTATCTTCTCAAGGGTAGACTCCATATTAGGAATGGACCCTGAGTGGTTCAACGTTTTCTTGTTCAGCTCTCCGTAGTCCACTACCAGCCGTTTCGCTGTAGACCCAGGTTTAGCCACCAGGAAACAGGGGCTGCAGTATTGGGGGTAGTCCCCGTCCTTGTACTCCAGGACTAGGCCAGCGTCGATACCTTCTTGTATCTGTCGCTCAATCTCGTCAGCCTGCTCTTTGGGAGCTGGATAGGGTCTCCTCCGGATCTTGTGACCCACGAACTCGGGTTTCAGCTTGAGGTCCATCTGTACCACCTTGTCACATGAAGCGGGAGGGGGTAGTTCTCCGAACACCTCCAGATAGGTCCTTATAAGCTTCTGCACCCGCGGGTCCAATAGCTTGATCTTGTCCTCCATGTCCTCGTCAGAGTGTAAGTTGCTTGCCCCCTGAGTAATAGACGTCGGAAGGTGATCCTCCACCGACTCTTCGCCCTCCGTCGTGTCCTTCAACCCTTGGTAGGCATATAGTAGGTCTTGTTCAACCATCTCCGATGGACGATGGCAACATAGGCATGCTCGAGGGGGTTCACATACACATTCCTCCGAGAGGTCGTCCTCCTCTGGGGTCCTCACATGGGCGCCCCACACGCTCTTCGTGAGCTTAAGATCTACCTCCCTTTGCCAGGTGGTGATCTTCTGTTCGAGGTCCTCCTTCAATTGGGATAGATCTCCCATATGTCCTTGCTTCAGTGGCCATGAGCTGCGGGTAGGCTTAGCGTAGCATAGCTTTTTTGCCACCAACTTCCTCTTGGAGTCCACATACTCCCTTAGCCTGGATCGAGGGTCCAGCTCTTCGTCCACGGGGTCTTCCACCCTCTTGGAGAGTAGGGGTTTCAGTGGGGCAACGTACTCGGCGTTCTCCACTTCCTCCACACAGGTCTGCACGAAGAAGGCGTCGTGCTCAGTTTCGTCATCTGAGTGGATAGAGCTAGGTAGCTCGGATAGTCCACACTCAGAGACTCCATCAGGAACAGGTACATGGCAGGGAGAGTTAAGGGCGTTGGTGTTAGTCACGACGTATTCATCTCCTCCGGGTATAGTCTCAATAGCATCTTGAGGTCGTAGTCGATCCTTCAAGTCACCCAAGGCGAGTCCATCGCTTTCTCGTTGTATAGCCTGGACCAGAGTCGAGTCCAGATCCTCCCAGGGGATGGAGGCAAGACCTCCGTCCACCACGCTGAGCATACTCCCCCATCCGGGTTTCCCAATAGGCGTCTTACGCCCCAGAGGCACGTAGATGGCCTCATCAGGTAACCGAACAGAGCCGATAGTCAGCCTGTCCAGGAGGTTTCGCCAGTACTCGTTGCCCCCATGGGCTCCCCAATCGGGGGAACACAGGACCATACGGGAACGTTCCAAGGTCACCTTCCTCAGTTCACTGAACCTGGGGTTCCCGTAGGCCATCCCGAAAGAGGGCCAGTAAAATTTGTAGCTGTAGTTCTTCCCCTTGCTGCAGTAAAGGTCCAGTACATGCTGCTTGTCGCTGGCGAACAACTCCACCCTCAGGTCTTCTCTAGAGTAACCCAACTCCCTCAGACCTTGGTCTACGACTTCCCCCAATAGTTGATAGTCCTCAGTTTTGGAGGCCGCCATCATGTTCGAGGGCTCCTCCTTCGATATGCTCAGGTAGCTCGAGGTATGTTCCGACTGCTCCAGTGGCACAGACTCTCTGCCACTGCTGTGGTCCACGTAGAGAAGGTAGGGCGCTTGCAGCGTCAGGGATTGAATCTGGGAGTGCTGCACGAAGAAGTCAGTCCCTAATACAAAGTCGAAGGCCTCATTGTCCATCACATAGAACCGATGGGCGATAGTCCGGGAGCCCATAGGTACCTCCACTTCACAGTCCCCGCAGCTCTGCACCACATGTCCATCCCCCATTCGTATAGCCGCGGTGGTCATGGTGTTCTTCAGGCTCCCACAAGGTAAAATTTTCTTCGCCACTATAGATATGGTGGCGCCAGTATCCAATACCCCCTGGTATTCACGTCCCCCTAGTCGGATACGTACCCAAAACACCAGGTCCTGGGCGCCACCGGAGCGTCCCCGTCAGAACTCCGCGGGACAGGTCACCTCGAACCCCTTGTTCAGCAATTTGCGGGCCATCCTCATGAAACGGCTTCGCTTCTTAGCGTTGCCGTCATCACCACCTTCGTGCTCCCCCTTGGCCCCTTGTTCTTGCTGGGCCTGCGTTTGTGAGCGTGTGGTAGGACCAGACTGCCCTCCAGAGGGCTCGGAGTTCCCCCCTGGATTAGGGTTGGGGTTGCCTCCGTCCTTGTCCGTGTTCTTGTTGTCCTTGTCCGGCTGGCGGTTAGCGCCTCCTCCTCGTCCACCTTGACTCTTGTCTTGCCCTTGTCCACGTCCTTTCGACTTGCCCTTGCCGGAGTCGTTGCCTTTGCCTTTGCCTACACCTTTGCCAGAGCCTTTGCCAGTTTCCTCACCCTTCAGCTTCGCCGACAGGCGCTGCTTGTGGTAGCACTCATCCTCGTAGTGCTTCCTCTTCCCACAGAAGGCACAGGTGATGGTACACCTGTAGTGATCCGGCAGCTGCCTCTTGGCGCCGGTGTTGGTCTCCTGCTTCTTCCCTTGGACTACGAAGCAGTCTCGCTGCTCGCAGTCAGGGGCGTGCTGCAGGTGGCCCTGCTGGTCTCTGGTATCACACCAGAAGAGCTCCTTGACGTTTTCCATGATACGGGCGTGTTTGGGGGTAGTCCCCTGCCCAGGTCTGGATCCTTGGTACCCTTTGCCATGGCTTCCGTAGCCTCCACCTCTAGGACGGTAGTTGTTCAGGTGCTGGTCGCTTTCTTTCTCCAGCGCCAGCTCAAGGAGTAGTACACATAGATCCTCGTAGTGGAGGGCTCTAGCCTTGCGCTCTGCCGTTGAGCGGCACTCGTCCCACAGCTCCCGAGGGAGCTTAGCCACCAACCAGAAAAGCAGGTCGTCGCTGCTGTAGAAACCGGGCGTCAATCGTCCCGCCCAGTGATCCAAGTCAGCCAATAGCTCAGAGACCCTGCCAGGTTTGGGGTTGTTGGGCAGCATGGGCAGGTTCTGGATCTCGGCCCTGATGGAGAGGTCGGTTTCATAGGTCGGGTACTGCCTCTCCAAGGCAACCAACACATCGGCAAAGGTGGCGGACTTAGTCACGATCTGTTTGACCTGCTTCTCCAAGTACTTGGTTTTGCAACACTGCAGGAGCAGATCGCACTTGACCGGTCCACTAGCGTCGGTTTGGCCGGTCAATCGGAGAAACCGGCCAAAGTTCTCAGCGAACTCGCTTAGGTCCTTGCCTGTGAACTCTGGCAGTTTCACCACGATCTTGGAGGTGGCAATAGCCTTAGCCTCCTGAGACCTGCGTCCCCCAAGGCGTCGGGTGTTCTGCTTCTTCTTCTTCTTCCTCCCACTTGGGTTCTCGGGGTCCTCCAGGTCGTCGTCCTCAGAGGGCGAAGCAGAAGTCATCGACGGCGGTTCATCATCGGAGGGATCTCCGCCTAGGTCACTGGAGCCGTAGGGCTCCACATCTACCATTGCCCTCAGGGCTGTCAGCTCCAGCCGGTCCAGCTCGGCTCGCGTAGAATTCCCCACGTTACTGTAGGGTGGCTGGGCCGTCCTCGGCACGAAAAGGGCTTCTAGGTATCACAGCAGGGGTCGGCATCGGTCGGCTCCTCAGGCTCCCCAGGGTGTTTGTCAGCCCTGCCACCAGGTGGTTGGCCTGTACTCGATGGGGTGACATTCCCACCGTGGTAGGTGACGCTTGGGGCGGTATCAGGGGCTCCAGTTTCTCTCGAATCTCTCGAGTGAGGTCGCCAACAATTTTGGAGGTGGCTCCTCGGAGCACCTCGTTGATCTCCGACCGCGTCAGGGACCTGTTGGAGGATCTCCTCGATCCTCTACTCCTGCTCCCGCATGACTCAGGTCCTCTCCTCAACCCACTCAAGGTTGCTTACCCAGGAACATCCACATAGGCTCCCGTAGCGGGTGGAGGATGGTGATAGTCAGCCGCATACCATCGCGGCGCAAAACTGGAGGTCACCGGCTCACTGGTAGTAGTTGCCTCAGGAAACACAGTGGTAGGTGGGTTCACACCATAGGCAGGGTAGGTAGGCATACCAGTAAAGCCTGTGCCCTCAGCCATAGGCGGGTTGGTTATGGGTGTGGATGTTGCAGCGGCTGGGTCTGGAGTTGGGAGTGTGGTGGTTATAGGAGAGGGTGATGCGTGGAGGCCAGAAGCGCTTGGTGCGCCCTCGAAGGTAGGATCATTCGTCGGGTCGTGCCCTTGATCTGCTCCTTCGTCTGCTATGCTTTCTCCAGCATCCTTCTCTCTCTCTCTCTTTCTCTTCACAGGATGGATGTCCACCTCTTCGACTGAGAGGGCCCAGAAGGCCGACTGAAGTCCTTCCATCGAATCCTCCGCCACGTCCACTGGCCCATGTAAGGGCTCCGAAGGTATGGCGCTAGGTCCAGGTCCAGGTTCACCAGGTGCTGGCATTGCTGGTGCCTCGGGCGCCGTCTTCACGTCGGTCTCCTCTTTCTTGGTGTCCATATTCGTTCGCCCTTCTTGCTTATATATGACTGATCTCGGCGCACTGGATGTACGGCACGGGGTTGCTGCCGGTACGGAGAGACAGTCTGCCTCTTGCTACCAGAAAGTTTTATAGTGATTTCAACACTGTGTGTTTTTTGTGCCTCTCCTGCTGCTTGCTGCTGGTGTAGGGTTTCCTGCTGCTTGTTTTTGATGAGGAAAATGTTTCATTTGCTGAAATACAACCAATCCAGGATAACCCAAGCCAGAGATGAGCAAGTAGAAGAAACTCAGGATCAAAGCATGAAGGGCTGCAGTGACAAAGAGTTAGATAAAGAAAACTAGCAACAATAGACCACAGCAATTAGCATACATTACAACCCAGGATGAAATATTTTACATGTTTGAGAAAAACTGATTGGAAAACTGCCCCAAGGGCTCACTCTCATCCACAGTGCCATCCTGAGATGTGCACTCTTTGTTTTTGGGTCCCATAGGTGCTGAGGTGGCATGGTATATGGCGATGAGGTCACTGCCATGTCCCATGGGATATTCCTACTTAGCTAGGCTGACCGGGAATTGAACCCGGGACCTCTCAAAAAGAGGTGCCCAAGCCCCTAGGGTGCATACCACTAGGATAGCTAAGAATTCATGAGAAAACATAGATAAATTCATAAGCTGTAATGTCAACCAACCAATAATTCCCCTCGGCGAAACACACTGAGTACTTACTACCTCACCCTATTTGTAACCTAAACTTCAACAAAGTATACTTGCTTTTCAGTACAATTCAATGAAATGGCACTTGGTGGTGTGTTTCACTTTGTGTCCATTAGATCATCGAGAAAATTGGTTTGTCCCAACAGGCATATTTAACTCACCCAATGCATCAACATCCGACGTGTGACAAACAGGAAAAGCAGAAGAAATACTCATGGCTTACTAAATGAAAACCAGCATGAAGAACCATGGTGTGCAAAAAAGCTTTTCAGCATCAAATTCCTTATTCTTGCGCCCAGGGAAGCAAAACAACGCATGGAATGGTAAGTATAAACTGTTCTTGCTCTCCAAATCAACTGCCCTCCAGGGGAGTGCCAAGCACTGAACATTCGATGATCTTAGAATTGAACAGATTCAGTCTCGAATCCTTTAGCATTGACAGGCCCTACCATAAGCCGTTCACACGCCACCCTGCTTTGTCCCAAATAAGAAATAACATCTGGAGGGTTGTTTTAACGTGTTTAAATCAATTCTACAGTGGGATTAACTACTTTTAATATTGCTTAACACTAACAAATCAGTTTCGAACACACGAGGATACGCTTAAAGATAAGCTGCAGCAAGCTGAATGTTTGGGGCAGCGACATTGACCAAAAAGGGCAGTACTCTTTGCAAACGATGCAATAGCTGCACCATGCGTTGAACTTATACCTTTGTCCAAAGAATTCAAATGCACTTCAAAAATGAACCTCAACACTTTATTTCTTACTTCTGTCACAGTTTCTTCTATCAAATGCCTCCATTTGAAAAGAAATCCTCATGCCCACCAACTGCCGTAACTTAGCAAATCCCAAGATATGCTTATGCAGCTTGTTCAACACCTTGGGTCCTTCTTGGGTCCATCTGGTTCATTCTTGCTGGCGTTTTTGGCTTCCAAAACATGACGGGCAGGCTTGGGTCTCAAGAGAGCAAGATGCAGGAGTACTGCAGCGTGTAGAGAGAGGTGTGCATGGATACAGGACAATTCAGGAATGTACCATTTCGAAATGGAATGCCAGGATAGTGGATACACTGCACACAAAGGTTAGGCCATTCCCGGGTCAAACTACTGCAACCCAAAGCGAAAAAATTCACAGCCCCGAATAGGAGTTCACCACTTACCTCCTATGTCATAGCTGCACCCCTGTAAAGTTGCTTTTTTAATTGCTCAAACGCACCCCAAGCAGGGGTTATGCTTCCAAAGAGCGGATGAATGAATGCACATACTTTGGGGGAAATTGTTTTACCTTCGTTTTGCATCAAAATGACTGAATTTACAATTGAACTGAGCAATTCTGAATAATTTCCGCATCCTGGTACACTACCTCCAAGCAGATGCTCGGTCCAATGGTCAAGCTACCTGCCTGCACATGTGGGAGGTCAGGGCAGAAATGGTGTGTGTTGGTAGAAAACCAATCGAATGGTGAGATCTTACATCATCTCACCAACAAGCAATTGTGCACAGAGTTTGGTGCCAAAATGGTGTCCCCACATTTTGTTCAACATGACGACGTCCATGGAATTGTGATCGGACTCCAAAGTGGGATCCAAGCACTCGCTTCAGTGTGCTTGACAATCCTCAATGCGCCTTGTGCCCATTTGTTGGCAGAGCAAGGTCTTTGTGACAGGCCCTGTTTTGCACAGCCCTACTTGTTGACCCGCCCCCATGCTATGCATGTGTCCTGCCTGTGTTTGCAACGCACACAAAATTCTTGCGACTCACACAGTTGATGTGGGCGGCCCCTATTGAGCGATGAAATAGCTTGATATGGTGGAGTGGATCAAGATGTAGAGCTTAGCTATGCACCATGATATAACTTGCACAAACCAATTCTACAAAGAGATTCTGAATCTAGCCTCAGATGCAGCACCATGCTGGCGATCCAGCGGCGAGAATGAAAAATTATGACAGCGCCCCGCATGTTAAGATTTATATTTACATGTTCAGGAATCTCTGTTGCAGAATTTGACAAATGGCAAAAAATAATTCTGTGGTCAATAAGCTGTGGGTCAGCAAAATAGTAGTAATTAGCAGAGGAGCATTCAGACTCAGGCCTCAGATTCTCAGATTCTCACATGTGGGTATCCACAAACCCTCCCATTTACTGCTTTGAAATTCGCTCCTGTGCAGTTGCTTCATTGTCAATGCAGAATTCTACGGAGAAAACTAGTGGATGGGGTCTGCGATCTGAGTTTTCTGAACGAAATGACGGATTTGAAATGGCAGCATATGGACAACGTCAATTCATGTTGTCTGCTCGGCTCTCTTCATCTTCAATGCCTTGGACACGCACACTGTGACCGCAAACACATGAACATATCAGTGAGAACACACAATAGTGGTCTGGACACACACACACATGCACACACACACACACACACACCACCTGGCTTTTCCCGTGGTCACCTTCGGCACACACACACACACACACACACAGAGAGAGAGAGAGAAGCAACACGAAAATCAATCACCATGTACAGGTCAACAGTTGAAAATACATGTCAGTCAGGTTTAGGGGGAGCCAGACAGGGTTGCCGCAGGTCAAATATGGAGTCTGGGTCATGCGGCTTGTGGGCTCCCTAGTATCTTGCCATCCTTTTGGAGAATCACTTTCCTGGGACGACAACACCCATAGTCTCACAACAGCCGGAGCGGGACCCGGCGGCTGGATGGTGGAGACGACCCTGGGTCTGCAGCAAACTCCTTATTTAGAAGCGTGCTCCCCTGAAGACCTTTCTGCAGCTCCTGCTCCACCTCTTCGTCTTCTGGAAATTCCTCAATATACTCGGAAGTCTCCATTTCTTCCTCAAAACCATCGTCCGCATCTTCAGCTTCCTCCTCTGTAGACTCTGTGTCCCGCTGCAGTTGGGCCAAAAGGTACGACACCTGAAATGCAGAGGTGCGAAGGGTGACTGGCACACACCACACCATGCAAGGCGGCATGCTGCCCTGGGCCTTCCAGGAGGGCATGAGGGTGGTCCCATATTCTCTCCCTGTGCCCAGCATCCACTGATAAGGATGAGGGTGTCCCAGCAGCCCGCTCAAATATGTTTTTCAAAACTGCGGCATTTCAGGTGCCGCAGTTGACACATCTTGGATTTGAAAAGCGAAACAAGCTTTGTTGACGCGAGGAAAGCACGGGGATTCGGTGAACTGACCTCCGTTTCGGTGGTTTGGCAGTCTGGAGGCCTTTTTGAGCCCGAAACAATGCAGACTCTGAAGGGCACCTCCCAACTTTGTGCCTCTGCCGTGGGCCGCCAGCGTTCAGTTTTGGGCTGAAAACTGGGCTTTGGTAACACCACGTGTGTGTTCTAAGCCATGAGACGTGCCTCTGGCATGGCACTGCCTTGCCTGAGTGATATGGATTGTTTTGCTTGCGTGTTGCTTGCTTACAACATCTCTGAGGGGACGAGGGTGTGGTGATACATAGGGGTATGGATGTGGCTTGGGGGTCGCATGTGTCCGACAAAATCGCAATGTAGGGGCCCGAATCGTGCATGCCATGTACATGGGTGTTGAAGGGGGGGGGGGGGGGTTCCCAGATTAGGTTCTGGTGCGGGCCATTTCCTGGAAAACTGATACGAGTTCACCATGGGTATGTTATATCCCTTTCCGAAAACTACATGCAAAGGGCTTTCGAACGCAATTTGAGTTGGGCTTGTAATTCATTGCTATGTCAAAATGCCACGCTGGATTTGTTTCAGTCTCAGAGGCCCAGATCTGCTGCTCTGCTAGCAGACTGCACGAACAACTCAGAACCTTGTCAGGGTCATAACTGCAACATATCAAAACTTCAGCCAATGCCGCTTTTGTGGGTAAAAGATGCACTTTTTCATTACGAATGGATGCATTGTCCAATTTGCATCCCATCACCTACACAGTAATCCATCAGTTTCTCAACCACATCGGCCAGATAGAACCTGGGACCCACACCAGTGGATTCGGCATGAAAAACTGCAACTGCTCACCTAGCAAAATTGGCTGAGCTGTCTATATGTTAGAGACATGACTCCGGGAAAGTTTTTGGGTGAGTGTAAAGATCAGCAGAATCAGTAAAATGATACCAAGAAAAGGTCTGGAACAAGATGCCTTGTCCCTAAGGGGTTCGCAATTTGGGCGGCGCCCAGTCACTTTTTTCTGAATTTCTCCAAGATGTCGTTGCAGTGAGCCCAATCTCTTGAATATGTGAAAACCTCATGAAAATGGACAAATCCACCCTGGTAATAGTTGGATGAAGTGAACATGATGGACCTTGCTGCCTACATTCTCTACACCCCGCATGCGTGCTGCGTGCACATAGCCACCAACCGGGTAAAACCTTTGAGCTTCCACCATGAAGCTACTCTTGGAGCGAGGTGGCCCTGAAAAGACATAAGACTTAATAGCTTTAAGCAAATAAAAGAAGCGTCCAATTATACAATATACAAGAGAAGACACAATGCAGGGGTTGTTGGATCAAAACCATGCAGCCACACATTTCTGGAAAAACACCACATACCCCCCCATACCATAACCCCCAAGGGTTAAACTGGCGATCTAACCCGTTGTAAAATCCTTCAATTGTCCCAAAAAAAAGTGTGCCCGAAGGAGGTTTTTGCTTTGGAACCCCACTACATCCCCCCCCCCTCACCTGAAACCCCCTTTTTGGGGTGGGGGGCGGGTAGATACTGACCCCCACCCCAGGGACTTGCTGGAGCGGGGGGGGGGGGGGGGTTCCAGGGGGGAGCCCCCCGCCGGAACATACCCAATCCACAGGGAACAGAAAAATTATTGGAGAATGAACAACTCAGCACATGGAAATGTCATGTTGTTGGCCGTAAACAAAGGAAATTCATCAGTGAATGTCAATTCAGGGTTCCCACATCTCACCAATACACAACAACTACAACAAAGCGGGACATTCACCGCCAAATGACAAAGATCTTTCTTGTCATTCAGAATTAGACTCGCCTGAACTGGAGCCTCCATCGGTAGTGGGACTGGAACTGGAACCTGATGATGATGACGAACCTGAGTCACTGCCTGATTGGGAGACCTCAGACAAATTATTAGACAGTGCCTCATCATCCACTGACTCCGGATCAGAGGGTACCTCAGCATCAGAACCATCTGTTTTCCATCGCTTGGTACCCTTGTCCTTACACCTGCCGCGCCTGCCTGCGGCCTGGGAGCTGAAATACACTGACAACGAGCGTTGGAGTATGGTAGTCTGAAAAACAAGGTATATGGAGCACACATGGAGCAATATGTACACAGTGTATGGCATGTGCCGAAGGCGCCGAAAAATTTTTTCCCATGACTAAAACCCAGATTTTCAGGTGCACTTGAGCTGAGGGGGGAGGGGGGTAGGGGGTCCAGGGGGGAGGCCCCCCTGCCGGAATGAAAATTAAAGCAAGTCCCTGCCCCCACCCCCATTTCTTTGGGTTGAAAATCATGGGTCTTTTGGTGTTTTCTTCTACAGCCGAAAAAGTGTGTATGGGGACCAACTCCATGGGCTTGGTGGGGCGGAGTGGGATGAACGCTGATGCAGCATATGCAGCTTTCGGCCATTTTTGTCACAACACCATTGTTGGCAACGTTAGTGACCCATGGCACCCCGCTCAAGAGTGGGATTGGGGACGTTGTGAAAGTATAAAGCCAAAGCCCTGAAGCGTATTCTAAACGGCCAAGCAACTGAAAACAGATGGCTATATTCCGCAATTGTCTTGCTTTGCTTGTGTCAAAGAGCCTTTTGTGGCCCCCAACTCCACAATTTGTTGGGTAAACGCCCCCCAAATGCCCCAAAATTGCCCAGATCCTGCGCAGTTGTTGGTGCAACCTGTGCATTCACCTTCGGTTTTGCGTGTGTTGATTCACAAGTGCCCGGTTGGGCCTGCGGCTGACACCTCAGGTCATAGTCCACAATGACCCTCCCCTGTTCTGCATCAAACGATCATGTGCTTCAGTCGTAGTGGGCGGATGTTTGGACACAGAAGAAACGACAAGAGGCAGGCGTACGCACTGGAAAAATGTAGAGACACAATGCATCTAAATCTTGGACAATGCCTGTGGTCGCCGCGCGCATTTTTTTTTTAAAGCCACCCTTTGAAGACGATGAGGACAGGCTGCCGAGTGCCGACAACATCCGATAAACCCCGACGGGGTTGCTTCACTGACACAATGCATATGCTATGTGCTCCGTGGCTCCGTGCTCCGTGACTTCGTTTCTGATACTGCACTGGCACTCCTTTTCTGTAGGATGTCAGCACCTTGTCATGTTCGCGCACTTACTGAGAAATCCACGGCCTCCATCTCGACACGCAAAGTCAGTGCCGCACCTGCATGGCCTCATCAGCATCTGTCGTCTTCAATGCTTTTAATTTGTTAACCAGACCCACATCACGGGCCGTAGCCCGCATGCTGTTTGTTCCACATAAAACGTAAATTGTGGCGTTGGTGAACGTCCGGACTTGCGGATGTGGATGGCCCACCAACGCAGACAGCACCTCCAAAGCCTGAGGTACGTCCTTCAGCGCCCGCCGACCCTCAGGGGCAGTGCAAAGATTCAGCAGCAACGCGGTTGTGTACTCCAAAATGTACCCGGACGTGCCTTTGCCAAGGAGCTCGCAGCCCCACTGCAACAGCCCTTGTTCCAGCATTGTACGCTGAGCAGTGTATCTACGCAGAAAGAGCATGGGCAACGCTCGCCTACACCGTTACAGCCGGCAATATGGGCGCACTTCTGATGTGGAGCTGCTGCACAAACTTTTGGATTTTGAGTTGTGTTCCCACTTTGAAACTTTCAACACGAACCGGGAATGGGTGTTTGCTGTAACCACAAGACTCAAACTTACGGACACGATGCCTCTTTGGGGCGGTGCTGAAGACAGCCTGCGAAGAACCCCGGCTCATTCCAGCGGAGAACGAAACACCAAGCCCCCTCCCGCTGCATTACTGTGCACCAAAAGTGTATTCCTCTTTCCCGTGCTGTGCCAACCGCTCACCGGCCACGATATTGAAGATCATGGCGGCACTGAGCAAGGACTGGCTCCAACTCCGCTTGTACGTTGTGGGCGCATCAATTTGGGATGTGTCCCCGGTGTTCATCGGTTGGACGGCTCCAGGTCCTGTGTTTTCCTGGTGGCACTAACGAGGCCTAGCTCGTCTTTGAGGATGTCCGCGAGGTGCACGGATACGCGTACCACACCTCCGCCCACAACATCCTTTCGGCTGCAGGGGTGCCTCATGATTTGCGGACCTCCTCCCTGGACACGACATCGCCCTGCAGGTGCACATGGGTGGTGCAGACGGGTTGCTGACGCTGCCACGTACTTCGAGGCCAGAACGGCATGAATGAAGTATTGTGTGTACGGTGAAGTCCTTGGGCAGTGCAGTTTCCAGGCAAAATACCCCTTGTCCTCACCGCAGCAGGACCCCTCAGCCGTGTCCTCCTGACGCAAAAAAAGGCCTCGTACAAGTCCGCCGGGGCCTGCACGTGTCGCTCCCGGGCGCCCTGCTCCAAACCCCCCCCCCCCCTGCAACAAGCGCCAAACCAGTGGCACAGGGCCTCAGTGGCAAGCCCACAATTGGCTCAAGACCTCACACAGTGACAATGTCAATTTTACCCAAGCGATGGCGCCAAGGCTGCCTTGCAGAAGGTTTGGGCGCGACCAGCCAGAACAGACGCCTTCCTGTCACCATCAGGACTGCAGGGGAGATGTCATGGGGCCAGGGAGGCCCAATGACGGACCCTGCGAAATCAAGTGACTGAAGATCACGTTCGCCCCAACACCCCTTGAAGCGAAACAACACTCACGAGCGGATACACACAATACTCAAAGGTGGAAAAACGCAACGTGCCTGTGATGGTCGTGATGCCGCACCACTGCCCACGCCAATGCCCTTGCCCCACACTCTCTGTGGCATAGCGCAATATACAGGCGACACAAAAGCGATACAAACACACAACCTGTTCAACGACAGCTTCTGCACAATCGCCAGCACGTTGCACCACCAGCCGCTGCTGGTATCCTGCGTCCCCTTCAGCAGCTGCACCAACTGAAGCAGCAGTGGCCCCCCAGCCTCCAGGATGTACGTGCGGCCACAGGCGTACGATGCCATCGCATTAAGCAGCCGCAGAGTGTACTCCCTACCAAAGCAAAGTGCCCATTTTGTCTCAGTCTGGGCAATTCCGGCCCCACGTGTGGCATGACGATTCCCCATTCCCTGACCTTCAGTACCACATGAGGAGAGACCTCCTATGTACCTTGGGCGTGGGGTGCCCTTTCTCCAAAAATCCGCTGCAAACGGTCCATGGGGGGCTCACTAAAGTGAACAAATTTTCAAAATGCGAGCACAGCAGCCCCATTTGAGGCATGGCCCCGTTTTGTGGAAAATCGGGAACTTTATGGCTGGGATAAGGTAGAAGCGCCGCAGATTCTTTGCATTTCTTCTACCCCTCAATGATCGATGTCGTTCATGATTGTCAAACAGTAGGTTTCAAGTAGTGCACGTTTAACACCCCTGAGAATGCTATCCAACAACGCCTTGATAGAAGCACAGAGGACCAAAGTAGTGTGGACAGAAGAACCAGGGGTAAAGAATGGGTCAACGGAGGCCCAAATGTTTCGGCACAGAGCAAAAAAGCCCCCTGTCACCCAAAATCCACTCAACCTGAGACAAAAGAATCCAGAGCAGGGTACACATGTATGGCAGTAGCACCGTGAACTGCCAAACAACAACGGGCAGAACACAGCAAAACAAAAGGGACATACCAAAACTTTGAACTGCTGTGTAAGCGGTATTGTTGTTTGCATGCAAGCCCTCCTTTTACATTGGGTCCTCCTTTGAGCATTGACTTTTGGTGCAAGAAACGGAACTTAGGTGGCAAAAAAGCCGTTGCATAGGCACACCAACTGATGCATGTGCATTGAGTATAGCTAAGGAGGATTGGCCAGAATTTTCCAATGCCTCAGGTTGTGGACAGTGTCAGGGACCACGTCACAAGGACACCTTTGAATCAGAGTATGGGGGAAAAGAGTGCAACGAACCACCTACAATATTGAAATGTACATCTGACTGTGTTCTTTTCACATGTCAGATAGAAAGGTAATGACAGTCTATGTGCTAGCTGTCTTTTGTAATGAAGATGACCTGCACACCACCCAATGTTGCATCCAGGGTACCCGCTTTACATGGTAGCAAATTTCTGGGCTTGTTTGTGCATTTGTGTGCACAGCTGCAAGTTGTGCAACTTGTGCATGAAATCATAATACCACCACCATAACTTTTTACAGCACCACCACTGTGCCAAGTTTTTTGGTTGTTTTCACAAATGGCCGTGAAACACACAAAGATTCAGCCTCGAGTTCACATCATTTTCTTGGTTCCATGAGGCTAACACCCAGCATTGCACATTCTAGCCCCCGTCAACCCGTCACAAGCCTTGGAGACAGGCGCTCCTGACTGGCCTACAATTTACGCAGTGGGTCACCCTGGGGCTGTGCCATAGATCATGAGCCCTAGAAGGGGATTGGCTGCAGGTGATGGTGTCCAAGAGGGGGTAGCATTGTGCTGATATTGAGCCCTAAGCAGCGGCAGTGTGAATGATCGTGAACCCTGGGTGGCTGGGGCTCATGATGGATTGCACTGCCCCTCCCTTCCTGTTGTGAAGAAGGACCTACAAATGGAGACTTGATTTGCTCATCAGAGGCCCCAAGTTAAGGAGTACTGTTCGCCAAGGGATTGTGTTATGCATGTGGATGCGAAGTAGAGTGGGGGGATTAAAGATGGTTCTTGTGCATTGAGAGAGAATCAATTTTTAGATGGTGAATACCAAAAGGCATTTGGCCTTTTTACAGTGCTAGCAGCACCGCTGCAAGTTCACTCTTGATGTCTTGTTATGCTATTGTAGTAGCACTTTATGCATTGTGTGTGTTTTCCATGGATGGGCTCAAATTGTTGAGCAATACTCAAACCACAGAGAAACCATTCATGTGAACAAAATAGAGAATGGTTTTTGTTCTAAATCTACCGCACCTCTGTTGTAATCAAACACCAAGTCGGTTGATAGCAGTCTGGAAGAGAAAAATGATGGTTTCCTCTCATTTTGAGCAGTTTTTTGTGGTTCTTTTTTGTGCTCTTGCGACTCCCAAAATGATGCCCTAACATCGGTTTTATGTTATGAGATAATATTGGGGGGCAGGGCCCCCTAGGCTTGTTGCTAAAGTTGTTTGATTGGCAGAAAATCTGTTTATTGCTTGATTGTTGTTTTTTTTGCTGAATTTTTTTTGGCGGTTTTAGGGTCAATATTCTTTGATTGGCAAGAAAAAAATTTACATGGCCCTAGTAGATGCACCTTGATCTTGTTCTTCTGCCCGTTTTGCTGTTGCAATCCGTGTACTTGAGTTTTTTTTACAGTGCTTCCTCCCTACATCTTTCAAAAAAAAATTGACGACCTCCAACAGGGTGTGGGCACACCGCGCACAACACTACCGGGACACATGTGCATAACACACCCCAAGTAATCTGACACTTATTGAGTTTGGGGAGGAGAGGGTTGGGTTTGGATAACCTCTCTCAAGGCACAGGGGTCCACCCTCCTTCTGCCGAGTGGTGTCGGTGGGGTTGCCCTGTGAACGGTGTGACACTAGCACCGTCCGTGCACACTTGCAACAGGTGTTGCATGATGCTTGGCAAGAAATCAGGACAATTGGCAGTGGCCTCACCAGGACAATACCGTTCTTGCACTACATCACGCATACGCTTCCATTGTGCGTCGGCACCAAAGGGCTGTGCCTTCAGTCGCGTGAACCAGGGGTGTATATAGTGGGGGGGCCGGTCCCCCCCCAAGCCCCCAGCCCCCCCCCCCCCCCCCCGATGACGATTACAATTACGATTTACCCGTTTGACTGAACTAGCAGTTTTGCTAGCAGTTTTACAAGAGGACTGATGGCCAGAAAAGGCGCCAGAGCAGGTGCTACCCTGGAATTGAACCAACCCGGGACAATCAATTCATGAGCCAATGCATGCACCACTATACTACTGAGCCAATCTACTAACCCTGAACACAAGACAATAGATTGCACAGGGGTTGGTGTATCCCATGAAGACAGTCCACACAGTGCAATCATTTCTTGACACATTTGCCACAACGGCTTGCAATTCCGAATCATCTGTGCCCGAACTGCCTGAGCTAGTCGTAATCGTAATCGTCATTCTGTCACTGCCTCCTGGCTGAACAGCCCCCCCCACCCCACCCCCACCTTGGTAATGTTGTCACTATTATATCAACCCATGGCGTGAACTCCTTTCGATCCTGACGGCTGCAAGAAAACTTGAGCTTGAGGCCGAAGTTGCAGCAATGATGGCGGCAGATGAAGAAGGCACATCCTGTGGTGATTGAGATACGTTCTTCTTTTTGAACATGGCCATCAAATTGTTCTTGGAAAGGCACATCCTCTCCGGCCCTTCACGCTGCTTCTTTCCGTTCAAATGTTCCCGTATTGCTCGGGGATCATTGTTGATCTCCATCCCACAAGAACACGTGTGGGTGAGCGGCATGGTGCAAGAAAACAGAAACGAAGTTTTGTGCACAGAGTGGGAAACAAGCCTTGAACGTGTTCAAACACAAGAAAAAACCAAATAGGTGTAGAATTGCACAACCAAACCAATAAATCTCAGTTCACATGGAAGACATGGCGCAGCAATACCAAAAAAACGAAAATCTGTGGAACAACAGAGCAAAACTGACCAACAAAAAAGTGCCAGTACCAGGAATGGAACCTGGGACCTTTTAAATTGGAGTCAAGTATCGCAACCAACTGAGCTACCATCCAGTTCTGACGATGCTGTGCGACAAAGGGTTCACAGGTTTGACATGTTGTGGAAAAAAAAAGGTTGCCATGTTAAAGATTCAGGCCAGTCTCGGAGCCCTGCACAAACCCAAAACCCCCAAAAAGCGCACCTGCACCCCGGGGGGGGGGGGGGGGCTGGTGGCCCAAAATGCTGAAATTTGGGGCCAACCCACCCATCTCTATACCCACTCCGGGGTGGGGGGTATTTTGCCCACTAAGCAACAGCCTGATCATGCGCGTGGGGCGAGATTCCCCGGCACGTGCCCCCATTAAAACACAATTGCGAACCAATGCCAAAAGTTGGAAAGTGGAGGACCCCAGAAAGTTCGTTTTATCGCATATTCTGTCGTCTGGCACAATGCACTTTTCCGCCGGTCTGAATAATGTGCAGCAGAACCAACAGTGCCCAGGCAAGAGGCACAGAAGGCACAATCCTGCAGCAAAATATGTCCAAATCTGGGACGATGTCCAGGAACCGAGTAGCATCTGGACAACAGGCTGGAAAACCCAGAACACATCTCACAAAACCCTGACATTCATTGCTTTGACCACAATTCAGAAGGAATCTGTGGTCTCTGCGTTGCAGTCAGCAGGAGCGCGACCAGGCACTAGTAGTGTTTTCTTTCGACCCAGTGTGATGCGCCAGTGATGGTGGGTTTGGGTGTCGATTTCAACAGACCCATTCTGCCCCCCACACACTCTGGCACGCACACCTGATGTGCAACAGCCAGTATGCCTCACCATTCGTTCTGTCCCCTGCGCTAGCAATGCCCAGGAGCTGCTCAAGCAGTGACCCCTGACGGTGCCGCCTGCGGAACCCAAAGACATCATGTCGCGCCATCTGCCACACCCCCTGCCGTCGCAACTCCCCTCCTTCGCTGCGGACGATGCGCCACCGGAGCGCCTGCAGTACCGCCAGTTGTTTAGCGGGTGGTGCACTCCACAGAGCCTTCCGCACCTGAACGAGCAGTACCATGTTCTCAAACACCGCCACATGAGGGCACACAGTGGCAAAGGGTGCGTCTTGAAGACGGATTCACAATCTGTATTCCCTTTGTACGCTGGAGGGCCCTGGAGGCAAAAAAACCGGGGGGCACAGTCCAGCGCCTCCGAGGGAACTGGTTCCTGAAGGTCTTGGGGACTGGTCCGCCAAAAAAGGCCAGTCTTGCGTCCATCCAACTGTCATTCTGCAGCCGGACATACCCGGCCTGACTTGAACATGTGCCTGTGGTTGTACCGGGCACATGCACGAGCTTCCCCACGTGCCCTTGCCACAGGGGCTCACCGGGCCCAGCCCCGAGGCAACCCACTGTCCAAATATCTACAGACACCCGGCGTGGGGGGGGATGGGTGGGTGGGCGGCCAATGGGAGTACGGCCCGGGGACATGGGTGTCGGTGGCCACCACCCCCACAGCTTCAACCAGGCGGTGATCGGGGTGTGGGGACGGGTCAGCAGTAAGCCCCCCCCCAGGCAGCATGGAGTGGGGGTAGCGTGCCATCGCCTTGTCCACAAGAGTTGCTGCCCAAGAGCCACAAACCGCAATGTTCACCCAAAGGAGGTCCCCATTCGCGCATCAGGCGACATTCACCTTGAGGCAACAACGGACATGAGGTGCACGATATTGCCGGCGCACCAAAACATTGTACGCACGTCGTGTCGTGCCACTGGACCCACCCTCCCTCCATTGACTCACGCTACCGATGAGCAACCCTCTGCCAGGCGGTGCCTCTGCCGGGCCAGCAACTGGTGCAGCGCTGGACCCTCATACTGCACCCGCGGGTCAAATGGCTCCCAACATGCCGTCCATCGCAATTTGGGGGGACAGGGGGATGCCACGTCTGGACAGACCCCGGCGGCATCTTATCATACAGAGGCCCAGTGTGCGTCGCACAAGTACTTCTTTGTCACAGATCTGTTGCGTGTGTTGTGTGACCACATTTGGCATCGTTGGTGTTGGCACCTCGGGCTACACATTGCGGTGGTTGGTGCACGGTATGCTGATGACTCCGTAGTGCACACCACACTCAATGCGCCCCTCTTCTCACACGGTTTCCAGGTTATTATTGGATCTCCTTTTGGTAGCCACGACTCAGTCCACTGTGCACATGGGAGGCTGGATGGGAGGCTGGAAGCTCCTTGATCAGTCCTAATCGTTTCCGATTGGTACTCATCGGTCCCGATCGGTCCTCATCGGTCCTCATCAGTCCTCAGCGGTCCTCATCAGTCCTCATCGGTCCTGCTCGCGCTTGACCAGCCCTCAGCGGTCCTGATCGATCATCATCGGTCCTCATAAGTCCTGATCGGTCCTGATCATTCCCAATCGGTCCTCATCGGTGGGGCTCGGATCTATTCCGGGGAGGCATAAGATCTATTCCGAGGACGCGTCGGATCTATTCCGCAGACGCGTCGGATCTATTCCGGGGACGCCTCAGATCTATGCCGCGGACGTGTCGGATCTATTCCGCAGACGCGTCGGATCTATTCTGCGGAGGCGTCGGATCTATTCCGCCAATGCGTCGGATCTATTCCGCGGAGGCGGCGTCGGATCTATTCTGGAGTGGCGTCGGATCGTTCCGCTGCGTAAACTCCGCTGAATCGTTTACAACTCAATTGCCTAGGCGCACCAAGACATCATGCACCCTTGAGCTTCCAATTTTTGGCTGATAGAAGCTGAATATTGTGTCATATTTGTTGATTTCTTCATGACTCTTCCCCCCCACCCCACCCCCATGTGACCTTACGCATTTGCGGCTCTTGGCGGAGTCGCATCGGGTTGGTTCGCCTCCGCCCTAGTGCTCTGCAGAGCAGATTCGTTGTGTGCATAGATTGCATATATACGGGACTGGTGGACAAGCGGTCCACTCTGCAGTTTGTTGGTGTTGTCTCGGGTGGCACCCCAACCACAGGTTCAGTGTATCGCAGGCCACTTGATTAGTTGATCCAACCGCACGGAGCGCAGCCCCTCCAGTGCTACATCATCATGAATTTGAGAGGCCATACACCGAGGATTTTCGTGATACAAATGGGGGTGTGATAGGGGGAGGCCGCAATGCAAGGACCACGGGGGAGGACGATCAGGCCCGATCCTTGGATGCGAGCCCCCCCTCTGGGTTGTGACGGACAGTAGTCTGGGTGCCAACAGAGCTGGATGTTTTGTCTATGCCTACGGGAAAGGAAACTGGTAGTTTCGCCCAACTTGTGTACAGGGAAAGCGCTCAGGGCTTACTGCAGAGTTATATATGAAACAAACAGATGAAATAAAAACATGAAAATCGATTTTGACCCCACCTTCTGTCCTCTCTATGCTGTGGGGACCCCCAAACGACCAGGGGTGTCCTTAAGAGCAAAAAACAAAACGCGTTCGTAACACCAACAGAAACGTACTTTCAAGGGGGCATTCTCTGCTTCATGGTCAAGAACGTGGGCAAGATACCCACAGGCCACAGAAACAGTATTGAACAATGGTTGGCGGTTGGTGGTCCCTGGGAGCCGTCCTTAAGGGCTGTCCTGAACAAACAAAGGGGGGGGGGGGTTCTTAAGGACACCCCTGCATACGGCAGGGGTGAATGGAGTGGTGCAGAAGTGCATAAGGTGGAAAGACAACCACCACTGCAGTTGTCTGGGTTGTGGAACAAAAACCAGACAACAAACCGCCCTCAGCTCACGGGTGCAATTCTGCAGAGAGACAGGGCGCTGTGGGGTGTCGGGATATCTGGTTGGATTGCACGACGGAGGCTACCACCTGCTCCCAGTCCAAGGCCGCCAACGGGCCGTCCCGTGTTGGCTCGGCACAACAAGATATCTGGTGGTCCATACGATGCACCTTCTCCTGCACCGCCTCGACGTACTGGATGTTGACGTGACGCCCGTTGGCAGACCCCTGCGCTGCTTTGAGGAGGTCCACGGTACAACTGTGGAGTGTGTGGTACCGCTGCTTTGCTTCCTGGAGGCAAGCGTGAAAGGACGAGAGGTACGGGTGGCGTTTGAGGCAAGAATCATGCAGTACGACCAGGGCACCCATGCTGTCAGGCCGGCCCGTGTCCTCTTCTCGGGGTCTGTGAGGGGGCATTGCGCCAAACGTCACAGGGCATCGCAGAGCATCGAAGATTTTCTGCAGCACCAGCTAGCACCGTTGTTGTGGCAAAACTAAGGCGCTAAAGGCATCGAGCGCCGGTCCCCCTGAAAATCCAACGCCCGTCTGCGGCCTTGACAGTCACCCCATGAGGATGGCCACCTCCCCATGGGCTCATTCGTCCTTCTCCGTCCCCATCCACCGACACCTTCGTACGGAGCGCACTGTGATGCCAAAAAAGCCAATCCTGTCACTGATACGACCGGCCGTCGACGGCGGCTGTCAGTCAGTTGAAGAGGTCACCCTTGGGCTCTCTGAACCTTAAAAGAAGCAGCGCTCCTGGCGTGTGTAAACAGCCCCAGAACCAGCCGTTATGTCAGCCTAGTGAGGGAAGGCATCCGCGCAGGCGAATTGGGATGAGCCCGTTGCCGCCCCCTGATACGCAGGCACCACCTCGCAGAGGTGGGGGGGGGGGGGGGAATGCGGTCGCCGGGATTGGCAAAAAATGCGGAAAAATGCGGAAAAAATGCGGAAAATGGAATAGAATGGTGTTTGCCCCTCGAAACCCCTATGTTTCGTCTCGTCTTGCACAATTGGGCGCTCAAAGCATGGACGGTTTGATGGAACAACTTAGTGCAGTAGTTCAACTCAAGAATATCACGGACTAGGCTCAAAACCGCTAGGGGCAGAAGCTGCAGCTGCTTGGTCAGGCCAGACCGCTAAATGTTCGCGCCGCATCAGGTGCTCCCCCATTGACCCAAACCGCCGGGCTCCCCGGGGGGAGGGGGATACCCCAACATACATACCTCAAAATGATCCCCATGACAGGCTGGACATATACACAACTGGGGAAATTTTTTTAAAAAAAAATTTGCCCATCAACTCAGGCTCCCATCAGCGAAGGTCCGACCCGGAGGTCGGGTCGGGGTCAATATCCTTTTTTGTGTTTTTCATTCATTTTTGAATTCTCCACAAAATTCTGAGTATTTTGAGCATAGACACATAGGGTCAAACAAAAAAATTTCCCCCTGCCGTCTGCCTAAAAAAAATTCTCCGGCGCCTCTGGCGCCCACAAAACCTATTGTTCCTCACAGCTAACTGGCTACAAGACAATGCCACTAGAATATTTCCTCTTGAACATTACACTAAGGGACCTGCCCGGAAAATGCGAAAAAAACGCGGAAAATGCGGAAAAATGCGGATCGCATTTCCCCCCCCCCTCTGCACCTCGACCACCGAAATCCTATTGCCTTCGGCAGGGCACCTCGAAGACAGGAGAGAGTGCCGACGGCAAACACAGTGGCCACAATTGGCCCCAAACCCAACAGAATGGTGACCTAACGCCCATGGCCCGGGCAATGTGGGCCCAGCAGTCATTACGTGGGTCCCCATGGGCGCTCGAGTCTTCCCGTATAGTCACCAACTGATCACCCAAACCCATCCCAGAGGCAAAGGGTGTCAGAAAAAGCTAAATTCTATTGCCTTCGGCAAGGCATCTCGAAGAGGGGAGAGGGACGACCGAGGCGGGAAAACTGCATAAGCGGGTTGTGCCCCAGCCCCCTTGGGAGCACCTCCCCCCCAACACCCAAATAGGGTGAACAACAAAACCACATAAAGAGGGCATCCGTCTTTTAGCGTCCACTGGAATATGTACAGAGGTTGAAAAGCGGGGAGGTGGGCCGAGTCGAGTTCAGGCGCCCGTGTCCTCCCCTACAAGCCCCCCGCCTGAGTCCGCACGGCAGCCAAGAGGGACGAGCCACCGGGGACTAGGTCTCTTCCGTGCTTGCCCTGCCGTGCCGCCGCCGCTGCGGCAGTGTGGACTGCGGTGGTGAAGGCGCAGGAGGCACGTTCACCACGGGGTCAGGAGAGCTCTCCCTCGCGTCGTCGGCTACAGAGTGAGGGGGAGGCGCGCGGAACATATCCGCTATGGATCTGGTGGCCTTCGGCTGCGGCCGCCTGCGACCCCGGGGTGGGGACCGACGCCGCGGCACTGCACGGCTACTGAGGGCCGCCGAGATGCGGCCAAAAACATCGCGAAGCGACGCCGGGGGCGCAGTCGGCGGCGGCGGGGGTTGTTCTGCAGAGCAGGGGGAGGGGGGGGCGGTGGAGCCCTGCGGCGCAGGAAGTGCCCTTGGAGGGCTGGCAACAGGATGGGCGCTCTCGGGCGCCGGCCCGGAGTCGCCTGCGGCGGTTGGCGGGGGGGAGAATGGGTCAGCACCCCCGCCTCCCAGTTGCGCTGGTTCCACACACTCAGTCCTCCCCAGGTCAGCCGGGAGGTCAGGTTTGGGGCGCTTCGGGGGCCTGGGGTCCCCGGGCCCCAGGGCCAAGGGGGGGGGCGGGTCCCTAACGTCTTGGGGGGGGGGGGGGCGTGCACCGGCGGGCCGCAGGGGGGCCCGTGTCTGGGAGGGCTTGGGAGGCGGGGCGTGCTCGGCCGAGCCATGAGGACAGCGCTGCCGCCCCTGCGCGCCGGTCCTGTGGCACTAGGACTTGGCGGCCCGGTGCGACCCGAGGCAGCGCCGCCAAGCACCGCGGGCCTGCCGCAGAGCCCCCATGTCCCTCGTGCCCGGCACGGCAGCAGCGGCTGATGCCCCAGCCCAAGCTTCTGCACCTAGGGCACGAGGGGGCCCCATGCTCTAGGCAGAGCGCACCCTGAGTGCCGCTACCCGGCCCCTGGCGGGTGGTTGCGCTGCAGAGCCGCGAGCGGGACACTCTTGGGCGGCGCCCGAGGGGGCCTCCTGGCATATGGCAAGAGAGGCGCGCCCCCCTTAAGGGGGCGGGGGTAGTAGTTCATAAGGAAGCGGTCGCCCGGTGGCGGCCGTATGCGGGCCGGCGTCCACAGGCGCCGGACCCACGTGTCCCGGCACTGAGTCGCCAGGCGCATAAGCTGCAGCATCACCTCGTGGCGAGCCGCAAAGAACGGGCGGGCCGATAGGCCAGCTTATACACGGCCCCCTAGGGGGAGGAGGGAGCGACACCGCCCCGGGGAGGCTCCGCATAGCAATGTGCCCGCCGCCAGGTGGCGCTCCACCAGCCCCGCCGCTTTCCGCAGGATCTGGGCCCTTTCCCCCCAGCGGGAGACGCATGCCCCGCAGGCGGTGATCAAGGGAGGCCGGGAGCGCCCTCCCCACAAAGGCCTCGTAGTCTAGGGCCAGCTCAGCCCACGACACCTCCGCCGGCCCCGGCACCCAGGCCAACGCCTGTGCCCACCGGACCAAGTCCTAGATACAGTCCTGGGGCCACCACTAGCCCGGCGGGGCCCCTGGCCGAAGGCGCGGCTGGTTGCGGACCGCATCCCCCGGGAGGGGGCCGACAAAGTCGTCCCAGGGGAAGGGGTTGCGGGGCCGCAGCAACGGTTGGTCCCTGCGCCAGCCGGAGGGGGAAGAGGCCCACCCTCCGCAAGCAGACCAGCCACTGGTCGGGCAGCCCAAGCTGGGGGAGGGCTGCCGCCGCATCCCGTAGCCATGGACTCTACGTCTCTCTGGCCTGCTCCCACTCCGGGCAGTCCGACACGATGTGGACCTCGTCCTCATGCGCTGCCCCGCAATGGGGGCACATGGAGTTGGTCCGCATGCCGTGGCCGGATACCCGCGCAGCCGTCCACAGGGCGCCCGCCATGAGGCCACGCAGCGGCGACTTCTCAAGCTCTGTGGAGGCGACGCGCATCGCTCTGCGGCAGGCCGGGCCGTCAGCCCCGTCGCCCAGGCCCCTGGAGGTAGCTGGGCGCCGCGCCTCTGGGAGGGCGGTACTGTCAGGGGATTGGAGTATGCGTGAAAGGGCTCCCCCGTGGAGTCACGCCGACTCTGGAAGGTGGCCTCCACCCGGTGGGGTGTATGCACGTCCTCGTGGGAGCCGCCGCGTACCGGGTCTTCCGAGCGGGTTCAGGGATGGCCGCGAACCCGAAGCCCGTTTTTACGTCGCTCGGGGTCATGTGCACCGGCACCTGTAGCAGTTGGGACAAAGCTGCAGAGGCCTCCGAGGGGTCCAGGCGGCCGAGGCCGTGCACTCATAGGACGGATGTGGCCGCCACGACTGCCGGCGGCTGCAGGCCCGGCCTGAGGGCTGACGAGGATTGCGATGCCGGGACAGACCCCTCTTTGGCCGCCGCAGGAAGGAGTGGCGGAGGTGGGAACTCTAGCTGCGGTGGGGCCGACGGGGGCGCCGCGTTGACCTGCAGGAACCAGGCATGGCCGTCGGCTGCTGTAGGTTTGAGCGCCCGGCGGACCGCATGGAGCAGTGCTTCGTGCTGCGAGGGCTTGGTCAGAGAGACCGTGAGCGCAAGAAGACCCTTGCCGAACGAGGTGGCATCCTTGGTAGGCCCCAGGTCAGTGAAGGCGGTCATGGGCAAGGCATCATCGGAGGCGACGGGCTGCTTCCATCCAATTGCTGAACCCTCGCTGGGTCGACTGGCTGATGTCCTCGTTTAGGGCGGCCAACGTTGTCCGCTGCTTCTCCTCCAGGTCTGAGCTGCCGAACTTATCCGTCACCTTCTTGACGAACGCCTCTAGCTCATGCGCCATCCGAGGCCGGGACCCCGGAGGGCATGCCTCCCACACAGATTTGGCTGCCAAAACGAAGGTCGCGGTTGTGTTGAAAGATCCCAGGTTCTGCATGATACGAGCTGGGAGGTGGTAGGGCTTGGCCAGGAGAGAGAGCGCGGAAGCCATGGTCGGAGCCTGGGAATTGGCGAGAGAGACTATCCAATAAGGTTTGGATGCTAGAGGGGTCGACCATAGGGGGCTTGTCCAAGAAGTCTTCCCACGCCGGCGCAAGCGTCAGGGCAGCGGATGAGGCATGAAGCAGCCGCTCGCGACCCTGCAACTCGGCCTGGATACTTGGGAACGTCAGACTGCCATCCTTCTCGCATTCAGACAGCTCGGACCGCCAGCCGGCTAGTAGGAGCGGGCCTGGTCCCGGGTACCTCTCGTTGCGGTCCCACACGGCCGTGAGCAGCGCGGTCCGATCAGCCTCCGGCTTGCTAGCCACGTATTCCAGCTGCTGCTGCCAGCACTCCTGGTAACTCAGCCACGAGTAGGCTGGGAAGTGGGTCCGTAGCGTTCAGACATTCAGATCCTGCAGACGGGCAGCCAGTACTGCCCGGAAGAGTGCCATGGACGCCAACAACGGGGACTGCTGCACGACGATGTTGGAGACGTTCAGGTTGGCCTCATGATCTCGCGCAGCTGTGTAGACACGTCCAACCTCAGGGTCTTCGGTCACCGACAACACCAGCCACGTGTCCGCAGGGCGCAGTTGCGCCTGGCGCTCAACAAGAGAAAGGTTGGCGAAAGCGTGGTTGGCACCCGGCATGGCTCTTGTAGGCGAAGGTGAGGAATGCGAGATGGAGAGACGTCAGGCGAGCAGTGGGGCAAGGATTTGGATCTAGGCCGTGCCGGCTCCCGTGGTACTGGGCCTGTATGGGCGCCCCACCGTCCCGGTTGATATTGTTGTGACACCCACGGTGCTGCTCGCTGGTCAAGGCTGTGATGCTCGGTAGGCAGCCGCCCGCATCTGCTTGACTTTGGGCCAATGCTACAGCCGCGTGTCCTTGTGCACGGCGGGCCAGAGAGGGAAGGGGCCGATGGAGGTGGGGCGGTGATCACAGGAGGTTGGTGACAGGGAATGGGGTATATGGTGGTCGATAGAAAGCGGCTGTCGGGTGCACCAGGAGAGGTTAGCAGTGGTGTCAAGAGCACGGAGGGAAGGGGGACATAGCCAGAGCGTTCTGGGTCATCAATGAATTCATGGCTTCCCCGACGGCTACCGCGGTCCCTTTTGACCCCGGACACGAACAGCGGCACGCACCCCGCAGCCCAACGTCGCGAGATCGCTCAGCAAGCTGCAGTAGGCATCCAGGATTCCGCGGTCGATGGTCTGGCGAATGTTGTGACGCCGGCAGTACAGTGGCGGCCCTAATTGCACGGAGGCCACAAGGAGGGCGCGGCTGCCGCAAACAGGACCGTGCCGGGGGCTAGGGTGTAAAAGACGGCAGCAAGTCGCCGTCCATGCCCCACGAAGATGACGATCAGGGCGTCCGCTACGCGGTGGTTGCAAACAGGACGGCATCACCAGAAAGTCGTCACCAAGAATGTCGATGGGCGCCCCGCCGCACCGTGCATGAAGTCGGACGCACCTAGGATGCAGCCGAGGTTCGGGTCGTTGAAGAAGGCAGCATCCCCGCACCCGCCACGTGTCGGCCAGGACGAAGTTGTTACCCCAAATGGACGAAGAGGAAGCAGAGTCCTTGAAGATGACAACCAGGGTGCCCACTATGTGGCGGCCACAAACAAGACGGCGTCACCAGATAATTGTCGCCCAAAATGTTGACGGTCGTGCGCCTGGGGCACTTGGGATGCAAAACTGCCGCTTGGCTCGGCAGTGCAGCGCATGGGCCATGCCGCTCCAATGCTCGGGGTTGCTCCACCGTGCGGTGGTGACGACCGGGGTTGGGAGCAGCGATGGGAACACATGGGGTCGCCAATAACTTCCAGTGAGCTCAAGGACCCTCCCCCCTGCCTCACGGCCATGAATCAACATGGCTCTTTTTTAGTCCCCACGGCTCCGTGTCCAGCCAGAGCCCTTTTGACGGAGCGTGCGCTCTGCTCAAGCCCTGAGAGTCCGCATCTGTGAAGCCTCTCAGCCATGGACAGCGCTGCGGCCCAGGGCCCTGCCGTGCGGCGGGATGGAAAGGTGCAACCGTTGGCTGTTCACCCCCCCCCTCTCTCTCTTGCTTGTTGGTGGGCTTGGCCTTGGTGGTGGCGAGGCCTGGCCCCCGGTCCAACATCCTGGGTAACAGCGGCGTGGGGTGAGATCAGCACGACCAGATGCGCCCGGGACGCCTTGAACGGGGGCGTGCCGGGTGCCCGGCCTATCTCTCTGTCCCAGACGGCAGCCCATTGGCATGCTGGGGCTGGTGCGGCGCATCGTCATCCTATGGGAACGACTTCCTCCCGGACGCCGAGCAGCGGGTGCCCCTTGGGTAACTTCCGCAGAGGAGGAGGTCCCGAAGGCGCAGGACCCCAGGGCACCGCCCCTCGAAGGGGGCAAGGACGCAGGTGGTGCAGGCCCACCCCCGCCACTGGTGGGGGGCGGGGAACACGCAGGCGGCCTGGCCGTACCACCATCGCAGCAGCGCGAGGCCGTGGTGCCGCTGCCAGTGCCAGAGGAGTGTGGGGGGGGCGGGCCTTGGTGCCCGCGTCCTCGGCCTCGACCTCGGCCTTGCTGCCGGCCGCGCTGGCGACGTGGTCCCCGTGCCATGAGCAAAAGAAATCGGTGGCGGGCTGCAGGGCGCCCAACGCAGTGAGAAAGGGGGGGGGGGGAGGTGAAAGGGGAAGGGGGAAGGGGGGTTGTGCCCACCCGCCCCGCCCCCCCCCCCTTGGCCGCCCCCTGGTCAGGCGGCACGTTCCATGTGTCCGGCCTCCCGCCACTGCCCGACCCGGGGAGGGGGGGGGAGGGGAGGGGGGCGGGGAGCTCCCTGATACGCACCCGGCCACGCCTAGCGCGGGGGACAGCCGCAGTGCCGCGGCGGCTGAGTCCCCTGCGCCACCGCCCCACTCTGCAGTGGGGCCCCCTGCCACCGCCTAGGCCTGACCCCCCCCCCAAGAGGGACTCAAGCCCTCACCTCGCCACGGGACGCCCTCGTAGGCCATGGGCGTATAGACACCCTCCTGCCGTGGAGAGGTCCCGGTGCCTAAGCCCGCCCTAGGGAGAAGGCCACCGGTGCTGGAGCCGCCATTACCACCACCAGCAGCTCTGGGCGCGACGAGTAAGCCATCAGGGGGCCTGCTCGTGGTGCTGCCCCCTCCCCATGCCCACTCTTTCCGGTGTTGCCGGCGCCGGCGCCAGCCGCCGCAGGCAGGCTGCCATCCACAAACACCTCGCAACCCCCCCTACCCCCCGCCGCTCCCTGGCGAGGCGGCGTGTGCTATCCGTCCGTTCTGCTGTTAGAACCCCACCCGGGGGGGGGGGGGGCTTGACACATTCTTGGCCACACCCGGCATGACGGACAGCCGCAGCGCCGCGGCGGCTGGGCCCCCTGCCACCCCGCCACCGCCCCACTCCGGTGTGGGGCCCCCTGCCACCGCCCGGGTAGGATGCCCCTCCCGGAGGGGACTCGGGGCCTTCGCCTCGCCCCGGGGCGCCCTCGTGGGCTGTGGGCGTATAGACACCCTCCTGCCGGGGAGAGGGTCCGGTTCCTGAGGCCACCCCAAGGGGAAAGCCGCCGGTGCTAGAGCCGCCGTCGTTACCACCACCACCCACCCCGGGCGTGACCGGAGAGGCGTCAGGGGTCCTACTCGTGGTGCTAGCCCCCCACGCCCCCCCCCCCCCCCCGGTTAACACTCTTGCCAGCGCCACCGGGGTCGGCGCCAGACACTGCGGGCAAGCCGCCATCCACAGGCAGAGGGTCAGGACGCAGAGGGCTAAGAACATTAAATAATGTCCTTGTCCTCTTCATCCACACCACCGCCGCCGATTCCGGGTTGGCCATGGCAAGGTCACCCGTGTGGTCCAGGGCCTCCACCGCCGCTGCAGGCTGCTGCCCCTCCCCCGACCCCTCTGGGCGCGTCATTCGGGCCCTCGAGCCCACCGGCTGGTACTGCCCCCGGTGGGAGCCTGCCACTCCTCAGGCACCTCCTCCAGCTCGAGGCCAAAGACCGGCCGGTCGAGGGTGCTGTGGGCCAACTGGGTGCATCAGTGGATGTGGATGTCCACCTCCGAACCAAAGGCCTGGTTGGCATAGCGCCGGAGCTGTGCATACTCATCCACCGCCAGGCCCAGTTGCGCCGGGTAGCCCTGTACCCGCACAGAGGTGGTCTGGGATGGGGTCAGCGCGCCCAGCAGGCTGGCGATGTGCGCCACCACCACTTTGCGGCCGGATGCGGGCTGGCTTGCACAAGCGGTGCAGCCACGCTTCCTGCAGATGCAGGCCCAAGCCCTGCAACTGCAGTGCCATGTCCGCCCTTGCCGCGAAGAACAGCCGCGCCCGTAGCCCCGCACACAAGCGGCCCCCGAGCGGAACGAGCGCCCAGCAGCGGTTACTAGAGCCCCCTGCAGAAAGCGCTGCAACAGTGGCGCGGCTTGCCGCAGGACTTGCGCGCGCTCGCCGAGCAGGAGGTGCATCCCGCGCAACTGATGGTGGGGGGACGCCGGCAGGGCCCGGCCCACGAACGTCTCGCAGTCCAAGGCCAGCTCTACCCAGGTGACGTCCCCTTGGCCGTCCTACCATTAGAGGGCCGCTGCCCAGCGGACCAGGTCTTGGGCGAACGCCAGCCCCCGTGGGAGCCCCCCCCCCCCCAACACCCAACTAGGGTGAAAAACACATAAAGAGGGGCTAAAACATGCTTTACATAGCATATTTCATCATTGTGAGTGGTCACAATATAAAAAAAAGTTCGCAATATTTTCCATTTTTGACCTGTAGAGCGTGGAAAACTGCTGAAGCAGTTTGTGCACACAGCAAAGGCCATTGAACCACCGACGAACAGCAATTTGAAAGCTTTTTGGGGGCCGGTGGCTCGGGCTAGATGGGCTTAGTGGCCACTACATGGGTCCCCATGGGCGCTCAAGTACCCGTATTGTCACCAAATGATCACCCAAACCCATCCTAGGGGCAACAGAGGGGTTTCGCAATAAGTCGAAATGTGAAAATGTGAGGTGATTTTTCAAGTGTCACCAAACAGCCGACGCAACAGCAACCGCGAGGTGATTTTGCGGCTTTCGGAGGGCCCATGGCACGGGCTACATAGGCCTAGCGACCACTTCGTGGGTCCCCATGGGTGCTCAAGTACCCGTATTGTCACCAGATGATCACCCAAACCCGTCCTAGGGGCAACAGAAGGTATTCATGAAACTCCAATTTCAAAAAACTTTCGCGTGCCACTAAACAGACTATCCGGCGTGAAAACGGCTAAGTCCTCACTGCCGAGGGGCCATATGGGGGGGCGGTGACTAGGGGCACCTGGTGTTGGGACCCGGGACCCCTGCCATGGGTTAGGGGGTCCACATACAAGAAAGAAGTTCTTCAAGACCCAGGTCCAAATACACACACAGCGGCCACAATACGCAAAGAAGTTTTGACCCCCCACCTGCCCCTTAAAAAGGGGGTGCCCAGGTGGGGGGGGGGGGTACGGGGGTCAAAATCCAAAAAGTCATTGGGGGATCCTTTTTGGTCCTAAAATGATGATTTTACAAGGGGTTAGACGTCAGAAACCATACATTGGGGTATGCTACGCGAACGACCCCAAAAAAGGGGGGGTATACGACGCTCGCGCCTACGCTTGATCGAACAACCTCTCTTCGAGGTGATTTTCAAAATTTTTCAGGTGCCGCTAAACGGCCTAAAAGCAGCAATTTTGAGGCTTTGGAGCGGCCCATAGCCCAGAGTATGTGGGTCTAGCAGCCATTACGTGGGTCCCCATGGGCGCTAGAGTACCCGTATTGTCACTAGAAGATCACCCAAACCCATCCCAGAGGCGATAAAGGTGTTTGAAAATAGTCAAATCGAGGTGATTTTCGAAAAACAAATTCTGCCAACCCATGCCAACCTGAAGACAGCCAAGTCCTCACTGGCAAGGGCCAATAGGGGGGCCAATTTTGGAAAATCAGAGAGAGCACAGGGAACCCCCGTCATTGGTTAGGGGGTCCATATAGAAGAAAAAAGTGGAATGGGACCTGGGTCCAAATCGATGCACAGCAGAGGCTCTAGGCCAAACCAAGTTTTGACCCCCCGTCCCCAAAAGTGGCACCCAGGTATGGGGGAGGGGGGTCAGAATCGAAAAATTCATTAGGGGATAAGTTTGGCTCCCAAATGATGACTTCACAAGGGGTTAGACATCCGATATCATGCATGTGGGTATGCTATGCGAATGACCCCCCAAAAGGGGGGGGTGCCTGGCGCCTGCGCCTGTTCTTGATCTACCAACCTCTCCTCGAGGTGATTTCCCAACACCAACGGTTGTACTGCCTTGTGGTGCTTGCACACCGCATTGTTTGGGCCCGACATCCACACAACCGCACAACCACGTCCATGTCCATGTGGATGACGAATGGGGGCGCCCACTGTCATCCCGCACGAGTCCGCGCGAGGAAACCAGTGCACTACTGCCCCACTCCTGCCCGCATCCTTAGACCCATTGCAAAGGCACTGCACGCCGCAGCAGAGCAGTCCTGCAACCCTGAAGCCCTGCCTTGCGGTAACCTCCAGCATCACTGTGTAGTCATCCAGGCGCCGCTGTAGCTCCTGCACGTACTCCCCTGCCTCCCCTTGCGAGCTTTTGGCGCTGGAGCGACCAGACAGAGTGCCAGACACACTGAGGTGCTCCAATCGGTTGATGTCGGTGCGGCTGAGGACCAGGGCCCTTGCAGACCTGCGGGTGTAGAGGTTGGCAAGATACACGCCGACCAACTGACGTCGAAGACCGAGGGCTCAAGATGCAAAGGCAAGCGATCGGTTTGTGGAGCGTAAACACACTGAGACACCGCTTGCCATGCGCCCCTACAGATCATGAGACCTTGACCCCTACAACACAATCATCCTTGAGGGGCGTGCAAACGGAAATGTCTGGGCAGGCCTAGCAAAGAGCCCACACTGCTTCGACAGGTAGCTGTCCTGCACCCATTCGGCAGTCATCATTGCTGCGGTGCTGTTGTAGAAGAAGGGGCGAGGGAGGGAATGACATGATCCGCCACTCCTCTTGGAGGGTCGCTGTTGTGGCCCGTTGCGCTACGCACCCAGAACTGCCAACTGCCAGCGAAAAGGGCCTGTTGCGCGAATGACGGTAGGAGAATAATTGCCAAGTCATGCGCAAGATGGCAAAGAAAAGACAGTGGTGGGGGGAAGGTTTGCAGGCACCCAGGGGGGGGGCTTGTTCAGGCCGATTTTCCAGACCCCCCTCTCCGCAGGGGGGCAAGGGGGGGCTCCCGTCACGGGAGCCCTGGACGGGCCCGGACGGAATGATGAGCTGGGGGGTGGTCCGCGGTACCCCAACACAGATACCTCAAATGATCGCCACGACACGCTGATCATTCTGAGGTATACATCAGGGGGCAAGTTGTTCTCAATTTTTTTTTCGTTCAAGCCGCTTTGCAGTCCAGTCTTGGTCCTCAGACTGCGACATTAGAAGGGCTCTGTCACGGCAGCCCCTTCCCTACCCCCTCCCCGAATAAGGGGTCTCGAACGACCCCCCCCCCCTCGCCCGCCCACAAACTCCCTTCCCACCTCCCCAGTTTGAACATGCCGAACAACGACTTGGTGCGCCACGAATCAAGAGGCCGAACACCCAATGTGCAGTTGAGGAGGAGTGGCACGGAGGAGCCGTGACAGCCCATGGCCCAGGCTTGATGACGGGACACAGGCCTATCAGGGAAGAGGGGTTGACAGGGATGCCACACGCCGCAAACCTTGGAGCCTCCTCTCCTGATGGTCCCCGGCCGGTGTGTGCCGCCTTCCCCGCTTCCGACTCCACACACGCCCCTGCCCACGCGTAGAGCCGGGGGCGTGGTCGTGGAGGCAAGGCAGAGCACATATCACACAACTGCTGCCGCAAGCCGACCACCCACTGATCTTGGAAAAGATGGGCAAACATGGGGTTCGTCTCGGGATGGCGCACATATGGCAACGCGTAATACGGCAGGAACTCTTGGGAGCCTGCACCAACATCGCACGATTGGGACAGGGAGGCCGTTTCTGTTAGCCGCCGCTGCCGGTCTTGCGTGGCCTCCAAGAAATCCTGAAGGGTCGGAGTAGTGTACCGGCACCGCGATAGCCGGCCCGAATTCACAACCGGAAAGAACCCACGCCACAATGACGCTGTTGACTGTTGACAGCTACTGGACAGCAATTGTAGGGAGCCTTGGTGCCTGACGTCTGGTGTGCTATGCGAGGGGGCGGGGCATAACTGGCACGCCCTCGTGCCCCCAAAACATTCAGACTGCAGCCTGCCGAGCACACACGAAAAGTGCGACTGCTTGCAACTGACAAGAAATCGCAAAAGGCAACTAAACTTGCGCTGACCACTGACACAACGTTGCATTTTTTGTTCACGGAACGTTCATGGTTTGTTTTGGAGCTGTGCACTGCTGCGGTTCGGATTCCTAAGTTGGTGATGATGGTCATTGTTCGAGTGTTTCAAATCTGACACGGCCCCTTTGGAGGCGGATGCATGTAACTTGCCCTCTCCCAAGCTGACACTCGCGCCCCAACTCTCCGTGCTTCTCCAACGCTGGAAATTGGGGTGCAAATCCATTCATGAACAAGAGGTGCTGTATGCATATGTCCGCTGCGGTCGTCGTCGTTCTGTCGGGGTTGTTGAACTTGCATGTGCACGTGCACGTGCACCATCCAACACCAAACACCCCTGTATGAATAACCTTCAATTCCTTGCAATGCTGTTGCATTTCCACTGAAGGCAGCTTGCGTTTGTGGAGGAACGGGAAGATGTACATGTAAATGTGCAGAAAGAAGTCGAGACGGATGAAGGCGGACTGGGAGCGATCCGTTCCGCCAGTAGCATCTTCCCAAAGGGCAAAGAACCCGGCCTTGGTGCCAGCATCGAAAGCCTTCAACAGGTCCTCAGAGTCCACCTGGTTTTCGCCATTGCTCTCTAGGATAGCGGGTGTGGCAGTGTGCAACGCCTCCAAAGCAGCCGTGCAACCATGGTATGTGAGGAACTCAGCGACCGCAGCAAGCACGGTGTCATGGAGCATAAATGCTGAAGAGTTGAGACAGGATTGCAATTCCTAACAGATGCGCTCTGGTGTCTGCTGGCGCTTCTGTTGAGGCCGCATGGCCGGGGCAGTGAGAGTGTTGGGGGGGTATGGTTGACGAGCATGGGAGAGGGGCAGCACACAGAGGTTGCGGCTGTGGGCTTCGGTGTGACCATGCAAACAGATACGATTCCTTCGCCAAAATCAGGGGACGTGCGGGGAAACACCTGTTTTTAGGGCCCTCCTGCAAGCTCAAGCGTGCACACGACGTGCCCTTGCACCATTTTCGAACCTCCAGTGAAAATGTGAAGCTCCCACGGGTGCCACAGACACACACAGTGGAGCCATACGTGGACTTCAGTGTTGGCAACAAATGCGGTGGATAACATTGACCACCAATCAGGGGTGCATGGGACTATGGTTTGTATCTGCATTGCATAACGGACGACCATGCCGCCAATTTCCTGACAGTAGCAAGGCATGCAATGCCTTGCGTTCGCAAGCCACCAAAGGTGATATCCACGCGGTGCAGTCTTTGGGGGCTTTGGATGCTACAAGGCCAACTTCTGCCTGCCACGGTCACTTGCTATGTGCCCAGGGGGGCTTAGCAGGACTGCCAAACATGTGCCCATCGGTCTAGCGCAAGGAGCCCCCCCCTGCTTGCAACGTGCCCAACCGAGGCCATGGTATACCTGGTTCAGCAATGTCGTCCGGGACTGACTGATCACGCCACTAACAGTCTGTAAAAAGCTATCGTCTGCCCCTTCAGCATCCATTCATTGCCGGACACGAATAAATACCTGTTGTTGTTACGCCTCAATAAAGTGGCAACAAGATACAACCAGTCGTTGCACCCCTCCTGTCAGATTTTCACAAACCCACCAGGTTGCATTCACACAGCACAATTCCTCCACATGCCCCTAGAGCAACAAAAAGGAATAAACCAAAATCATGCACCAAAGCGCAAACATTTTTGACTGTTTTCTGAATGCTGCATTCCAAACCAAACCTTTAAAAGAAACCTTTTTTCTTAAGCAAACTGGGGACTTGGTCCAACATTTACTTGCATTGTGCATTCTGCAGTCTTCCCAATCCATTCAGTGATTCTTCACCGCACCATAATTGCCTGTCTCATCAAGGAAATTGCACCACAAACATCCTGAGATTCCCCAGCACACCTGACGCTATCAATTCCACACGTAGATGCGTGGGCAAGTAGGACAAAATGCACAAAAGGCTAATTTACGATTTGCATGATCTGATTGGGGAAATCCTGTAACATGAATGTCAAATACAGTGCAGTACAGTACAGTACAGGATATTACAGTACAGTACAGGACAGCACAGTACAGTACAGTACGGTGCAGTGCAATGCAGTGCAGTGCAGTGCAGTGCACTGCACCTGCACAAATAGGCTCAGCTGACTTTCGAACCAGTAAACGGCTATTGCAACACATGTGCACAGACAATTCCGTGCATGACTAATGAATGACAAGATTGTCTCTCAGCTGACACCCTGCCTGGGATATGTTTATGGAGAGAATGGAATATATAAGTGGTGGAAACCATGGTACAATACATAAAGTGATTGTACTTCAGCCATGCCCCTGCAACGCCTCTTTTTTCTACCCTTCTGGCCTCAGCCATTTAACAATACATCCCTGATCACCATCAAACCATCAGGTGTCAACAGCCAAAATGCACCTGGATTTGTACGATATGACTGGTTCAGCAACTGTGGGCATACCACTGCAGAGCTTCACATCGTCCTTCAACAAGCAACTGTGGAATACTGTTGACTACGGTTGCACAGATTGGTACAAATGGTGTGCCGGGGAGGAGGTTGTCCAGCCCCCGTCCCCTCACTGTTCGCAGCCAGAGTGAAACCCATCCCTTTACGCCCACCCCTCAATGGCGGCATCCCCTATCACAAAGAGAAAACATTGCCCATGAAAACCAGAGCACAAAACAATGCCCCATAACACAATTCACCTGTGGGACCACTGCTGGCTCAACATGAAACCTTATATAAATAAAGTACAACTATCACTTTCCAAACATCCTTTTGCATTCATTTGCTTGGACCTATTCACTCTACCTAAGACCCACCCACCCACCCACCCACCGAGACCTTTCCCCGCATCCGACATATGATACTTCCGTTACCCCAGATGTTGGCACAGGAGATCAGCAAAATCCAGCCCCACAGTGTCCGAACCGAACTCCAGAGGTCCCGACCCTACTCACCAACCCACCCAACCTACCCGCTCTAAAAAATGGCCCCGCAACCCCTTAAAGGCTGGGTTGTTCCATGAAGCTGGTCAGTTCCCATGCGCTCCGTGCTAAGGCTTTCGTGTGACCTGCTTCTGTTGATCGAGGTCATTTGTGTGGCGTTGGGGGAGGGGCGTGCAGGTGGGGGGGGGGGGATGGTTTTGTGGGTGAGCGTGGAACGTTTGTCCCCGTGCTCACAACCGCAGCATTCTTGCCCCATGGCGTCCACCCCCCGGCCGTCAGGCAGAGGCTTCACATTGAATCCCTGCCAGACCATGAAGAATGGGGGGGTGCTCTGATGTGGGAACTGCAACACAGGGCCAGCGGCTTCTGGATGCTTTGGCCGGACGCGTCGCTGGTGGAGCACCTCCTCTGCCATTGGCCCTCGGCAAGCCTGTGCTCGGGCTGAGGGTCTGTGCAGAGCAGGAGCGCAGAGCTGTGGCGCGCAACAGGGGGAGTGGGATGGCATTTTCCCCCCACACCCCCCCCCTCCGGTTTGCGGTGGAACAGACATCATCAAGCAAATGACGGTTTCCGATACTTCCGCCAGATCAGCAGCTGAGCCACGGAGAGTACGGTCCCCAAAGCGTTGGGGACCGTAATGAAGGCATTGCCGGTGTAGGCGCCGTAGATGGTCCACCAAAAGGCCGTGAGGGCCCCTGCAGCAATTTGAGTGATGGGCATTGAAGCACTATCAGCGTTCTGGATGATGGTGCCCAGCTCTGCCAATGGGGCACCGAAAAGCAGCACAGAGACGGTCGATGCCAAGAGGCCCTGCAGGAAGCAAGCAGCACTGCAAGGGTTCGGGGTCGCCAGTGCGTGACCCTTTCGCAACCGATGCCTCGCCGATGGCTATCCCGTGTTCGGGACGGAGGCATCAGCCGCGGCTTTGAGTCTCAGATGGCACTGGCTGCTGGTGGCAAGCACCCCCGCCAGCGGAGCGCAGTGGGCACAGCTGCAGGTGACCTCCGATGGCGCTTTTGCCAGTGCCACTGCCTCTGCCTGCACCGGCGGGAGTCCCCCTGGTGGTCGTGCGACCGGGGCGCCAGGGCAAAAAACAGGTCGCAAGGCTCAGCGACACCGCTGTGCCCCGTGCGGGGCAGGCCGCACTGGAGGAGCACCGTGCGGTGACATCCAGCTGGGGGGGAGGGAAAACAGTGCGCGACGCAAGGACTTCCGGGGAGGATCAAGGCCCACCTCCTGCCTCCTAGCCATGAAGCGACATGGCCCCTTTTCGTCCCCAGGTCACGTGCGTGACCATGAGCCATTTTTTATTCACTGGGATCGTGCGATCCCCCAGCCTGGATACCCCCAACCGTGACGCCGTGCGGCTATGGACGGCTTTGGGGCACAGGCTCTGCCGTGTGGCAGCATCCAGACACCAGGTGTGCGCCTACCCCTGCCTGGATACCCCCAACCGTGACGCCGTGCGGCTATGGACGGCTATGGGGCCCAGGCTCTGCCGTGTGGCAGCAACCACACACCAGGTGTGCGCCTACCCCTGCCTGGATACCCCCAACCGTGACGCCGTGCGGCTATGGACGGCTCTGGGGCCCAGGCTCTGCCGTGTGGCAGCAACCACACACCAGGTGTGCGCCTACCCCTGCCTGGATATCCCCAACCGTGACGCCGTGCGGCTATGGACGGCTCTGGGGCCCAGGCTCTGGCGTGTGGCAGCAACCAGAACTGAAGGCCATGGGCGTGTGCCCATGCAGAATTTCTTACTTTTGGCAGAACTGGGGGCATTGGGCGTGTGCCCATGCAGAATTTATTACTTTTGGCAGAACTGAAGGTATTGGGCATGTGTCCATGCAGAATTTTTTACTTTTGGCAGAACTGAAGGTATTGGGTGTGTGTCCATGCAGAATTTCTTACTTTTGGCAGAACGGGGGGCATTGGGCGTGTGTCCATGCAGAATTTATGACTATTGGCTAAACTGAAGGCATAGGGCGTGTGCCCATGCAGAATTTATTACTTTTCGCGGAACTGAAGGTATTGGGCATGTACCCATGCAGAATTTATTACTTTTGGCAGAACTGAAGGTATTGGGTGTGTGCCCATGCAGAATTTATCACTTTTGGCAAAACTGGGGGCATTGGGCGTGTGTCCATGCAGAATTTATGACTATTGGCAGAACTGAAGGCATAGGGCGTGTGCCCATGCAGAATATATTACTTTTGGCAGAACTGAAGGTATTGGGCATGTGTCCATGCAGAATTTTTTACTTTTGGCAGAACTGAAGGTATTGGGTGTGTGCCCATGCAGAATTTATCACTTTTGGCAGAACTGGGGGCATTGGGCGTGTGTCCATGCAGAATTTATTACTTTTGGCAGAACTGAAGGTATTGGGCATGTGTCCATGCAAAATTTATTACTTTTGGCAGAACTGACGGTATTGGGTGTGTGTCCATCCAGAATTTCTTACTTTTGGCAGAACTGGGAGCATTGGGCGTGTGCCCATGCAGAATTTCTTACTTTTGGCAGAACTGAAGGTATTGGGCATGTACCCATGCAGAATATATGACTTTTGGCAAAACTGAAGGTATTGGGCATGTACCCATGCAGAATTTATTACTTTTGGCAGAACTAAAGGTATTGGGTGTGTGCCCATGCAGAATTTCGTACTTTTGGCAGAACTGGGAGCATTGGGCGTGTGTCCATGCAGAATTTATGACTATTGGCTAAACTGAAGGCATAGGGCGTGTACCCATGCAGAATATATTACTTTTGGCAGAACTGAAGGCATTGGGCGTGTGTCCATGCAGAATTTATTACTTTTGGCAGAACTGAAGGTATTGGGTGTGTGTTCATGCAGAATTTCTTACTTTTGGCAGAACTGGGGGCATTGGGCGTGTGCCCATGCAGAATTTATTACTTTTGGCAGAACTTGGGGCATTGGGTGTGTGCCCATGCAGAATTTATTACTTTAGGCAGATTTGGGAGCATTGGGCGTGTGCCCATGCAGAACTTATTACTATTGGCAGAACTTAAGGTATTGGGCATGTACCCATGCAGAATATATTACTTTTGGCAGAACTAGGGGCATTGGGCGTGTGCCCATGCAGAATTTTTTATTTTTGGCTGAACTGGGAGCATTGGGCGTGTGCCCATGCAGAATATACTACTTTTGGCAGAACTGGGGGCATTGGGCGTGTGCCCATGCAGAATTTATTACTTTTGGCAGATTTGGGAGCATTGGGCGTGTGTCCATGCAGAATTTCTTACTTTTGGCAGAACTGGGAGCATTGGGCGTGTGTCCATGCAGAATTTATGACTATTGGCTAAACTGAAGGCATAGGGCGTGTACCCATGCAGAATATATTACTTTTGGCAGAACTGAAGGCATTGGGCGTGTGTCCATGCAGAATTTATTACTTTTGGCAGAACTGAAGGTATTGGGTGTGTGTTCATGCAGAATATATTACTTTTGGCAGAACTGAAGGTATTGGGCATGTACCCATGCAGAATATATTACCTTTGGCGGAAATGAAGGTATTGGGCATGTGTCCATGCAGAATTTATGACCATTGACAGAACTGGAGGCATAGGGCGTGTGCCCATGCACAATTTATTCCTTTTGGCAGAACTGCAGGTATTGGGCATGTACCCATGCAGAATTTATTACTTCTGGAAGAACTGAAGGTATTGGGTGTGTGCCCATGCAGAATTTATTACTTTTGGCAGAACTGGGGGCATTGGGCGTGTGCCCATGCAGAATTTATTACTTTTGGCAGAAATGGGAGCATCCGGCATGTGCCCATGCAAAAGTTCTTGCTTTTGAAAGAACTGAAGGCATTAGGCGTGTGCCCATGCAGAATTTATTACCTTTGGCAGAACTAGGAGCATTGGGCGTGTACCCATGCAGAATTTATTACTTTTGGCAAAACTAGGAGCATTGGGCGTGTACCCATGCACAATATATTAGTTTTGGCAGAACTTGGGGCATAGGGCGTGTGTCCATGCTGCATATATTACTTTTGGCAGAATTGGGAGCATTGGGCGTGTGTCCATGCAGAATTTATTACTTTTGGCAGAACTTGGGGCATTGGGCGTGTGTCCATGCAGAATGTATTACTTTAGGCAGAACTGGGAGCATTGGGTGTGTGCCCATGCAGAAGTTTTTATTTTTGGCTGAACTTAAGGCATTGGTCGTGTGTCCATGCAGAATATATTACTTTTGGCAGAACTGGGGGCATTGGGGGTGTGCCCATGCAAAAGATCTTACTTTTGGCGGAACTGAAGGCATTGGGCGTGTGCCCATGCAGAATTTATTACTTTTGGCAGAACTAGGAGCATTGGGCGTGTACCCATGCAGAATATATTACTTTTGGCAGAACTTGGGGCATAGGGCGTTTGTCCATGCTGAATATATTACTTTTGGCAGAATTGGGAGCATTGGGCGTGTGTCCATGCAAAATTTATTACTTTTGGCAGAACTTGGGGCATTGGGCGTGTGTCCATGCAGAATCTATTATTTTAGGCAAAACTGGGAGCATTGGGCGTGTGCCCATGCAGAATTCATTGCTATTGGCAGAACTGAAGGTATTGGGCATGTACCCATGCAGAATATATTACTTTTGGCAGAAGTGGGGGCATTGGGCGTGTGCCCATGCAGAATATATTACTTTTGGCCCAACTGGGAACATTGGGTGTGTACCCATGCAGAATTTCTTACTTTTGGCAGAACTGGGAGCATTGGGCGTGTGCCCATGCAGAATTTATTACTTTTGGCACAACTGGGAGCATTGGTCGTGTGTCCATGCAGACTTTATTACTATCGGCAGAATTGAAGGCATAGGGCGTGTGCCCATGCGGATTGTATCAGCGGGGACCCAGGGCAGGGGGGGGGGGGGGGGAGCTTGGGGGAGACGAGAGCGACGCAATGGACGCTGCGCCCACCGCGGTGTGGCGACGTCCAGCCCAGCCTGGCCGGGGCGGCCGTATCCGGTGCGTCCGGTGGAATCGGCTCTGGCACTCAGACACCAGACACCAGACACCTCTGCCTGCACCTCTGCCCGCGCCTAACCTGTGCCAAAGTACCTACGCAACCCACCCTTGTGCTTGAACTGAGAAATTGGAAGGAGGAGGTCACCTTCCCCTCCCCTCAGACCCCCTACCACCTCCCCTGCCCCCACTCAAGCACATTGCTTTGCCCGTGTATGTGCCAATCTCGCCCCTAGACACACACACACACACACACACACACACACACATTGGAAACCCCCTTTTAGGCCGGAGCGGGGGTCGACCGTCACAAATCTTTTGTTTTTTTTATTTTGAGCGAAAAAAGTTCTTTTGGTTTCTGACTCCATAAAGCTGGGTGGAGTGAGACAAATGGTTAGGCACTTTATGCACTCTTCAGCCGTTTTTGTTATGTCAATTGGCACTGATTGCCAGTCTCTGCGGTGGACCTCCACCTCTCAACCGGGCCAACAAACCACGTTTTTGGAGACACCGTGCACACCGGCAATTGAAATGGTGCCGTTGAGAAGGGGTTCTGCACCGTCGCGTGCTCAGGCGCTGTCTGGCGAGGGCCCCGGAGGTGAAGCAAGAAGTCACCCGAACACACGAACTCACCGCCGCCATTGTGTCCTCCCCTGTGCCGTCCCCCTATGTACCATGTCCTGTGTGTTCATCCTCCACCTTCTCCCCATGAGGCACCGGTGAGACCGGGCACGAACAAATCATTGAAGAGCAACATTCAGAAACGGCACAAAGTCGCTCGCACCGTACGCCAGATGTATGGGGGGGGGGGGGTGGCACAAGGCCTCGGTATCTGATTGTTTGCCTTTGGTGGCGCCTATTGGCTTCTCGCCACTGCTCATTCTGACCTTGGGGGGGGGGGGGGCTGAGGCAGGGGTTCACCAGATGCTGTCATCAGCAGCATGATGATGCCAGACAAATCGCTGTTGGTTGCTTTGGGGTGCGACTTGTTGCCAGCCCCAGCAGGCGTCACTTGCAGCGGGGGCTAAAAGCGAAAGGCCCGAACGAAACGTTAGTGGCCCAAAGTGCGTCAGAATCCGAAAAGGAGGGCAAATGGCGTGGTCAGAATGCTCTTGAATGCACTGCAAATGCGACAGGGACTGAAGCACAGCACACATGGAACACCTGAATGTGCAGGGGCGAGGGACCGAAGAGAATGACCCCAGCTAGAAGCGAAAGATTCAGCAGAATGGATTGAATAACACTTCGGCGCTTCTGCTTGGCGCTGAAGCATGCAAACGTAACCTGCAGTCACATTGTAGGTTTGGGGAGAATAGGGGATACGCATTGCAGTAATGTAGGGGAACATCACAGCAACGGCATGACAGACGCCTCTGTGTGCTGTATGTGCACCACAGGCTGTGGGCCATGCTCCCGCACAGTTACCTACCACTTGGAAACAAACCCCAACACGATATCTACCAACCCAACATACGGTCACCAAAACCGCAAATCGAAAGCACCGAAGGGGGGGCCAGTCATGAGTGACATCGTGGTCATGCCAGGCAACTGATTGTGCAAAAAAAAAAAAAAAGCCTTACCATGTGGGAGGGTCCAACATGGCTGGCGTATCTTACGTGCATGTCACACCCTCAAGGGGCCGGCATGTACCCATGCTGTTGCCAGGGGCAGGAACGAGGTGCAGATGTACACCCTCGTGCGGTATGAAGAGGGCAGGAAAAGAACACTGAGAAAAGGAAGAAGGCAAAGCACAAGGTACACGTTGTGGAGGTCCCGGTGCAAGCCAGAGGGATGTGAAGAGGCTGTAGGGCAGATCATGTGCATTGGGTACCTTCGGACACAAACCCAGGGTGGAGCATGGAGTTGCACGGAAAGGAGTTGGCAGAGGTGGGATGAGGCAAGCAGGATAGTCCAATTGAGAGGCTGGGGAAAGACCCCGGACAGGTCTTGGAAGTCTCTGTCTCGGGAGGTCTCCCAGTCTCCGGCAGGCCACGGAAAACTGGGGGAAATGGGGAAAATGGGGGGAAATGGGGGGAAATGGGGGGAAATGGGGGGGAAATGGGGGGAAATGGGGGGGGGGGGGTGGGGGGAAATGGGGGGGGGGGAATGGGGGGGAATGGGGGGGAATGGGGGATTGGAAATTGTATGAAAATATTCCAAGAAGAAAGGAAAATGGAGGAAAACTGGGGGGAAATGGGTGAAAAATGGGACGTGTTCAGGCAACGTCCCCATTTTTCCAGGTCCCATTTTTCCAAGGCCTGACAAGAGTTTCCTCAGGGGCCCTTCACAAAAATTTAGTCTCCAAGTCTCCAGTGAAAAAATGGGGAAAATTCAAGGTCTCCGGAGGTCTCCGGAAAACCGGAGACTTCAAAGGGTTGCTTTGAGAAAAGGAAGGCAAACAACAAGGTGCACATTGTAGAGGTCCCGGCGCCAGCCAAAGGGATGCAAAGAGGGGGTAAGGTAGGGCGAGCACGATGATCCCAATGCTCCATCGGGGAGCACCACATGCGCCATCTTGCGATGCCACCCCTCGGCCTCCCCTCTTTTTGTGTATTCCGTTGGGCACGCACCACTTGCTGGGCAAATTGTTTGGGCCACTTCTGCAACCCTGCAGACATCCCAAACCGCTCAGGCCTTGAAGGAACTTTGATACAGGCGGTGCTAATGCCCCTGTTCAATCTGTTGTCCACTTCTGGCCCACTGAGTCCTACATGCGCACACCTCGCAGGTCCCCACTTGTACCAATTTTCACAGATCTTGTACGCACCTATGCCGTCTCCTTTGCCTCTACAACATGCACTAAATGTTGCGTGGGTGTACAGAGCAACGTTTGTCCGCCAGACAACCCAGAGGCATCCATAGTCATGATGTCACGAGCAAGGACATCGTACCGAAAATAGTAGGGGCCAGCGGCATGGTGAGCAGATTGCGGAGAATTCCTTCGTCCACATGGATGTCAATGGGTGGGAATGAAAGCACAGTGCCGATATTGTAGGGGGACTCCTTCAGGGTCACACCACCGGGTGGGTGACGACGTGTGGCTTATCCGATGTGAGGTCCTGGGTCAGTGTTACGCACGCGGGCCGGCCGTTACCATAGCCGTAGTGGTGACACTTGTTTGAATTTGTGGAGGGTGTCCTGGGGTCACGTCAGCCATCAGATTAGCCATCAGACATCCCTGGGGGCCCCAATTACCCCCGTGTACCCTGCATTGATCGGCGCGTGGTCAACGCCCAGAACAGCAGATTCGCACTTGCTTCCGACAGTTTTCTGCCTTGGGGCACAAAGGGTTGGGCGAGATGCAGCAATGGCAAAAGCACTGTACTGGCACAGGCAAAGCAGAACCAGCGTCACAGAAGACAACAGCAGCCCGACGCAATTTGGGAATAGCAGCGTAAGATCACCGAGGGTCAGGCCGTATCGGAGCCACAGCGCACAGTTGGCCTGCATGGTCAGGTAGGGAAGCATGGCGTAGGAGCCCACACTCTTGTTGCGGACAATTGCTGTCAGCACCTGCGGACAAAGGTGTTGGAGAGTGTGGGCGGGTTCAGGGGGGGGGGGGTAGAAAAAAATTCCTGGTACCAGCATACAGCTTTTTTTTTTTCGAGGGGTACCCCCGGAGGAGGGGGGGGGGGGGTGCGAAAAAAAATTCGCGCGAAATTTTTTCCAGGCCCCTACACCTGAAATTTCCTCAACTCTACCCCACCTCTTTGGGTTTGGAAGGTGCAAGGAGGATATTTTTCAAGGTAACCATTGATGTTTCAGCCGATGTGGGTGGTATTTGTGTTTCAAGGCACAAAGACCCCTGGTCTGTTGTGGCTGCAGTGCAGCGCCCACCCTAGCCTCTTATCGGCAGGCCCAAAAGTGGGCGAAAATGCTACACAACCCCTGCATTCTGGTGGGTCCCCAACAAAGGGGACAAGATCAAAGCACAAAAAAGCAACAAAAAGCAAAAATAAAAAATCTCCATTGTGTCCCACATCCTACCTGCAAACATGGAAATTGCCAGTCCCAAGAGATGAACCAAAGACCTTCCCATCACAGAGGCACTGTTTACCCACTAGGGCACGGGCCATCTCTGACAGATGTGTGCACAGAGATGGTATTGATATTTGGTCCAATATGGTTTTCATCCATTATTGAGTTCTCCTGAAAAATCTGAGTATTTTGAGCATAGACACATGGGGTAAAAACCCAATTTTTCACCCTGTGCCAGATGAAGCAAATTCTCCTTATGGCGCACAATGTAGCAAAGTGAAGGTTACACGCAAATCCTCCTTGCGAAAAAAAATTCCTACAGGGGGTGCTAGTTTTTTTTTTCGCGGGGTACCCCCGGAGGAGGGGGGGGGGGGGGTACGAAAAAAAATCCGCACGAATTTTTTTTTCCAACCCCCCCCCTGGGCGTGGGAAATCACAAGGTGACGAAAGGATGGTCCTGAAGGCAAGTGCGAAGAGACACACTGGCGTGCACACGCCTGTCCTGTGCATACACAACACATACCTCTGTCATGTTCCCAGTGCTGGCAACCATCCAGCGTTGGTGTTCCCACCAACGGGATCAACCCCCTCCGCCCCCCGGTGTGCACTCGGCCCGCACATATGCAGAATGTTTAGCATTGTGTGTAAACAGTAGGGTGACAATCAGATGCCATGGCGAAACACACACACCTGAGACAGCAAGCAGGCCCTAAAGCCAAAACAAGCACAGCCAATGTACACTGAGCACAAAATAAATTTGGATGTACATAAACTGCACATGACTCAAAGACATGTGGCCAATGTGGATGGAGCCTCAAGAAGGCTGACCTCCGTTTGATAGAATGCTTCACAATATGCTTCTGGAATCGGTTCACTTGGAGGCACACTACTGACATGAGGTGCTTTACTCTATGTCCTTTGTTGTGTGGTCAGTGATTGAACTTTTGTGCTCCATCAGGACAAAGAATACTGCAGGCAGACTTCGGGAATGCATGAACAGGTCGATTCATTGCATCAGCCGGACCATAAATTGAATCTCGAGGTTGCTCCAGTTCACATCCACAGAAAGAGACGTGCAAATTCATTTCAAACACACTCCGATGGGCGATCGTGGTCACTCCTCCCTAGATGATACTGTGTCCAGTCCTCCAAACACCGTGCCCTTTCATTTCATGGGACGCAACCCAACACTTGGTAATCGTCTCACCCTCCTGCACCTGCTGCCCTGTCATGTTTGATCCTAACCTTATCAACGCTGGTTGTCTCCATACTGTTTCCCCTCTGCATGTCTATGATATTTTTGGGGTACGTGGGTTGAACTCTTATTCTTGTAAAGATGATTCATGGCCTTGCCTATTTTTTCCAGAAGAAGGGCCCAGTGCAGGCTTGAACGCATGCATGGCTAGTTTACCCATGGTACTTGGCTGAGGGAGGGTCACATCTTTTTGAGGCAAAGCCATGATTAATCCACTATCACTGAAATACTCGAGTTCAACCAAAACTTTTTATTGGTTGTCTCCCGAATACATTGAGGCAGGGCGAGGGGCGGGGGGGTCTTTGTAGTACCTTGTTGCACATAAAGCAGCGCACAGCAATGGGGACACTGACTGAGAAAGGGAGCGCGGCAAAGAGAATGTCAGGCAAATGGAATCACTGAAGTCCACCAAAGATCACATATCGTTTGCAACGTCACCTTAACGAAACAGGTCTGGAAGCTATTTCCTAAAACTTCATGGGGATCCTGAACAAAGCACCGGTCAAAATTAGAAATGCTGGATGGTACTGGTGAAACTATATGAATTGACTAATCCTTGAGAGACATAGCGGATGGGTGGCCCCAGGGGGCATCAGGAGGTGCCAGGGTCTGGGTTCCAAAAGGAAGAGGTGTGGGAGCATAAGAAGACAAAGAAAGAACATTGCAAGAATGAGTAACTGTGGTGTGAGTGGCGCCTCCAGAAGACTAATAATTGTTTGACAAAGCCGCTTATTAAGGGCTTTTTTTGTGCTAGGAAGGAGGCAATTGACCACTAGGCTGGTAGAGGTGCCTTTTCAACACATTGCCAAGCGGTTGATAATTGTGTTTGCATATTGTTGTTGTTGTTGTTGCTGCTCTTGTTGTGGTTGTGGTTGTTGTTGTTTGTGTGTTCACAGGCATTCTATTGCATTCCTCACATTAGTTCTACTCTTGGGCTAGATCTTGCACTCCTGCATTTGCTGACTGTACTGTCACTGCCAAAGCAGCAGCAGCAGTATACACACTTCCACTGCTAGACCGTGTGATAATGGTCCGGCATGAGTGAAGTGCAGTCATCAAAATGCTGAATAGGTAACAATGGTTTGGGATCTGGTGCCTTCATACTGCCAGGCCACTGTGTGCAAATGAATGTCCGGCTCATTGTATTGTAGGAAAATGATGGCAGCATAGATGTTGGCGAATAGCAATCCAATTTCAAATAACCCCTCTTGGGGGCCATTAACGTAACCTGGCCCAAGGGTTAAATTGTTGGTTTACCCCAGTGTAAATTCATGATTTTGTCCAGTAAAAAGATCCCCCCATGAGTTTATGAGTACATAATAGTGAGTACACCCCTAGAACCCCCCGTTTTTGGTGGCTTTCGTGACCCTCTGGTATCCCCCTAGAGGGGTAGGATGGGAATGTTGTGACAGGAAACCCATGCTAGGATGCAAAGGGACGTTTTTCTGCAGCCCTTGACCTTGCCTATGCCCGCCATGGCCCATTTGAAAGACGGGAAATCACCAGTTTCACTCAAAGTGACCTGAATGGGTTGGCTACGAAATGCACTTGTTGACCCATGATGACCGCTTGGGGTGCTTGGGCCAAGCTTGGGTAATCACTGGGTGACAAGGGGAGGACATGGAAATCCATTGGGAGCCATGTAGCACTAATTGGGCCCTCCTAGTGGTGCTTATTGGCCCCAAGGCGCCGTTTTGGACTTATCTGCACCGAGGTGGGCAAAATTGGCTAGCCTAAAGCCTGCACTGTGCATCGATTCGGATGCTGGCCCCATTCCACTTTTTTCCTTCTTTAAAATGGACCTCTTCAAAATGGAACTGTAACCAATGGCGGGGGTGTGGGGCTCTGTCTCTAGGTACCCCTGTGGGGCCCACTGGTGAGGACTTGGCGGTTTTCTCGCTGGCATGGGTTGGTTGTGACCTCTGATGACTTCTAGGGACCCTTGGGTCAAGCTTGAGTGATCATTTGGTGACAATGGAAGTATAAACCCGTGGGGAGCCATGTAGCACCTATTTGGCCCACCCATTGGGTCTCCATGAGGCCATGAGAGGGCTATTTGTCCGTCATATCAGCCCATATATTCAGATGGATAGACAGAAGCTTGGAGCCACTTGGTGTGCATTGCTCAGACACAATGCCAGGTGCACTTGCCAAAGGCAATGTAATTGCACAATGGATGCCATGGTGGGCATGGCTCAGACTGTTTCTGTGTCTCTTCAAACATGGTCCACAGGTGGCACAATTACAGGCGGCGGCCTTCAATATCACCATGGAATTGAAGCATGAACCAAAAGCGGCGGACATTGTCATCCAATTTGTGCTGCTGCTTGGAAATTAGTGCCACACTGTGAGAAAAAGCGCTTTGCATCACCGCCAGAAGTTGGCTGTGCAATCCAAAATTGCGGAAAACTGCGGGAAATTGCGGGAAATTGCGGACCTCAAATCCCCTCCCCCCTGCATAAACCCTGCTGTCTCAGGGCCACCAACGCGGAGGGGACTCAAAGTGGCTACATAGCCCCTTCTGTTTCTGGGTCTTAAAAGAGGAAATGTTCCTGAAAATGTTTCTGTTTGGTCTCTCCCAGGCTCAGCGAACAGGAGTGTACAGAGGAGGTGTACCTCCAGTGGTGCAGAGAACAGTCCAATCGTGAAGATGGGGGCCAGAAACGCTGCCACACTCTGCATGAGGGGCGGGGTGGTGCCCCCTGCTGGCGCGGCATACGCTGGTAGTGCCCAGATGGCCGACAACGCAAGGTGTGCCCAGGCAAACCGCGGCATGCGACGCCTGGCCGCCCCATCAGCAGCTTGCGGCTGGGGCTCGGGAACACTTCCAAGTGCCGTGTGCCCCCAGGGGCGCTGGCGAGTCCCCGGGGTGGGGCCAGACGTCATGCCCCCAGCAACACGGAGGGCAGGGCCTGCAGTGCGTAGGGCTTGACTGGGGGTAAGCGAGGCCTGCAAACCCGTGAACGGCTGCTGGACTAGGAGGATGGCCCGAGATACAGTGTGGGCTGTAGCGAAGGCGAGGCTGAACGCGGTGATGAAGAGTGCAGCGGATTGGAGGGCTGTGCGGCAGCGGCCGCTGGGCGCCGTGCATGGCAGCCCCGAGAACCATCGGGCATCGGTGAGCATTACTGCAGAGGTCCTGGGCCATTGAAGAGGAGGACGAACGCATCATTGTCTCACTCAGTGCCTCACAACTGCAATAGCTGCACAAGCCTTTAATAGGTGTGTTATCGAATACCCGGTTTACCGGCGGTCCCTGATTCAAACGAACGAGAGTCAACTGCTGTCCAGGGGACAAAATACAAGGGTTTAAGAATGTGTCTTCTTCGCTGACCACATTGCAGTGCTCACTGCAAAATATGTATGATTTAAATTTGCAACAAGATCAGCAAGGGAACAGTGTCATTGCATTACAAGAGGGGCATTGCAAGGGGCATTGTCCATCCAGCACAGCGGAACAGCCTGAACTACAGGGCGAATGTATGGTGAGCCCCCGCCTGGGAGCTGGGCCTTGTGACCCCTGTGTTTGCAGCGTTTCTTGGAGGATCCCCAGGATAATGTCTATGGCCGAGTCCTTAAGCTTTCAGTCTGAAAGTAGGACAGTGTATTTCAGTATGACCAGCAAGCAACAAGGGCAAGTCTCCGGTTGGCTGACAAGATGAAAAAACTCACCACCGCACACCAATACCTCATGAGGTAGCTGGATCGATGAGCTGGGAGATGCAAAAAAACACTACACTGCATGACCCCCCCGCCCTGGCGGAAAAGGCCTCCATGTACAAGCCGAATCGCAGCGATGTCCGACACAAATCATGCCTGATTGCGGGTGATTACACCACCAAAAGGTAGCCACAGCACTGGCGGAAGAAACAGCTGCACCTGCAGTGCTCAAAATGGGCTGAGCAGCAATTTCTTCCGAAGGAATGATGGACCCCCCCCCTCCAAGGAACCGAGGAACAGAACATACGCGTATACATGTATACGTGTATACGCTCGTATATGTACATATCTGGGACCCAGACAGGTCTATTGCGGGTATGTGTCAGGGTCAGCCTCGGGTGGGCTACAGCTCTGCGGCACATATCGGCTCTACATGGCCCTGGGACCAGGAAATACCATGCCTGAACTTATTTCCATTTACGAGTGCTCTCGCTATCCCACACTTGGTGGGCCTGCATCATGTAATTGGACGCATCGTATTTCGTGTTTCATACACACATCATGTATGACGCACACACACACACACAGACACACATACATACATACATGGCACGTCTCACCTCGGCCATGACTTCTGGGTGTGACACAACACAACCCCACCAATTTTCACGTTCACGTTCACAATTGTGCTCGCTGATTTGCATGCGCATGCCACAAGGGCAGTGTTCCCATTTCTGAAAACAGAATTTGTCGCCACAAGTCCTGTTGGTTTGTAAGTTTTGAACAAGCCGTGGCAGAAATCGTACACCTCTGTGTCTCAGATTAATGCTTCTTTCAGCTATTGAGCCTCTGCTGTGCGAGCTTGCATTGTGCTGAACATCTGAAGAGGACCTTGGTGAAAGGGTTCTAGCAAGACGCAGTCGCGAGGGTTGAGCACCAGATGGTGCACGCATACCGCAGGACAGTCTTTGATAACACCCACCACCACCACCTGCTTTTTTGGTTGATGGCTGCCCCAGGACCACCGTACGTGAGTGTTGGTCCACTGACAGTGGCCAACCGACTACGCAGATGCATGTCCAACCCATGGCTTGTACTGTGTTGAAGTTGATGCTCACCAAATGGCAGTGGGCAGTTCACCTGAACCTGACGGGCTGACACAGAAGGTGTGCAGACTGCAGTCTGTGTGGTCCCTGGGGGCATATGCACATAAAACAAGTACTTGCGGAAAACATGTACCAACCACCTGTGCAGAAATACAGCCACCAATTGCCACAACACGTGTCTATTTATACACATTGCTAGCGACAACAAACACATCCTTGTAGGACTGGTCGAATTTTCCTCAAGAGCGCATCGCTACACACGTTGTTGCTGTCCCTTATCTTAACACCTGTTAATCACCAGCTGCTGCACCAGAATGCCAACTGCTATCAACCAACTGCCACCCCACCATCCTTGTACTGTGAGAATTGATAAATGGCTGTCACTGCTTGTATTGTGCACACATCTGTGGTCCTGCATATAAATTAAACAATAGAACAAACGAGCAAACACAAGAGTCTTTATCAAATAGGCATGACCCTGGCAGACAGAATGGCTGACAAATATGTGCAAATAACCAAGCGGTACCTTGTTTCCGATTGTGTATACCTGGTGGGGGTCTTCCTCTGGAATGCTGATATGCACAAGCTGTTGATACATTCGTGTGAAACGCTATGCTAAAGTGTATGTGCGCCTAACCTGCATGCCATGCTTGCGGTTGTTGTGGCGAAGGGGGCACTAGCAGAGCCTAAGACTACAGTGGGTTCTATTTGCTACACACAATCCACATCGTCAGGTGAACTTTGCAAGAGGCAAAGCAAACAATCAGAGCCAAATGCCACCAATATTAGATCAATAGATGGCATCATGCGAAGTCTGCATGTGACAAATTCTGTTCACCACGAATGCACATGTGGAGCATGCCATGTGGTTCCTATTCGACCGTTGCTGTTCCACTCACATTGGCACCGGTGTGTTTACCCTTTCTTTTTTGGTCTAGTGCTTGCTCCTTGTTTCTTCATGCATTTGGTTCATCGAACATTTCTGCATACATTTGTCCAATGTCTCACCCACCGACTCAAGCTTGCAAACAAGCACTCAGAATTTCGGGCAGCCTGTGACGTGACACTGAAGAGGTTGTCTTGCCACATGGGCTGTGGCCGTCGTGGTATGTTTGCATTGTGGTAATGCGTATCACGCATATATTTCTGGTACATCTGTTGGTCAGGCACAGGCAATGCATCAAATCTGACGGCCTCACATCCACCACAGGTTGTGTCCACAACCGGATGCAACATCTGCGGCCAAATTCCGAACTGTATAGTGCCACTGATTTCCTCATACAAGCAGGAGTGTTGAGGGATATTGCTCTGCAATGAGCTGGACAAACACTCAAAAAATGTTACACTCTATCACCAGCCCATTTGTAGATGTGGCAAGAGTGGAAACATGGTAACACCCAATGTTCAGGTGGTTGTTGTGCTGCATGTACGGAATGTTCAACTGAAAGAACCACCTGAACATTGGATCTTTTGATGCTCCCACTCTTGTGTCATCTAGAGCTGCATTGGTAATAAATTGCAACTGTTTTTTTTTGTATTCGTACAGCTGATTGTAGAGCAACATCCCTCAACACTCCTGCTTGTATGAGGAAATGAGGGGCTTGGCCACCAAAATTGCATACAGGTTTTTCACACAACCCACACCACAGTATGCTCCATCTCCATCGCCTAATTTTGTCGTCCCATCACCGTCTCCACGTGTCGCGCTTCTGCTGTCTTTTGGCTGAGATGTGCATCTTGTTTGGTGTGGCTTTGTTTGTGTGTTTGGTGTTGTGGCAACAGGGGTATAAGCCGTATCAAGATTTCAGGGCAGTGGTGGTGACAGGACCGCTGAGTTGGTCAAAGTGTGTATGAACACTGTTGAGGCGACCAGGTTGTGCTCTAGTATGTGTTTTGTTGCACACTCACAGACATGCTGACAAGAACCTTCCACAAGCACACTTGGATGCACAAGAAAGGGGACGAAAGCGTTCCAACTCTGTGTTGTGGGTGTGCCGTTGTCAAATGAGGGAGGTTGTCAAATCTTCTTAGTTTGTGCCCCCTAGACAGATTTCCAAGGTACAAGTTCATGAAGTCACCCTTCCCACACTAGTGTGACCTGCTGTGGGAAGACTTGGAGACCTGTGGTCCTAGTAGTACACGCGGTAGTGGCGCAGGCTGTTTAATGTGTTCTCGCATCACTTGTTGTACATGGGTCGGGGGGGGGGGGGGCAGTTGCAAGCTACCTTCCCTTCCCACAAGACATCATGCAAAATGGAACAAGCCACGAACCTTCTTCACATCCTTTGTTGTGCACTAAAGGAAAGCCCACTTGCCAACTATGAAGATGCCATCTTGTAGGTCCTTCAATGCGCTGCCAGCTTCCACATATTGCCAACTTCTTCACATCCTTTGTCCAACGGCAAGGGAAAGCCCACTTACCGACTGTGAACGTGACCTCTTGTAGGTCCATCAATTCATCCTCACAAATGCTAAACTTGTGGTTCGCTGAATCTTGAGGTCAGGGTATCCCATATACAGCCATACGGACATAGTGGGTAGCAATGAGAGAACATCCAGCGAAAATGCAAAAAAATGTGTGAAAGGGGGTGAAAATAGGTGGAAATGGGTGAAATTGGGTGAAATTTCAAATACGCCATCTCCCCAATGCGAAAGACACATCAAAAACCTGTTGTCAACCCATAATAATGCCCCTAGTATCACAAAACATGGGTTTCTAGTGCAGCCGGACGCCCAAATGGTTGGACTGTGCTAACGGTGCCCTTATTAAGTCAAGCTAAGGTGATGCTTGTAGTGGCTCACATGCATCATCATGTGGCCGGCCGCACTAGCTCTGAAAGTTTGGTGTTGTCATGGGCTTGCTCCACTCAGCGAGGGCGCATTCTAGGTGCTTTGTCGGTCGTGTGTGCTTGGATGCATGTGCACCCGGATGTGTGCTGTTTTTGGGGAATGGTGTGTTGGAATGTTGTGGTGTAGTAGTGCACACCGTGGGTTGGGGGCACTTCTCTGCGCATGTGCATGCCTCCCCATCACATAGTCACCATCGCATGGGCGATGGTGCCTGAGGGCGCTTGTTTGGCGTCTAGCGGTCAAATCAGTTGCGCCAATTCATGGGCCTTGCTACTAGTGGTGGTTGTGGTGGTGCTATGGGGAGGGGAGGAGGAGGTCGGGTAAAAGGAGTGGCTGTCTTGATGGGACCCACTTTAATTTGTTTGGTCGGATGCCGTGTTGTACCAGATTATGATGTTACCCGCCGTGGCTGTACATTGTGGCTAGGTTGTGTCCCCTTCCAGCAGCTATGGGCTATGCACTACTAGCTCATCCAATTGTAGTGCATGGACCACCCCCATGGTAATGCCTTACATGTGTGCCAAGTTGTGCGTCACGCACGTTGTTCCATGATGTGGCGATTAAGGTCCAAAGCACAGATTCTGCAACCCCATGTTTCCGTGCCAACCAAGCCTTGTACCTCAAAAGGCTAGCACAGCAATACATGATCAAACACTAGGCTAGTGGAAGTTGCGATGATGTGTCTTTGCACATTGACTTTGGCAGCCCACTTGGGGGTACCCGCGAAAAGACGCACGTCAGAAGTGTGATAGCACAAAAGGAGTGATAGAACGGGCGCGGGAGGGGGGGGGCTCATTGGTGGGACACACCACCCCAAAAGGGCAGCTTTTATCATTTGGGACCCATTTCTTGCAACCCAGAAACGTGGTGAAAACAGGGGTTTATGAAGCTTTGTGCAAGGAAAATGAACCAATCATCGAATTTTCTGTGGGCTACACTACTACCGTTATTTGCACAGCGCATACCCATTGTGTGCAACCTGGTGGCAAAGGGAGAAATCAAGCATCCAAGGGCATGTGTGCCGCTTTCAAATAGGTTTTAGGCGCATGTTGATCCAATAATGCTGACAGCCATTTTCTTTTTTAATCCCTTTGTTCATTGACATAATCACCACAGGTAAAAGTGGTGACAACACAGCAGCAGAGTTTGGTAATAAGACATTGAAAGTGGCTTTCATGCATACAACTGTGGCACTAGTGTCATCCTACAAGGGGTTACTTTCAGGATTCTAACTGCATGCAATGACTGGTGTTGTACCACACAGCCATGTACCACAACCATGTCATGCATAATGCGATCCAGTGTGCAGCCCTCCATTTGCCAAACACTTAAACTGCAGGCTGTCAGAATTCTGGTACGTAATTCCGATGCAGTACCACAGTGCGATGCAATAATGTGGATCGGAAGAACGGTGCATATGCTTTTTTTGCACCATTCCCGTTTTGATTGATTGAATTGTGAGTACCACTTGATTGTGATGAAGACATGTTCACCTCTGTGTCAGATTCATTGCACTAGCGTTCATGTGTGCAGCGGAATCAGTCGGAACGTGCGTACCATGCACAAGGGTGGGTATGCACTTGATACCTTCGAGTTTGATGACCAAAACCGTTGTGCAAAGAACCCAAACCCACCGTGCTCTGCTTGATAAATACTGAATGCATCCATCCATCCGTCCGTCCGTCCGTCCAATGAACGAGCAAACCTGGTCAAAGCATTGCACAAAAGTAAATATGCTTTCTTTTGGCTCATAATTGTCCAGGAAATTGAATATATACATCAAAATGACCTTCACAATGTACATGTACAAACCACCACGTGTACAAAATGAGGGGTCTGCACTCATGAGTGAGAAATGTATGGGAAGCATGGTACCATGATTCCCTACACCTGGCGTTGGCAGGAACACCTGCTGTATTAAATCAACCACCCTGCATTATGATTAATCCTGATGCTCATGGTGGTATTGCACAATGCGCTCCACTTCATTCTTGGAACCCAGAATGACAGGCACCCTTTGATGGAGACCTGTGGGGATGACCTCGAGTGCGCGTTGTGCACCTGAACATCAAACAGGCAGGATTCAGATGGAGATGAAAGGCACTGCACAACAATTTGAAGAAAGAGAACGTGGACGTTTTCATGGAGCCTGTTACGGACTGGTTTGCCTACTGCAAAAACGTCACACGAATGCCGCATGTACACCAGACATGTGGCCTTACTTCTTGGCGCAATGTGCCCCCCTCCAATTCCATAAAAGAATGGTCTTCATGATCCAGTCTGCCGTGGAGTCTGAGGGGGCATAACCTGTTCCCCTTGCCTATCTCACATGCTGTACACCACGCAGTGAATAAGCGTTTGCGCACTGTGCATGAGCCACCTCAACTGATGCAACTGTGAGGCAGCGATTGGCACTGCGACCTATTGCACACCTTGGGCCAGGGGGAGACACTTCACGAAAGCCATGACAGGTGTTCTTTGTTTGTTTTGGTTTGCTTCAGTGGCTTTCTGCTGTTCGGTTATTGTTTCTTCGTGGCGTGCTGTACCAAGGTTCAAGTGGACACACAAGTTGCGAAAGATCGCGCTGCAGCGCATTCTTTTGAAATCCCAGATTTCGTTGGGTGAAAATCATCATTTCAAGAATGCACATGTTGCAGCGCATTCTTTCGCAGTCACCCATGCCCATGCATCCATGTGAGGTCCAAACGAGGGCTGCATGCGTGAGCAGGTTCTCCCTGATGATGAGGTGAAGCCCAAAGCCTGAAAGAACAGAGTGGCGATTGCTATTTGTTGAACATAGGAAGGTCGAAATCTGTATGCAGCCACTTAGGACCTCTTCGCTTTGGAGTCCCCAATACGGCAGGAGGAACCATGTAGGAGCTTCATTCCTCAAAATGAAATGGCCACAGAACCCGGCCAAGTACTGCCTGTTGTGCTGCACCCGGAGTACGCTGATTGGGCACCAAAGTCATGGAACACGCAAACTTTTCTTGGGTCGATATCACCCAAAGGAAAGGGGAACCGGGCAATATACTTCAAAACACAATCACATAGGAAAATTCATGGACGGTGCGTGGTGAAGCCCGGATTCACTCAATAACAATAGGTGGGTGTTTGCTTTAAGGAATTCCGTGAGATTCTCCTCTCAAACATGTTCAAAGAAGGGTAAATGAAGGAGAAGGAACGGGCTGGGGCAGCAGGGTGAAGCCGGATTTTAAATCGTGCATTGGGGATTGACAGTTGCTGGAAAGAGACGGCAGCAAGCGGGCACCTGGAAGGAATACCGGTCCCTTATGCACGACAAAACGCCCCGTGCCCCACCCATGTTCCCCTGATCGCCACCTACCTGCGAAGGTCCCTAGTATCAACCTGGAACCTTCCCAACAACTTGGTGTAGTGGAAGGGCAATGACCTGTACTGGCTGCCCCGCCGGCCTGTTCTATCAGGAACGACATGGGGTTTACCTCATAGAGCAACCGTAGGCGTCCGCCTTTGTCTTTGATGCGTGCATCAATGGGATACATCCATACCCCTCCTGCAAAAGTGGGTGCGGGTAAAAAGGGACGTTGTGCAATGGTCAGGGGTCCCTCACTTGCAGATTTCCGCGAGAAATGCAACGGAGAAGTACACTGGTGGACGTTCCTGACAAATTCAAATCCTTCCCTAAATTGTCACTTGGGGCCTGGAACCATTACACTGCGGTGCTGCAGCTCCGCACTTTGGCGTACTTTGTCTACGGGCTCCTCCATCACTGCAAGCTCAATACTGCCATTGCCACAACACACTTTTTGCAGCACTTTTTCGCAGCAGCTCCATCTTTGGTTTGGCTTTTTGGCAGTCGCACACAAGTGGACATGGGCGGCAACATTCATAGGCACCACCAGTGAAAAGGGGAGACATGGAACAGGGCTCCAAAAGATCCTGCAGCTTCCCCCAATGGATGCATTGCAAACGCAGAAGCGGCTTCTCATGCCGCAGCCCGTTCGTTCCGCTGTTGCCGAGCGACAGATGCCTTTATGGTTGGGGGTTGCCTTTTTGGATGGGAAACTGGTGTCTGGCGCTTTCTGGGACGGGGTAGTGCATCCTCCTCAGCACGACCCCCATTACTGCCACTGCCAGTGCCAGTGCCGTCCACATTCAGCAGGCCTCGGTTCTGCCCTATCGCCTTTTCGTCACCCCTGCCCCCTTAATCAGCTGCAAACCCCACAATGGTGTACACACTTACAGGGCCTAGGACAGACTCAACATGATACCCTTCTGGCCCGTTGCAAGTTATACATCCCACCCCATTTCCAGTCCCATTCTCCATGGCGGGGCCCATCTTCACAGTGGTGCTCCACCCAGACCGAATCACCAGGAACATTTGTCCTTTGCTAATTTATGGCTTATGCCAACGCTACCCCATTCCCCACCCACACAGAGGGTCCTTTGGGTCAAACCCACAAGCCTATGGCCATGTTCCCTAAAGTCGGTGGGGTCCTACGTGTTTGTCTACAGATTGCACCATAAAACCACATCATGGCTGCTGGTGTGCACCCTCTGGTGTGCATCTCAGCCTCGTCCTTGCCCGTTTTGGGGGCATTTTGGCACATTTTTGCGCCACTTGACATACAATAGCCCTGAAAACAAGATCAGGCAGGCACAATGCTGCCTGCTCACTCGGATTGGGCCTGCTTATTTCATTTCAACCCCCAACCCCCCTGTGGCTAGGAAAAGGCTTTTGCAAAACCCTCCAACGAACAACTACCTTGCCCCTTGCACTGCAACTGGAGCTCTGGTGGGGCTGCCACCAGCCTGCGGGCGCCCCCTGGCTGCTATCACACGGGCGAGGGGCAGGCCCTAAGGTGACGTCGGGGCAAGGGAGCCGTCTACCCCGCGGTTGGAGGGGGTCCGCCCCTCCGCGGCACTCCTATCGGCACTGCAGCGGGGAGGAGCCGGACATTCGGGAGTCCTTGTCGGTGAGGGCACCTAGTCTGCCCGCAACCCTCCGCTTTTTCGTTTCCAGTGCTCACAATCGCCCAAACGGATGCCCAAACCCCCACTCACTTGTGTCCGTAGAGCTTGGCCCGTGTTCTGGAAAATACGGGGTTTCAAGGGTGAGAGAGCCCAGATATGCATTTTGTGCTGTGGAGCCTTTTGCAAGCAGTCCTGCAGGTACGCTCAGCCTGCAGCGTAGCCCGTTGCCTCAGCACGCTGGTGTGCATTTACAGTCGTCTGCATTTCTGCAGGCTCGCTAGTGGGCGCTTTACCCGCCCCACCTTCGCAAGCTCTTTTGCCGACATTTTGCCAAGCACTGTGCCCCGGTGTCATGCCCAGACCCTCACATGCATTTTCTGAGCACGCCTCCACGCCTTTGCAGGCACTTTTGCAGGCATGCCAGCAGGCGCTTGGCCCCCACGGCTTCATGGGCACTTTTGCGGGCATTTGGCAGGCGCTTTCCCGTAGGTCATGCCTGGGCGTTCACAGGAACTTTTACAGGCGCCCAGCCCTGGTCTCCCTCTGCGATCTTCCTGGGAACTTTTGTGGGAACGCGGGCCAACACTTTACCCCTGCACTTTTGCCGGCACCTGTGCGACCATTTTGGCAGGCGGTTTGCCCCAGGATGGTGCCCTCGGATGCATAGGCGCTTTTGTGTCCACCCGACCCTGGTCTGCCTGCAGAGGCAGACCAGACCTGCGGAGGCACTTTTGCAGGCCCATGGACACTTTACCATCGCGGCCACCTTGCCACGCACTTTGCCCTGGCGTCCTCCATCAGCTACCCTTGGCACTTTCACAGGCAGGCGGCCCCAGAAGGGTACTTTTAACACAGAGTAAAATGACTTTTCCAACTCAGTCAAACAACTTTTTCCAACTTCTGTTATGAAGTAAAAAGGATGTAAAAGTGTATAACTGAGTACTCAGCTTTTTACTCAGTTCTCACTGAGTACAAACACATTGAGCAACAATCAAATTTCTCCGTTTTACTTGAGACCCATGGTTCCTAAACCTGCACGTGCAGGTGCACGCACATGTGTGTGCACACACAGCATACACAAACCTCGCATTAAGATACGGTGCACTTCAGCCACCATCGAGGCCACCCAGCGCATATTGAAATCTTTGGCACGTGGGCCAGTCTTCCCTGCCTGGCAGGAGACGTGAATCCCATACAAAGAAACGCCTGATCGCCGATCAATGGCAGTGGCTGAGCTGGGATGGGGAGTGGGAACACAAGTGGTTTTGCACTATCGTAGGCATGTGCAGTGGCACTGACACTGACACAGACCCAGACACTGACACTGACTTTGGGAACTGAAACTTCAAGTGGGTATTAGCCTTAGCACCTGAGCAGAACTGACTGGGGCACGACCACCAATTGCATCATTGAATGGATACAGGTTGCCATGCCCCATTGCAATAGGGGGCGATGCATTGCACAAGTGGGAAAGGGGTTGACCATGAGACTCGCTTGGCACTTGGGGAGTCGCCAAGGCCGAACAGTCACAAGAGCAACACGATGGGTGAAGAAGACACACTAATAAGTGGTATCCCTCCTCCTGGGTAGGTCAATCATAGCAAACCCTTCGATGACCTCTTTTCGTCTGCAATATAGACACGAATATCTTCCAAAACACTGTCTCAGAAATACTTGCCGCTCCCAAGGATAGTTTTATTTCAGATGACCGCAATGAGCAACCTTAAAAAATGTTTTAGAAAAGAATGCATCAGTACTTCGGAGTTTGTGCCCTCTAGGGATGTGCAGGATGCGGGGCAAGCAGTTGTGGAAACAAGGGGCAATGTAACAAAGGAAAGTGTTGTGTTGTGTTGTGTTGTGTTGTGTTGTGTTGTGTTGTGTTGTGTTGTGTTGTGTTGTGTTGTGTTGTGTTGTGTTGTGTTGTGTTGTGTTGTGTTGTGTTGTGTTGTGTTGTGTTGTGTTGTGTTTTGTTGTGTTGTGTTGTGTTGTGTTGTGTTGTGTTGTGTTGTGTTGTGTTGTGTTGTGTTGTGTTGTGTTGTGTTGTGTTGTGTTGTGTTGTGTTGTGTTGTGTTGTGTTGTGTTGTGTTGTGTTGTGTTGTGTTGTGTTGTGTTGTGTTGTGTTGTGTTGTGTTGTGTTGTGTTGTGTTGTGTTGTGTTGTGTTGTGTTGTGTTGTGTTGTGTTGTGTTGTGTTGTGTTGTGTTGTGTTGTGTTGTGTTGTGTTGTGTTGTGTTGTGTTGTGTTGTGTTGTGTTGTGTTGTGTTGTGTTGTGTTGTGTTGTGTTGTGTTGTGTTGTGTTGTGCCGAAGGCGCTGTTACCAAAAGGCAAAAGGCCGGGATGTCTACCCACGGGTACAGGTAAACGGGCTGGGCTGTGTGTGTTGTGTGCGCGCTGTGCGTAAGTGTGTAGGCCTCGGCAGGGGGAGGGGGAGTCGGGGAGACCTGGTGAGTTCGCCTCTGGCGACCGCGCTTATTCCAGGAGCTCCCGCTGCACCCCTTCCCTTTCTGCTTGCTGGTGCAGGCGTAGCTCCTGCAACGCCCACGCCATCGTGCTGCCCGGGCCCAGGCGGGCCTTCAGCAGTGTGGCACGCGCCTTGGCGTGGGCGTACCAGATCCGTATGGACTCCTCCACGACGGCGCCATACAGAGTTGTGTACACCTCCACCCGGGGGGCAGGGGCCGCCGCTGCCGCCGATCGCGGCCCACCGGGACCTCGGACCAGGATGGGGGTGGTCCCTGAGCACTGGCCCGGCATCCACATGGGCAGAGCCACCTCATCCACGACCCGCTGCAGCGTGGCTATGAGGTGGGGGCACTTGGGGTGATGCGTGTACTGCCCCGGGGTAAGCACCGCCGGGCAGCCCCCCCTGAGCGCCTGGTGCGTTTGCAGGGAGTAGGCCTGGGAGTCCCGGAACTCCTGCTTGGCCCAGGCCCCCTGCCGAACCCACTCTCGAACTACCGCCGCCTGCCACGAGTGCTCCGACCGAGTGAGACCCTGGCACCCATGCTCCCAGGGTCCCCAGAGCGCGTCGGTATGAGCGTGGCGGGAGATGCCCGTCACGTGCTTGTATGCTCGCACCATGAGAGCATCGTTTGCCGCGTGTACCTTGGCCGTGGGGCGGTACACGCTGGCCAGGGGAAGCAGCTTGCTCGGGAGCTTGGCCATGAGTACCATCATGGCCGCGTCCGGGGAGAGCCGCTGGGGGCGGAGCTGTGTCCAGAGCTCCGCCCTGACCTCCGGCCGGTTGCGGGGGGCCGTAGGCGCCCCCTGGAGGTAAATGTCGGTTCCCATATATCGGAGGACCCTGGAGGGCTCTATCTCCGGGGCCCCTGCCAGTGCCTCCCGCCGCTGGTCCGGGGTACTCGTCACCCACGCGCGGCCTAGGTGGCGGGCCACGGCTGCTGGCGTAGGCGACCGTAGGGGCCGCGGGTCTGACGTGGAGCCGTGCTGGATCTTGCGGTCAGGGACGTCCACCCGCAGGATTCCCTGGTAGTATACCCGCTGATCCAATAGGACCCCCTGTATGGGGTGGGAATCGCCCCGCTCCAAGAGGACGATCGTGTCGTCCACCCACATGAGTCCCGGGAAGCGGAAGGGCTCCACCGCCGAGGACCGGTATGCGATGTCCATGTATCGCAAGAAAGGGAGCGCCGCCGTCGCCCCCGCATGGACCCCCTGGACGGTACCCTGGGGCGTACCCAGGAGTTGCGTCAGGGTGTGGGACTGCCAGGGGCCCAAGGGCAGGGTGTAGGAGAAACCCTCGGTATGGGTGGCGAGGTGGTCGGCCTCTCCCAGGCCCACCCGGGCTCCCACTATAGGGTGAATGTCCTGCGCGATCACGTCGAAGAATTTCGCGAGATCCGTGATCAGGACGTCCACTATCCGGTTTTGAAGCCTGGCCAGGTCCAGCTTCATGTGCACCGTGCGGACGACCTCCTGGAGGGATATCCCCCGCATGCCCCCCACTAGGCAGGGGCCCCCCAGGGCCCGCTCGTAGACGGCTGTCGCCACGGCATAGAAGGCCGTGGGCTCGAGTTTGGAGACGTGGGAGGAGATGGTTATCCCCCGGAGGTTCGCCTCCTGGACCGGCTGGTCCGGGTTTTTTAGGAGCAGGGTAACCCGCCCCCGCCTGCCCACCGTGCGGCTGACTGGGGGGCTGCGCACCACGGTGCACAGGGTCTTCTGGTCCGCCTCCGTCAGGTGTCGGTACCAGGCTATATCAATTATATACCAAGGGGCAATGTAACAAAGGAAAGTGTTGTGTTGTGTTGTGTTGTGTTGTGTTGTGTTGTGTTGTGTTGTGTTGTGTTGTGTTGTGTTGTGTTGTGTTGTGTTGTGTTGTGTTGTGTTGTGTTGTGTTGTGTTGTGTTGTGTTGTGTTGTGTTGTGTTGTGTTGTGTTGTGTTGTGTTGTGTTGTGTTGTGTTGTGTTGTGTTGTGTTGTGTTGTGTTGTGCTGTGTCGTGTTGTGTTGTGTTGTGTTGTGCCGAAGGCACTGTTACCACAAGGCAATGGCCGGGATGTCTACCCACGGGTACAGGCAAACGGGAGGGCTGTGTGTGTAGCGTGCGCGCCGTGCGCAAGTGTGTGGTTATCGGCGGAAAGGGGGGGAGTCGGGGAAACCTGGATGTCACCCTCCTGGTGACAGCCGTCATCCTAGGAGCTCCCGTTGTACTCCCTCTCTCTCCGCCTGCTGATGCAGGCGTAGCTCGTGCAACCCCCACGCCATCGTGCTGCCTAGGCCCAGGCGGGCTTTCAGCAACGTGGCACGCGCCTTGGCGTGGGCGTACCAGACTCTGATGGACTCCTCAATCACGTGACGTATGAACTCTGTCCCTAGCGTGTGGGGCCGTGAGCACTGCATGTGGGCCCGTTGCATGGAGGGGGTACGCAAGGCTGCCGCCCACTGCTCCAGTACAGGCGGCTCCCACAGCTGGTGGCGCACCGAGGCAGCCCGTTTCCCCACCTTCTGGTCGAGCCACTCCGCGAGCCGCCGGCGAGCCGGCCCCCACTCATGGGACTGGGCCGAGTAGGCCCAAAGGTGGGGTGCCGTTTCGGGCTGCGCTCCACGGAGGAGGCACGTGGTGTCCAGCACCGTGTCTCGGTGGGAGGACCGGTGTGCCTGGACAGTCATTGTGGGGATGCTGTCCATGCGGTGCGCCGCAATATGGCGCCGCTGGTCGCCATCGAACCAGTCGAGGGGGAGTCCACTCCCCGACGTGTAGTTCGCTCCCCACCGGGCCTCATAGCCGGCCCGCGCCGGTATGGAGGCCCGATCCTGCAACCAGTTGCTCAGCGCCGTTGGGGAGAGCTGGCACTGGTCCCGGTAGGTCACCAGGGGCAGGAAGGAGAAGGGGCGCCGGAGGAGCCATGTCAGGTCTACCACTGGCGGCTCCTGCGTCGCTGCATCAACCCGGACGTGCAGGTCCGTTATCCAGTGCGACGGCGTGGTAACCACGTTGATGGCTGAGGTCGGGGAGAGGCGCCGGCCTTCTAGGACAGTGGCGTAGAGGTGGTGTATGCCATCTCCATAATGGCCTCCTTCCTGATACGTTCGGAGGGCCCCCACCGCCGCCTCAGAGCCTGGCACCAGCCTATATACCCCTGGCTGTTGCGCCAGCCTGCGGACGTACGAGAGTATCATGGCCTCCCCCTGTTGGGAGGTGCCTACCCCGGAGGCCACGTGGGTCCGGTAGGCCTTGGGCCCGCTCTGGGCAAACCCTGCCATAGCCATGCCTGCCTATGTGGTCCCGGCATCCACTGCGGCCACGGTGCCGCGGAGAGTCGCCAGCACCGGCAGGTCATGGAACCAAATGCCCGGTTTGACCTCGGGGGCTAGCACTTGCGGGGGGTCGGTAGCCAGGCCGTGCGGCGCCAGGAGGGCCAGGTCCCCGTGGTGCTCACGGAGGTGGTTTCGCAGGGCAGGGCCGAGCTCTGCCGGTACTGTTCCCGCCGTACCAAGCGAGTAGTAGAGGGGCCCTTTATTCGGGTGCCCTGGGCACCTATGCGCCACACACTCTGCGGGGTACTTGAACTTTGCCACTGCAGCCGGGGCAATGGCTATCCATGGCCACGGCGGCAATGTCGTGGTGACGGTGACCAGGAGGGCCGGCGATGCCTGGGCCCATTGCCAGTGGGCGTCTGCCGGAGGCTCGGACATCCACACGATGGTGGGTGCCCACACCCCGCGCTCTGTAGCTGGCCCAGTGACATATGGTGATGGTCGTGCCATAGTTGGGCATGCAGGGGCGCGTTGACCTGCACTTGGACGCCCAGAAGGGCCACCAAGAGGCGGTGTAGTCGGGTGTCGCTCGGCAGCACGTCTGGGGGCTAGCAGCACACCCGGAGCTCCGGCGCCCAGTCTTTTGGCCTCCATGGCATCCTTCATGGAAGTCATCACCTTGACCGGATAGCCCCCGTGGTACACGGTCTCCATCCGGGTGGTCTTGCCCACCCGGCCTCCGATAACCACTTCCGCCGGGTACGCAGGCACGGCGCCCGGGATCCAGTCCTTGGGCGCAGCCTGCCGCCGCGGCGGGGGCACCCGCGGTAGGGGCGCCAGGACGGCATGGCCAGCCATGCCCTAAGGCCGGGGACACCCTTGCAGGCTGGCGCTTGCTCCTTAAGGGTTCGTTCCCCTTTGATGCCATGGTCTTCCGTGTACAAGTCTCCTAGGTGGTGGTATCCCAGAGCCCGCACCGTTTCGTAGACGGTTGGGGGGATGATTACCTGCACGACATCGCCGTACTGGGTCGGATACACCTCCACTTGGGGGGCGGGGGCCGCCGCCGCCCCTGCCCGAGATCCGCTAGGGCCCCGTACCAGGATGGGGGTTGTCCCTGAGCAGGGGCCCGGCATCCACATGGGCATGGACACTTCATCCACTACCCGCTGCAGCGTAGCGATGAGGTGGGGGCACCACGGGTGGTGGGTGTACTGCCCTAGGGTGAGCACCGCAGGGCACCCCCCTCCGAGCGCTTGGTGTGCCTGGAGGGTATAGGTTTGGGACTACCGAAAGTCCTCCTTAGCCCAAGCACCCTGCCGGACCCATTCCCGGGCGACCGCAGCCTACCACGAGTGTGAGGACCGGGTCAAACCCTGGCAGCCATGCTCCCAGGGCCCCCAGAGTGCTTCGGTGTGGGCATGGCGGGAGATTCCCGTCATGTGCTTGTATGCTCGCACCATGAGGGCGTCATTTGCCGCGTGCACCTGTGCCGTGGGGCGGTAGACGCTGGCCAGGGGGAGCAGTTTGCTCGGGAGCTTCGCCATGAGCACCATCATGGCCGCGTCCGGGGAGAGTCGCTAGGGGTGGAGCTGCTTCCAGACCGCCGCCCGGATCTCCGGTAGGTTACAGGGGGCCGTGGGTGTGCCCTGGAGGTACATGTCCGTCCCCATATAGCGGAGAACCCGGGACGGTTGGATCTCCGGGGCCCCGGGCAATGCCTCCTCCCGTTGCTCCGGGCTATCCGTTGCCCACGTGTGGCCCACGTGTCGGGCTACGGCTGCCGGAGTGGGCGAGCGTAGGGGCTGGGGGTCGGAAGTCAACCCGTGCTGGATTTTGCGGTCCGGGACATCCACATGCAGGATACCCTGGTAGTATGTCCGTTGATCCCACAGGACCCCCTGTATAGGGCGGGTGTCGCCCCGTTCCAGGAGGACGACCGTGTCGTCCACCCACATGAGCCCTAGGAAGCGAAACGGCTGTACCGTAGAGGCCCTGTACACGATGTCCATGAAGCGTAGGAACGGGAGAGTCGCCGTTGCGCTTGCATGGACACCCTGGAGAATGCCCTGGGGCTACCCAAGAGCTGGGCCACGGTACTCAACTGCCAGGGGCCCAAGGGCAGGGTATACGAGAAGCCCTCACTGTGGGTGGCGAGGCGGTCGGCCTCTCCCAGACCCACTCGGGCCCCCACAATGGGGTGGACGTCCTGGGCGATCACATCGAAGAATTTGGCAAGGTCGGTGATGAGGACGTCCACCACTCGGTGCTGAAGCCTGGCGAGGTCCAACTTCATGTGCACCGTGCGGACCACTTCTTGGAGGGACACCCCTCGCATGCCTCCTACGAGGCAAGGGCCCCCCAGAGCCCGCTCGTATATAGCTGTTGCCAGGGCGTAGAATGCCGTGGGCTCCAGCTTTGAGATGTGGGAGGAGATGGTTATGCCTCGGAGGTTAGCCTCCTGTATGGGCTGGTCGGGGTTTTTGAGGAGCAGGGTGACCCAACCGCGCCTGCCCACTGTGCGGCATACTGGGGGGTTGTGCATGACGGCGCAAAGGGTCACCTGGTCGGCCTCTGTCAGGTGACGGTACCAGGAAATGTCTATGCAGACGTCCGCCTCTGGCAGGCGGAGGTCCGGGCCGCGGGCCTTGCCGGATTGTACCTGCCAGAGGAGGCGAGGCTGGACATAGTGTATCCAAGCCGGCGGGGCATGCTGTGGCAGGAGCTCTAGGTACCGCTAGAAATGGGCCCACCATTCGGGGTCGTCCCGGATCCGGTAGCTGTGGCCCTAGAGCCGCATTCGGCTCGCATACAGGGCAGACAAGGTTTCCTTGGGTTCAGGAGCACCTTGCTGTCCAATGGGATTTTGGAGATATCCCGCGCGGGGGGCCGGCTGCGCCGTTGCACTTCTCGCCACTGCTCCAGGGTGCGCCGGAGGTTGCAGGTCTCCTGTGTACGCCGGAGGGCCCGGCACTTGATATCCTGGAGGCTTTGTTGGCGCTGGGCTTCTAAGAGCGCCACGAGGTTCCTTTTGAGGGCGTGCCCCACCGCCACTGAGTTGCCCAGCATGCTCTGGGCTGTCGCCGTAAAACGTCCCATGGAGGGGAGCATACTGCGCGCCGGGAAAGGCGGTTGGGGGGACTTCGAGGGGGGGGGGGGGCGTGCTCCGCTGGGCGTGTCCGGAGGCGGTAGTGCCGGAAGCGGAGAGCCCGGACCCTGCCCACAGCGTGGGCCCAATCATAGATGGCTCGTTGTAGGCCTTTCAGCCATCGGGCCGGGGCAAGTTGGGGTTCGATGTCTCTCCTGCGAAGCACCGAGCTCTGGAAAACGGCCGTATCCGCTGGGGATAGAGCCACTGGACCGGGGTGGTACTCCGGTGTGCGGGAGACCGTATTGGGGCTGGGTTTGTCCAGCCGGACCACCGGATGGGCGACGGTGAAGAGGAGGGGGACATGGTGGTCCGATAGGAGGGTGCCTCCCTAATAGCAGTAGGAAGCTATGGTGAATGGCACCTCGCTGTGGCAGGCGACCGTGTCAATGCGGGAGCGTGCGGTCCCTTGGAAGCAGGAGTACGTCGCCTGCGGGACCGGGTGCAGGTCCACCTGGTCCCTGAGGTTGAAACCCTGCAGGAACGTTCGGTAGCCTGTAGCATCGGGGCGCGGGGTTCCCCGGTCCACCAGTCGGGCCGCTGAGTTGGTGTCAGTCACCACTAGAACAGACGCCGGGTCCATGATGTAGCTGACCTCACCCCGGATGTCCGCCCACCATCTCACATATGGCTCACAGCCAATGTTGATTTGGGGGGCATGGGCTGCCAACATGTGGTGTTTCCCCCACGGGGTCAGCGCCTCCATGAGGAGGGCGTTCGCGTCCTCCTTGCCCCACAGCAGGGTGGCCTAGGTGGCAGTCGTGGCGCGGACATACACGTCTTTCCATGGGCGGGGAGCACGACGTGCCGGGTGTAGTCCTGAAACGGGGGATCCTCAGGGCCCGCCTTGGATTGGGCCTCAGCCAGGATGAGGATCGTGGGGCGGCATGCCACCATGTGTAGGGCCTGCGCCGGCAGGCGTTGCCGCAGGTATCTGCCGCGGACATTGAGCCACAGATATCTGACGGCATGCACGTCCTCCGGCATGCCCTCAATTCTGGGAGGGCGAGAGGCCGTGGTCCTCCGGCGCCGGGTCCAGCTCCGGGCATGCAGAAGTAGGCTCGTCCTGGGGGCTCACATCCGGTGCCGAGGTGTTGGCAGACTCTTGGGCGACACGTAGGCCGCGTCCGATGAGGCTGAACACCGTGGTCAGGGAAGGGGTCCCTGCCGGCTGCTCGCCGGTGAGCCTGGGGACTATCTAGTCACGCAGGGCTTGGGCCCGTGCTCCTAGGGCTTTAAACCCCACGGGACGGGCAGGCTGGAGGGCCCGGACGTAGCTTTTCCAAGACGCACTCCAACCCTTCCATTCGGCGTCCCGAAGCTGCTGGGCTCCTGGGGCCGAGGGGACCAGGACCCGCCCTCCCCTGGCCTTGTCGTAGGTGGCCTTGGTCACCATGGGCGTGGCAATGACCAAGGCCAACCCTCCGGGCGGGGTGAGAGTGGCCCGGTGGTCCCCGAGGTCCAGCAAGGCCATGTGCACTGGGCTATACCGGTCCCCCCCGCTTGATGCAGACATGCACCGGGGGTGGGGCGGCCGCCGGGGTTCCTCGCGGGACATGCACTGGGCATTGGCCTATCAGCACCAAAGCCCGGGTGTCCGGTGGCACCGCCTACGGCGGGGGTGGGGCAGACCAGGCATACGCATATGCCATGGCCTGGAGCCACCAGCCGGGGCGGGTGCTCCCGTCAGGGGTCAGGGGGCGGAGCTCCACCTTCCCCTCGGTCACGTAATACACCGTGATCCCAAGTCCTGGCGGGTGAGGGGCCGGGATGGCATCTCCCTCCCAGCTGGAGAGGGAGAAGGAGGGGACCCCCGGGGTGAAGTCCACGAGCTGGAGCAGCTCGCGTGTTCGCTTGGCATACTGTGCCAAGAGGGGGGAGAGGCCGTCACTCTCAGGGGAGTGGGGGCCGGGGACGGGGGTGGCCTCTTGGCCCGCCGCGCGCATGCGGCGCCCCACCGCCAACACGCGCTTGCTATCGATGAAGACAGCGACGCCCATGGCCCTGCGGCGGTTTACCTCCTCTAGGGCAGTGTCCGCGATGAGTGCTGCAAGGCGGGACTCATGCTGGCCCATATCACCCGGGGGGCCTTCGGGGGGGCCTTCGGCGGGCGGCTCGGGGTCTTCGTCCAACGTGTCTGTCGGCTGTGAGACGCCGGAGGGGGCTGAAGCCGTCTGCAACGTCCCCCATGAGGTTGGCCAATTGGGTGGCCGTGCCCTGGGAGGCGTCTACGTCAGTGGGTGGGGGTTGAAGGGCTGCGTTAGCGCTTGGGGCCTCATCAGTCAAGGCGGTCGGGACGGCATAGGGCCGATCCTCCTGAGGGGGCTCAGGCACGGGACCAACGTCGGGGCGGGCCCGCGATGGCCCTGTTGGTCTCTTGGGGGACAGGCCGCGGGGGGCACTGGCCACAGGGGCGGGGTCGCTAGAAGTGGCGGGCGTCGCACACTCCAAGGCTGGCATGTCCGTGGGGCTTCCCAGCGCCAGGGGGGCCGGAGCCCCGGCGCACTCCGGGGCTTGGGGAGCCGCACACCAGCTGTCCGTCAGCTGGGGGTTGGCCACGGGGGCCGACTGGGCGTCAGCGGGCGCAAGTTGCTGGTCCGCTTCAAGGGGATCAACTTCCATAAGGTCTTGGGACAGCTCCATTCCCGCCGACGGCGGGCATTCAGGGGGCCCGGACCGGGGGGCACCCGCCACCCCGCTCGCGGCTGCGGGCTTTTTGGGGCTCCGCCCGGGGTGGGCGATGGGAGCCTGCCGGGCCTAGGCGCCGGCGAAGCCGGCTGCCTCGGACGTCCACGCTAGGCGTCTTAGGCCTGGGCAAACCGGCCGGGTCCACGGGCCTTCGTTGCGGCAGCTCCGGCGCTGCTTCTTGGCCCTTCGGTTGTGGGGTATCAGGGCCCCGGGAGGGAGGCGTCGGCTGCTCAAGCAGGCGCATCGGGGGGGGCGGGCCTGTCCGCAGGGGCCGCACGGTATGGCCAACAGTGTCTGCTGTCGGCCCCTGGGTGGGCGGCCCCACCTGCGTAGGCGCCACACGCGCCGGTTGGCTAACGACGTCGGCTATGAGGCGCCGGACGTCCGCCTCCGTGAGGGGGGGGGGGGGCGATCTGAGCGCGGGGGGGCCGCCTGGGTGGGCAGCACCTCTCGCCGTTCCTCCGCCGGGGCGTCATTTTGTGTATACACCGTGAGGCCACACAGGACGTCACAGTGAACACAGTGGACAGCCGCCGGCAACTACCCTGGTGGGGGTGCAACCGTTCCCACGGCAGCAGTGACCACAGCGCACACAGCCACTGCTTGAGCGTTGGAGCGGAAGGTGAGGTACCCATGATTCTCTCCCCCGGAGAAGGCCTCTGCCACTCCTACCGCTCCATCCATCCACATAAAACGGTCCGCCAAGTGGTGGTGGGACCACCCCACCGGGAGGCGCCGAAAATGCAAGACGGTAGGCACATCCCTTTTGCGGGGCTACTACGGGGCTGGCGCCGCTTTCTTGAGGGGGGCATCTCCCGCACCTCGGAAGCCCGGGTTGGTCTACTCCGCCCCAGTGCACCTTTTTTGGGGCGTTTGTGGGTGTCGCTCCCAAGGATAGTTTTATTTCAGATGACCGCAATGAGCAACCTTAAAAAATGTTTTAGAAAAGAATGCATCAGCACTTCGGAGTTTGTGCCCTCTAGGGATGTGCAGGATGCGGGGCAAGCGGTTGTGGAAACAAGGGGCAATGTAACAAAGGAAAGTGTTGTGTTGCGTTGTGTTGCGTTGTGTTGTGTTGTGTTGTGTTGTGTTGTGTTGTGTTGTGTTGTGTTGTGTTGTGTTGTGTTGTGTTGTGTTGTGTTGTGTTGTGTTGTGTTGTGTTGTGTTGTGTTGTGTTGTGTTGTGTTGTGTTGTGTTGTGTTGTGTTGTGTTGTGTTGTGTTGTGTTGTGTTGTGTTGTGTTGTGTTGTGTTGTGTTGTGTTGTGTTGTGTTGTGTTGTGTTGTGTTGTGTTGTGTTGTGTTGTGTTGTGTTGTGTTGCGTTGCGTTGCGTTGCGTTGTGTTGTGCTGTGTTGTGTTGTGTTGTGTTGTGTTGTGTTGTGTTGTGTTGTGTTGTGTTGTGTTGTGTTGTGTTGTGTTGTGTTGTGTTGTGTTGTGTTGTGTTGTGTTGTGTTGTGTTGTGTTGTGTTGTGTTGTGTTGTGTTGTGTTGTGTTGTGTTGTGTTGTGTTGTGTTGTGTTGTGATGTGATGTACTGCGCTGCGTTGCGTTGCGTTGCGTTGCGTTGCGTTGCGTTGCGTTGCGTTGCGTTGCGTTGCGTTGTGTTGTGCTGTGCTGCGCTGCGTTGTGTTGCGTTGTGTTGTGTTGTGCTGTGCTGCGCTGCGTTGCGTTGCGTTGCGTTGCTTTGCGTTGCGTTGCGTTGCGTTGCGTTGTGTTGTGTTGTGTTGTGTTGTGTTGTGTTGTGTTGTGTTGGTGATGGTGTTGTGTTGTGTAGTGTCGTGTCGTGTCGCGTCGCGTCGCGTTGTTTCATGTTGTATTTTGTTGTGTTGCGTCGCCACATAGCAGCAGCACCAACACCATCATGCATACCTCGCATTCAGTGACGTATCGGGTGATTGGGGGATCCCAGTGTCGGCGGTTGGACATGTTGATGGCAAATTCTTTTGTGTCCTCTGCGATACAGGCAAAAGAATGACAGTTGTCAGGACCTGTCTCGCACTGCTTGTCTGCTGCTGTTGGTCCTTGTCCAGCCTGGAGGAGGGACCATGAGGCGGGAAATTATCGCATGGCTTCTGGGACAGCAAACATTTTCTTTCTCTTAAAAAAAACCTGTCCTAGAAAAGAATCCACGGCATATGACGCCAACGGCGGCGCCAGAGGAATGTATTTTGCCTCAAAAGGAGAAAACGAGGAGGGACAGGGGAAATGGTTGTCATCCTCTTCCCCTTCTGAAAGGAGTCGCAATGGCCAATGTGGGTAACGGTTGGATCAGCTGGGTTCACCCCCGGTATCAGCACATCTCCCCGTCCCGAAATGGCACCTCGAAAAGAACATGTAAATGAAACGAAGTCTTTAAAATGAAACGGAAGGGCTTACTGTTCAGGGCTCTACGAGAACCAGACTGCAACATGATTGTCCCCGTCTGTGCATGGCTCCCCTTGCACCTCTGATATGGCTGCCTGGACTCTGGAAACCAGTTTGCTAAATGTCGTTGGATTGCCACATCAGTCTATGGGTTCTGGTACCGATGATTTGGACCGATTTCGAAGCTTGTGAGAGGCCTTTGCCCATCCAACCGCATTGATGTGAGTCCAAAAATCGGGCACTTCCTACCTTTTGTCGGAAACTACCCGCTGTGCCTGAGATCGACCCTTGCGGCTGGAATCAGACTGTCCATTGAGAATGGTGCTGGATATCGACCTCGTCCTGATCTCCATGGAACGCGAGGCATCGAGCCATTAACAAAGGCGCTGCGGATCATCCATCGGCATCATCCGTAGCTCAACGGTTTTCCACGCACACCCAAGAAAATGGCGCCATGGTCAGCGACGTTTCGTCGCGAGCTCAGTGAACAACCAAACTTGCCTCAGCTGCCCCGCCAGCTTTCGTGCCGAGGGCCGCGGCTTTCGTGCCGAAGGTGGGCTCAGGGAAGAGTGCGGGGCAGAGAGCATGGGATTCAACCTCGGCTTCGACCTGGAACTCCCCCCAACCCTTTCCACTTTGCCTCTCCCCACAATACCTGGGATGGTGATCTTGGGGTGTGTGAGAATGAACTCACCGATGCCTGGATGCAGCGTGAAGCCGTTGACCCCTGAGCCAGTGGTGAGGATCATGGTCGTGCACTGCCCGTACATGCAGTACCCTGCACAGACCTGCTGTGTGCCCTGTGCATGAGAGGGTCGGGGCGAGCGATGGGTATTCAAAGGGTTGGGGTGAGCAATGGGCATTGCAAGGGGATACGGGACTTGGGTGCGGACATGAAGCAAGAAACCCATGACCCCCCCCCATGGATAGGACCACAGTGCAACACTGGGGCAGATGGCCCACCTTGACTCACTACACACAAGAAGGGTATTCCTTCCGAAATCAGTTTGATCCACCATCTACCCTTTGACCCCCCCCCTCCGAGAAAAAGGGCTACTCTATGAAAGTCCGCCCATGAAGTACAGACCAACCGCCCAAAGCCCCTCTCGGGGCTTGCGCTTTCACTGATCAACTCGACTTGCAAACAGCACAAAAAAAGGCACTACATGAAACCATGAAGACATGAAGTGCAGAACATAGAACCCTCGGGACAGGGATGTGAAAACGGACAGGGACCAATGACAGGAACAGAGACAGTGATAGGGAGGAGGAGGAGGAGGAGGAGTAGGGGAAATCTAGAACGGATTTGACATCCTCAGCGGTAGTGCCAACTGGTGCCATAGCACCGTCAGGCTTGACTCCAATCCCTTTGTCTCCTCCTGGGACAGGAGTGTACCATAGTCCAACCTCAAGCACCTCCCTGAACAGGAGTGTACCATAGTCCAACCTCAAGCACCTTCCTAGTCGGCTGGCTAGGGCCACAGTGCGAGGTATGATCGCTTTGAACGCTTGTGGGAAGGTATTGACACACAGGGGTGAGGTCTTTGGTGTGGCCTTCTCCGAGGCGAACAGTGGAGGAGCCAGGCAAGTAGTGGAGCAGTCCGGCCGGCATTCGACAAATCCCTCTCCCCATGATGAGCTGCACCACCGGCCTGCTGGTCCATAGTTATCCTTTAACAACCACGCAGGCTTTGGGCACGTGTAGCACACAAAGCCGCTCAATTTGTGCGCCCGGGGTGTTCCCTGGGCAATGGCCCCAACATCAGCTTGTGCATCGATGTTAACGCCATCCCGAGCCCTTTTGGGGGGCGAAGCAGGACGAGGGACACATGGCAGTGTGCAATCCACAGGGAGGCGCCGGCGACGTAGAGAATCCGCTTGAAGGTGTGCAGATGGTCCAAGTATGTAGAGGTGAGTCGACCCAAACTTGGTCAAGGGGCACGGTCATGAACCATCCAGCCTTCACGTTTGGCTTTAGCTGGTGCTGGAGCGCCGAAAGCTCAAACAGAATGCCATCCCTTGCTACTCGCGCGGCGTGTACAAGTGCCGCCGCCCCCCTCCGTTTTCGTTTTCAGATGATTTCTTCTCCCATCCTAGCCTGGCACAAAGTGCTTGCCGAGGACTAATCCCCACAAGCTCGCGGCCCCTCTTTATCTTCTACCACTCACCACTCACCACCAACCTCCCATTGCAACTGACACAACTCCGCAACACACAACCAAGTACGGTAGTTGTTGCAGACCCTGAGTGCCCATTGTACTCCCGCCACACTTATGCACTATCCCCCTGAAGCAGCCATTTGCAAAGAATAGGAAACCAACTGATTGTGGAAGCCTCCAGCTGAAATTCGTCATACGGGTCAACTTTTTGAGAAAATCGGCCGCCCCAAGGAAAGAGAAGGCTTTTCATCGAGATGGCTAGCGGCATGTGTAGTCCACACAACAGGCCGGCTCCGTATCACTCGCCCTGGCCGGCTGGTCTGGGAAAAAAGTAATCACTGCAAAATCCACGCACTCAAAGGCATATGCAATACCTCATCCCCTTGGCGGAGAGCAGGGCAGGGCAGGGCAGGGTAGGGCAGGGGACGACGGTAGTAAGGACGCAGATTCACACCGGCTGGAGAAAATCTTCAACTTGAGGCTGGTGCACACCCTGAGGACACCTGCACAAGACGAGATATAGCGAATCAACAGAAAAGCACATGACGGCGTCCGTAATGTGTTGCCTCAGTGCAACGAGAACACAGACCCATTCTGCCTATCATTGTGGTCTGGATACAACAGCTTTATGTTTGTTAGAATGATTCATTCATCTGCTTGTGAGCTCGGGAGATGAAACATTACCAAATACCTCGAAAAGTATACTTAAATGCGATTATGAATGCCAAATGATGGCGGTGACATCAAAGACGTCTCGTCAGTCTGACACACGCGCACTGCCTACACACAAATCATCCTTACCACTCAAAACACTTCATCCAAAATTGTATGTCCTTTTATGTGCAGTTCGTGGAAACTCAAACAATGTGGCCTGTTGTGCAAGACACGTGGAAAGTGCTCGCCGGCAAAATGGGAATGGGATAGCCTTTGTGCGCAGCAGCTTTCGTTTGGTGATTTAGGTCATGGCAATGAAATCTGCTGGGACTGGACAACCACACAAGTGTTGCACAGATCAGTCGTGCTTGTAGAGCGGCAGCATTTGACGACAGTTGAAGCGACACTCAGGTTGTGCAGTAAGAGTGGTCATGAGGGCGGGCGGATCCCCTCAACTCACTCCACCAGAGATGACCTCGAACAACAAGCAGGCCACACAAAAAGACGACGTGGCATTGGGCACAGGGTAACCTGCCGACCTTTGTTGACCCCCTGGGTTGCGGGGCTTGACGCTCCTTCACCCGCTTCAGGGATGTACTAGAGAGGGGTCCCAATAGTGTCCCTCCACTTAAAAACAATGCACCCGCAATTAAAGAGCGTCCAAAGAGAATAGTTTCACAGGGGGATGTACAGGAGAGTGCACACAGCACCATTCTACATTGGACAGTATACCCAGAGGGGCGTTCTAAGGGAGGACTGCGTTGCATGTAGCCAGGCAACGCTTTCATATCCATCGATGGTCACGCACATGTCTCACCATGTGACTCTTCCCTAGGCAAAGCAGTTGCGACACGACTACTCTGGGCCTCTCTCTGGGCTTGTAGGCAACCTCATGACGCCAGGGGGACCCAACGACACTTGCCTTTTGCCTAATCCACATGGTCGTTCCTGCATCACAGTTCCAGATTATACACTGACGTGTGCACGCTTGCAAGCCCCTCTGGTCCTCCAACAATATGGGCTTTGGTGTGCAGGGGCCTGCACATGTTGAGCGCCAAAGGGGCTTCCACAGAAATGCCTCACGAGCACAATTGCTGCAGCCTCCCCCCTCGCCTTTTTGTGTTTGTTTTTCATTGGTTCAGATATACGGTGGGACAGGGACGAGGGATCGAAACAGAGGAATGAGATGGGGCGCTTATGCATCAGGGGTGTTCAAACGAAAGCTTCTCTGATCCACTGCCTTCCCTGTTCATCCATGTTCCCTAGGCAAACCAGATGGCCTTCGACAAGATTGAACACTTTCGCAGACAGAATTGCCCTTGTGGACCAGGTGGCTGCAGGCCTTTCCCTGACCCTTGCTCGACATCCAACCCCTGCTGGTGTGCTGGCACACGCATAAGTGGCTTCCAGACCTGAGGATGGAGAAGATGGTGCCGACACCCACGTTAATTTCCAAATTGGAGGAGCCATCCAAGGGGTCAAACAACAGTAGATATTTTCCTGCCAGACACAGAGTGCGACAGCACGAGGGGTTGCCAAAACCTCTTCAACGGGGCGAATTTTCTGTGCGTTATCGATTGATCTGACGGTTATTCGGTCGGTGGACAGGAGGAAGGCGAGATGGATTTCACAGGTCACCACGAGTCGCGCACAGTGAATGCTGATGGTGCTGTCCAAGCCAGTTTTTAGGAGTGGGGGAGGGGAGTTGGGTGCAAGGAGGCAGGCACTTTTTGAGGGCAGGTACTCCCTATTTCCGACCCCTACCCTGGGGACGGGGGGCTAGCCCAGGAGGCAGGCACCCACTCACCATGGCTCAGTGGATGGAGCAGCAGAGGCCCCCACCGTGCCCAAGAGTGGGTCCTTTCAGAGACCGGTGTGCACAGGCTTCACCCACCTTGCCCAAGGGTAGGTGCAAACGGCAAGCATCATGCATCGTGTGCGGTACCCTGAGTAGATCATTTTTCTCAGCCAAGACAGGAATCACTCAGCTAACCTCCTGATCTACAGTTTGAACACTACCTCGGAAATTCGTGGCCCCCTGTTGCCTGTGCCCTGCCCTGGGAGGGGGGAACCCCCCCTGCTGCGTGCCTTTCAAAAAAGGTGTGCAGCCCCCTACCCCCCATGCAGTATCTGACCCACCTAAAAAAAGCTTGGTGCTGTTTGAGTGTCAGTGGTGGGAGCAAAAGGCAGTGAGCAGACCTTTGGGATACTTATCTGGGATAGAAATGACGTCTTCCACTTCCTCAGAGGCCATCCCTGCCAAGTGTCCACTCCATTCGTTGTTGGAGACCATGATATTGTGAGTTAACACATCCAACTTAAGTTGCTCCTCCCCCTGAACGACACAGGGATGTGGTACCAATTCAGCACAGCAAAAGCCACAACCAGCGCATTTAGAACGTGCCATGGCAGTGACATGGAAAACGTGCGCAGTCAGGAGCCACAAGATCGAGTGTGGGTGTGAGACAGTTTTGGTCCACGACAGCGGTGCTCAAAGAAGTTGACTCTATCATTTAATCAACGCAGCAAGTATAAGCAGGCGCCAGCACATTCAAACGAGATGTGATGTGCTTTTGAACGAGGTACCCAAGAAACTGGACCTGGCACACAATTCTTAGAAGAAATTGCATGCTGCCCTGCAGATGGGGACCAGGCATACAGCCCATTGGATGCCAAAGCAGGCCGTTGTATTCTGCATAAGTGCTGCTTTTTCGTGTTTTGTGGTCCAACAATCCAGGGGCTGTTTGCTTAGTTGCAGGGGCTGGCATGAAGCCGACTGCTGCAGGGAACGCGCTGCATTCAATACAGTGCAGAAAAGGTTGAGCTTTGGGGGGACTTGCAGGCACAGTAATCCTGCTTGTATAATGCCAATTTTTGCACAGCACAACTATATTTGCGGCCCGCTGGCCATTGGTATTGGTCGAATACAGCAAATGCTGGAACACAGCAAATGCAAAGAGTAACCCGTGTCTACTTTAAGGTGTTCGATGCAGAATTGCGAAGGGGAGCACATAAGGAGAGAGGTGCAAGGATTGTTCATGCTGCAAGTCTTTTGTTCTGCTGTCAGGCTGCAACGCTAAAGTGAAACATGTAAATTGTGTACGAAAAAATGGTCTGTGCGTGCAATTTGTTTTTGCTGTAAGGTTATGTAATTTTTTTGCTACAAGGTCGTGAGATTTGTTTTGCGCTGTAAGGTTGTGTAGTTTTTTAAAAAAATTGGAACAGTTCAAAAAAACATGTATTGCGTGTATTTTTTTCCTTGTAAAGGCGAGTCCGTACAGCACCCCATAGCGACCTTAACAATGGGATGCCGAGTCCACAAAGCACACAGTGCTGTGCATGGCCACCAATTAGTTGGGACTCGGCCAAGGTATGGCCACCAATCCATTGGGACACAGCCAATATAAGAATATGGGGGCTTGATGGAGGTATATGTGGAGGTAGGACAGGGCCACTTGTGGTGGAGTAACACACACCTCTAAGCTACCAAAGAGCAGTCGGTTGCTTACACGGTCCACAAAAAGGCAGCTTACACACTGCTATAGTAGCACAATGGGAACAATTGGTGTGGCCACCGATTCATTGGGACAATATAACAGCACGTTTAGAGGTACCACCTTTGGTACAACAAATAGGTGGAGGAAGTACGTGACACAAGAGCCTACAAAACGTGAAGGAGGACGCCTGTCAATAGGTCCTCATCCGTGGAAAGTGGGTCTAGGTGCTGGATAGCGACCCAAAAAATACATTTGGCCAGCTATAGCGTGATCAGCGGCTCATCAACAAGTTGACCTCACAGCCGAAAGCTCATTTGTCTGAGGCTTGTGAGAAGAACACCAAGCCTGCTTCAAAATTGTCCGATTCAAAGACCGATCTCATCTACAAACGGGGGCGGTGACAATTTGGAAGGAGCGATTGGGCTTCATGCCCCTCCTAACTCAACCCCCCAACACTCAAGTTTAGGGTGCACTTTCCGAGACCCATGGCAATGTTAAGGCCACCACCCCGCTCGAAGCCAAGGATGCCTCCTCTGAGCAAAGCATGGATGCCATGGCCAATCTTTCCACACCGGAATGATCTGCACATAGTGATTAGCATCGACTATGCTCAACACATAGCTCACAGAGCCTGCAGACATCGGATCGAGGCAAACGTCCACAAAAGAACCTCGTTGTTCAACCACCAAGTATGTGATGTGCAAGCTCTAAAAACCACAAGACTAACGGTCCTTTTGGAATCCCAAGGCCCAGTGCTTGGTCGCAAAGTCACGCAGCTTGAGCTCCGCTAAGAAAGGGCGGATCAAAGCAGTGGAGCTAAAGGGTTGCCAAACCCAAATTGTAAGACAGCTCAACCGAATATGACAATCCATCCCACAAACTTACAATGCAACCCCACTCGGTCATCACTATTGACCACGAAACCTTGCCGTCTCGGGGGCCCACATTTGGGCAAAGTGGCTACATATCCCCTACTGTCTTGGGGGTTGTAGCGCCTAGCGCAAAGAGGAAATCAGAAGTGGCTACATAACCCCTACCCTCTCGGGGGCCCACATGTGGGCAAAGTGGCTACATAACCCCTGCCGCCGCAAAGGATCCCTAAAGCGGGAACGAAATAAAACAAAATGCTACATACCCCCTGCCATCTTGGGGGCCCACACATGCGCAAAGTGGCTACATAACCCTTGCCGTCAGGGGGTCACCAAAGCGGGGACAAAATCAGAAAGGGCTAGTGGTGACTAATTTTTTTGTTGTGGCAACTAATTTGTTGCAAATGCAAGTAATTTTTTTTTCCGCTGGAAGCACGAGTTCAAAAAAAATCTTATTTCGTGTGTTTTGTTTTTCGGTGTATTCGCGAGTACCAAAACAAATCGTATTTTGTGTAAGTTTTTCTTGGTTGCAAACACGAGTACCCAAAAAATTCCACATTTGTAATCTTTTTTGCGGTAAACGCAAGTACCCGGTTTGCAATACTCGCCAATACGGTTTTTTTTGTACTCACATTTACAACAAAAAGAACACAACTGTGCAATTTTGTTTGTACTTGCATTCACAACAAAAAATAAAATTACATGACTTACAACATACATACACACATAGGGCGAAAAGACTGGACCATAACGCAACAAAGGAGACATTGGCCTTCACGCCTCTGTGGCAGAGGACCTGACCTGACCTGAACTGAGTGAGGATAGGCTACTTGGGATACACACAGCTGAAGCGGGACTTGCTCATCCTATAGTGCAACGAAAGCACGGACGAACATTTCAAGCAGGACTTCCACTCAGACAATGGCACCTAATCGCCGGTGTAACATGCGGCAGCAGCCATTGGGAGGCCCACTAACTGGACTCAGCAATTGCATTTTGCGACAGTTGAACACCTTGTACTGGCAGCTTTGCCCAACGTCTGTGGTGTAACTCACATCTGCACTTTCAACTTAATTTCTTGAAGGTTTAGGTCACACCCCACATCCGTCATGCAGGGTAACAGGTGATGGTTAGACAATAGGAGGAGGAAGCGGCAATGTTGGTCAGGTCAGTCTGACCATCAAACAACGATGTTGTAGGCTACACAATCTTTATGACCAGAAAAAGGAAATGGTGGTCTGATTTGGTTCCCCTTCCTTGTGCTGGCTCCTGATTGAGCAGCGACCCATGCATTCCAGCAACGGACCAATGCCGACTCACAACTGTGACACACCTGCACGTTCGAAGCACCCTCCTTCCCGTAGATGCCAGCGAGGTCTCCGTAGGAGACAAGGCCCGAGATTTGCTTGCAGGACCGCACAATATCCAAGAGCAGCCCAGTCAGGTCCCCTGTCATGCAGGTGCGTGGCGAAGTTCGCACTCATATTCCTCAGGCGTCAGCTAAATACCCTGCCGCCCCCTTGAACGGTCCCCCCAGAACCGGCGACGGTGTTGCCAACCCCGGGAGGCACTGTCACCAACTGACCGTAGCCCCCCACCACCCAAGGATCGACCTCGGGGGCACTATGTGCTAGCACCCAAACCTGACCTTTCCACCGTCCACTACAACTAAATTATGACTGGAGGAAATTTTTTCTTCGGCACCTTTGGCGCCCTGGTCGTTTGCGGCAACTGACCATGCCCCCACCCACCCACCCCAGGTGGGGAGGGGACTCTGCAAGGCAAGACCTCTTGAACGGGGCGGTAGGGTAGCAAATAAGGCTGGCCTAAAACCAGCTCTCAGAAAAAAATCGCTTCGTTGTACAAAACGCCACTTCTGGGCGCATGGCTCTGTGCTCCAGGGCTGAAGCAGAGGTGTTCCAGAACAGAAGCACGGAGTTGTGCTCTGGGGCTGCGGTAAGGGCACGACGCTGCCCACCCCAAGACACGGGACGTGCGCGATAGACATCCGCCTTTCTGTGGGCCACCCCGGTCCCCGCCCCCTTCCTTCGCACACCACCACACACACTCACACACACACGCATACACACCGATGGATGCACCAATACGCGCACATATATGTGTGGCACCACCAGTTCAACAGGCATACGGGGTACTGCAACTGCGCGCCAGCTTCGGCGCGAATCCAAAAGTTGGTGCCAATGGCCCAGGTGTCCTGCCCACCGGGCCCCAAAAAGTGGGAGAGAACCAATTGCTGCTGCTCTAGAGCCTATCCCAGAGCGCAGCGCCCAGCAGTTGCCCCACAGCGTGGCGCCCTGCTGATTCTCCAGTGCAGCATCCTATTGCTACCTCGGAGCACGGCGCCCCACTCAGAGACGGTCCAGCAGTGTATTCTCTTGTGGCTGGGTCTATCCGCATGAGCCCCCAACTGCTTTGCCTACCTCTGTTGTTGAGCCAGCACAAGTGAAGTACTCGTCAGTAGATGTGTGCCGTCCAAAAACGATTCAAGACTGTGCTGCGATCAGCAGCAGTGAGAGCCTAGTACAGCTTGCAATTCTTGGGGGTATATTGGCTGGAAAAACACGCTCAGCCTTCATCTGTACTTGTAGCAGTAGCCACATTCAAGCAGTGATACAGACGCCGAAATGTCTCCTTATGTTTAAAAAGGGTCGGAGAAAAAAACACACCAGTGGTTGTGCATCCTGATCGCCGCTCTTCTTCAAGAATAAATTGAATAATTGTGGAGCGGCCGGGCAAAAAATTCACAGACATACCGCACCTGCAGTAAATGCATGTTGAAAGGCAGCCAGAATACCCCGCCCTATATTATCACAGCTGGCCCATCCCCGTCCCCTCCGTCCCTATCCCCCTCCTCATCTCCATCCCCGTCCCCGTGGTAATCCAATCACAATATCTGCATCCCCAAGAGTGAGCATGTGTGTGTGCCAATTCGCCAACTGCGCTACAACAGGGCTTGTTTTTCATTACACATTGTGCATGGTATCTACTTGAAGCAGTCTTGTCTTCAGGCTGCACTGCAGACATTCTGAAAGTCAGGGAGGTCATGGTGCATTGACAAATTGCCTTGTGTTTTGTTTGCTTCATGAAACAGAGGGGGAATCCTTGCACTGCGCGCTACTTTTAGACTATGTTCCCCCTGAAGAGCGCCCAGGCACACCCCTTGGAAACGCCCTTGGAATGAGGTGACCCAAACTGCCCCAGCTCAAGAAGGTTGCAAACTACCTTCCCTTCACATGACACACATCATGCACAACTAGAAAAGCCATGAACGGTGCATTGGTAGCCACCCTCAACAACACACAACCGCCTTTTCGTTCCATTGTCAACTAAGTACAAATTGAGAACACACAACTTGTGTGCACAACATGACACAGTTGCAGAATTAAAGAAATGACACTGTCATGTGTGTTTGTCAATGCAATCCGTACAATATTGCAGTTCACACTTGTTACACATGGACTTTTCAGGGTCAGACTTGGTGCAACAAAAGGCAAATACATCCCCATCATCACCCACAACATCCTCATCATCATTGTCTTCCTATGTAGGTACGGTCCATACATGTGTAGGTACGTGTTCCCACGGACCATATGGAGGGTACCATACTTGTCTTCGAATCAAAAATTGCTGCAAATGCAAGAGTACACACACGTACTCATGCAACTCAGTTCCTTACGATGCCCCAATGCTACATGCGTGCGAACAAGTGCTCAATACATGCCCTATAGAAACCATGAACATCATTCTACTCCTTTTGTCGCTCGGCCAAAGCGTGGGAGTCCGTATCCCCAACTCAAGGGGCCACACCGAAGCGTGGGGGTCCGTATCCCCAACTCAAGGGGCCACACCAAAGCATAGGAGTCCGTATCCCCAACTCAAGGGGCCACACCAAAGCGTGGGAGTCTGTATCTGGGCACAGCAAGTCTAAAAATTATAGGAGGGATGGAGGGGAAATGGCGCTAGTTTCAAGATGGAAGTATGTGGCTTTAGGGGCGGAAGGCAAAATGCTAGAATGGAGGATCCGACATGATGAGATGACCACAGACATGGGATATAACGTGATTACCTGGACCCATACACGACCCAGAAGGCATCACGAAGGCAAATGGATTGTCGGTTGAAGGTATGCGCACCAACTGATTGTCCAGCCTAGAAGTATTGTAGGGCTGTGAGGACATGCCGCCATTGATGCAAGGGCAAGTGACGAAGGAAGTGGAGGCGACCGGGTCTTAAAAGGAGGAAGTGGAGCTCAAGGCACAAAAATTGTGGGCACAACTCGGGATGAAGGAAATGCATAGTGAGATGGCAAGTGGCAATGATTTTGATTATGACGGTATTAGTGGGAGCTGCGCTAACAAGGATTGGCACAAGCAAAGTGGTTGCAGGCAAGGTGCAAGGACTGAAACGGAAGAAGCTGTGGCGGCAGTGCTATTGCCCTGCAGCACAAGAAACACAAATTAAGGGGGTTGAAGTGCCATAGGGAATTAACTGGGATGACAGGGTGAAGTGTCTAGAAATCATAACCTGAATCTTGAACAAGTTGCAACAATGTTTGGTCAGCTCAAGCATCTGCAACCAGTAGATGAAATGGCTTTTCTAGGTCACAATGAGGATGAGCAATGAGGAATGAGCATTCCAGACATCCGGACAACCAGGGCATGATGGGGAATTTTGATTGACTGCCTCGATTAACCAAGAACTCCCAAAGGCGCCAATCAGAGTGCAATGAGCAATGAGCAATGAGCAAAAAGCAAAGTGCTCTGAACCACACACACACACAAAATGCACCAATCAATGAATGCAAAAGCAAACACATACAAATTAACAGGAAAAAAACCACCATACCACAAGAAAACAATGTAGCCAGAGCCCCAAAACCTGCAACCAACACCAACAAGGCCAGCCACCACCAACACCAACCACAACCCACTACTCGATCACTGTCCCAGTACGTGGTACCCATGTTGATGACAACCCACCGGGTCCCTTTGCGGCTTGGGGAAATCACACCTCTAGTGCAATCACACCGTGAATAGTCTTCATCATCCTTGCGGTGCTTGGACATTCAGCCCCGTGTGCAAGAGCCAAGGAAGCCCTTAAGAGCAAAAGAAAAAACTTCCTCTGGTATTGGTGGTGTCCGGACTGGCTACGGATCGACGTTGGTTGGTGGTTCAACATCGGCGATTGGGGGCTTACCGACAGCAGCTGGTGGTTGCCGACGGCGGGTGTTGGAAGGGGGGGGGGGGGCGTCAGGATTTTTAACAAAAAAAAGGAGGGGGGGGCTCTTAACGACACCCCTGTCAAGATCTGGAGTTGATGGATGCCTGAATGCCTGAACAAACACCCAACAAAAGCATTTGTTGCCATCTCTTTGCCCCTGGCCACTACTAAATATGTGGAAAGAGTTCTTGTCTGCGCTAATTTCTCCATAAAGTCGTGGACCCTCGCCACACCCTTTGTCTAAGCTTAACTCCGTGCTGGTCCCTGATCCGTGCTCTTGATGGGTCTGGTGGCGTGCAGAGCTTTGCACTGTACCTTTTTTTTGCTGTCAGCAGTTGCGGACCTTGCAGTTTGAGCAGTATTGCAATGTGATTTTGGTCTTGTCTAAGCTCCGCCTTGAAGTCACAAATGTGCCAGCAGTGCTGCAGGCACCCCAACAAAATCTATGCAGTGTCAGCAACGCACCACTGGCGCCCTCTTGGCGTATCCTAGCTGTCTCAAAAACCGTTTCCGGACCTTCACCCTCGCGTCTTGCTAACATTAACACAGGGGGGGGGGGGATTTTGCACCCGGAATTTTTGGCATGAGAGAAAATTTTGCACTGGGTTTATTTCGCACAGTGGCCTAGTTCTGTGTCTGTGCACCTGTTTCTGCCCTCCAGGTCTGCAAGTTGCAGTGGCAGTGAGCCTGCTGCAAAAAAAGACCAAGCATTGTGTCCTCAGTGCAGGTGCAGATGTTGTGGCACCCTTGGGCACAAGCACTATGCCCCCGCTTTGGCTCGAGCAGGGCCATGCATTGCGGATCATTGATGAATTGAAGAAGCGCAGGCGGGGTGGTGACGCGCCAAGGTGGCTCAATTTCGACACAAGTTTATTTCGCACAGCGGCCTGAGAATTGAGCGGGAAATTTTGCACACATTTGAAATATAAAAATTCCCACAACGAAATATTCCCGTACCGAAATCCCCCCCCCCATGTCCTGAAATCTGAATCCCAAGCCACCCCCAGCCCGCCCAGGTTGCTCCCGTGTCATGTCACACATATCTGTACTGAAGTGCGGGGGTCTTTGCATGGGGTTGCCGACACACAATCCGTGATGGGGTACAAGGGGTGTTTGGATGGGATTGCCAACGCGAAAATCCCCTGCTGGGGTGCAGCGGTACCTGCTGGGGTACCAAGGCCAGACTCTGCTGGTTCCAAGGGGCAATCAGAAACTGTCTTTGGGTTCTTGAGAAGGTGCATCGGGTGACATTGTGCCAGCAGCGGTTGCGCCTGTGGAGGAGCAGGCTTTTGTTGGGGAAAATCCCTCTAAACTGGTACCGCATTCTACATGCTCTGTCCTCATGGTACTACCTACCGGTCAGATACCAGGCCACTTGTTCGTCTACTTGGCCATGTCTATCTCTGTGGCATCCAATCACATTCAGTCATCCCTAACCATGAAGCTTGGAGGGTGCTCTCCAACACTGATGATGTGGGTCATTGCAACACAGGGCCAGATGGTTCACAATCATGAGTCCACGGGACAAACGTCAGGTGACTGCGTACATCATTGATCAGGGCAGATCTGTGCAGTGCAGCATGCACCTTCTGGCGGCATTGCCCGTCCAAAGGTGGAATAAAGAAGGAAGACGGACAACAATTCAAGCTGATGCCCCCCACACTTCGTGAGGGTGAGGACACTACAGCCATCTGCATGCATTGCTGCCCTGACAATTGTAATCTGCCAGGCTTTGGGTGAGGGCACGTATTGGAATTTCAGCCAACGCATTGGCATACTTCAGCCGAGCCCTCCGGGCTGGCCCTCAGCAGGACTCTCAGTAGGGGTGACCGCATGTCATGGCATGACGGTGACACATCAATCACCATATGACCTTGTGCAGAAGACCAGAGGGCACGCACGGGAATGCCAGCACCCACCCAAGGGCGCTGTGGAATCACAGGGCAACATAGCTTGCATGGGGCTGGTGACCAGTTTTTGAGAGACTGCCCCGCGTTATTTGCAGACTGCTCAGGCCTCAAGACTAGGGGTTGTTCTGGAGGTACCTGGTACTCCGGTATTCCTGCTGTGAATGAAGCAACAAGAAATTGTTTTCACTGAGCGAGTGATGCTCAAGACCTGCTGCCACTTGGGCTCACCCAAATCATCCCTGTCCATTGCCCAGCACCTGTGATATCGCCAACCTGAACAAGACCCCACACTGTATGGGACCATGGTACAGTGGAGACTTTTTGGGTGTCATGTGTGTACAGTGCTGCCCCCAATTTTTCTTCTTACGATGTAGCAAAGTATGTGATGGCTGCTGGGTATGAGGATTGTGAAAACGGTGTTAGCCAAGGAAAAGGAGGTTGGGGATGTGAACAAACACATTGTTGCATGGGCCCTTGTCTAGCTATGTACTTGACCTTGTACCTCTTGGGACTCGTTTGTGGTGGTTGGGGCGGAGAACTTTGATGTCGAGTTTTTTCTTGCCTGTGCAATTGCGTCCTTCCACATGTTTTGGTTGCATTCCATTTCACGCGAGTTTCTCGGATACGGTAAGGTGCGTGGTGGAAAATGCCATGGGCCACGAACCCCAAACATATGGGTTCAAGCTTCCATACCTACTCGTGACACTTTTATTATCGACCCCAGTGTAGCCAGTCCAAGAAAAACATCAGTGAAAACGCCTTTGCATAGGGCAGAACACTTCTTGTCATGCCCATCCCGTGCAATATGCATTGAGATGAGGTCATGCCCAGCAAAATAGAACCCCATTGTTATTGTATAGCCCTAAGAGTGCTTACTTTGCATCATGGTGAGCAGAACCCGCTGTACTGTACAGGGCAAAGTGGAAAATCCGGGGAATACTTGAGGCACAAGCTGCTGCACCAAGGGGCCAAGCTGTTCAACCTCAGGATGGGCTGAGCAACTGGTCCATTGCTCCAGCCACTCTCTCAACCCCCCCCCAGACCCCCTTGCTGCTGCTCCCCCCCCCCAAGCCACCCACCCACCCTCAGGGTCCTCAACCGAAGGGAACCGCCTGACCTATGACACATGGAGCACTCCACTAGCGACACCACAGGCAAAATGCCCGAAAATGCAGTGCACCACTCATGCACAACACTTGGTGATCTGCACCACCAACAGCTCATCAAAAGTAAATGTTCCAATCGCATCCCGTACTGGCAGAGGCAATCAGGAAACACGGAAGAAAATACACACAAACGCGCGCGCGCGCACCTATGTGCGCCCGATATTGTTTCCCTTCGAATGATTTGGACCCCCCGGTTATCTGGAGTCCCTTGCAACAACCGGCAGGCGGTTCGAACACGGAGTTACAGAGTGCACTGTTGGCGTTTAAGCAATATCTAATTGACCGTTCGCTCACTGCTGTTGGCTGACCTGAGGCCCGCCCTCGCACCACAGTAAAAATGACCCGGACACCTGACAAATAAACTGGCCCATGACACGCCCCCAGACGGACGCCTCTTTTTCGTTCTTGAGGCCCGCTCAAAGCTCCACACATCGCGGCCGCCACAACCCGTGCCGGCGCAGCAGCGCTGTGCTTCCATTCCAGGTCTCCGCAGTAGCGTGGTACAACACTGTCACCTTGTCCCGGAAACGCTCCTGCGGTTGGCCCAGGCCCCCACTCAGTAGCACCCTTTCGTTGATGTACGTGCAGAAATTGAAGCAGCCCAGATGCAGCAGGAGGCTCTGGCCCACGTCCAGCACCACATCACGCCCTGCAGCGCGCGCATGACAGAGGTCTGACACCGTCTGCAGGAAAAGCATTGCATCCTTCGAGGGGCGCACATGAAAGAAGCCCCCGTTGAGACGGCAGCGGTTGACGGAGCTGGGACTCTTGCAGCGCCGCGTGCGAACAATGGGTTCGTTGCTCGCAAACGTGAGTGCATACGGGGGTACATGTGCGAGCGGGTCACGGAAGAACACCAGGTTGGCGTCCAAAGCCATAACCTGCGGTGGAACATGGTGGTGCTGTGTATGATCGGGCTACACATCCGTCCCTCAGCCATTCTTGCTCAAACAGAAACAACCGCAAAAGCTCCCTCCCTCCCTCCCCTCCCTCCCCTCCCCTCCCTCCCTGCCTACTACCAGCCATACCCAGGGCGTGGCAGGCTGTTGCCCATGCACTGCTGCTTCTCTTGCCCTCACTCCAACTGGACGCGAGGGGCCCCTGCACTGGCCCTGATGCATGCACCGTCTGCTGTCTGCCTTTTCTTCCTCCATGCCACTGTCGCCCTTTCCGGCCTTTTATGAGCTGCAACGATGCCCAGCCCGTACTCTCACTGTCCCATGATCCTGCCGTTGCTAATTCACCCTCACCACATGCCCTCTTGCCACGAAGACGGACGCCTTTGGCATTGGCCTCCACAAATTTGTTCGTGCTCCCTTAGCCCTGCAATCATGGTACACCCAACTAGCATCAACAGCTGGGCCAACTAGTCCAACAGTTGCCGCGGCAGGGATCGTAAGTCCTTGAGGGACCATCCGTCGAGACCCAGCGCTGTGGGATGCATGAACTGCAGCCGCTTGTACAGGTACTCCCCTGTCAGCAGCATGGGGACCTGCCGCAGATGGTGCCCGTACCGCGTCAGGAAGGCGAGGGGGTCAGGCTCGGGCACCTCCGCATACTTGCGGTTAATGGGGCCACACGCCGCCAGCAGCAGCTCGTCCATTTCCTGGACAATGACGTCGGCGTTCCATCTGGGTGAGCTAGGAACACCACCGGCAGGGAGCATTCCTCCTCCCGCAGCCAGTGATATACGGCCCCCGGACACACACTCATCTCCTCAACAAGCCACGCCTTCCACGCGGAGACACGCTCCACCTCCTCCCGGAGTGCCTGCTCCTGGACCAGATGCTGCAGGTCCCAGACCAGCGCCTCCAGGTGCGCCGTTGCCGGTATCGGTGCCTCCCCCCACGGTGACAGGTCTAGGGGCGCGCTTGGAGTTGCGGATCCCAAGCGAGCAATCCCAGTCTCCCAGTCTGCGCCAAGGGGCGAGAGGAGGCGGTCCTCCAGATTCTGCCGCAGATCTTCTGGCATCTCCGGCACCATCACTGCTCGGGGCCAAATTGCCCACCACACGCTTTGCGTGTTTGAGGAGCGCTTCACAAGATCCTTGTTGTCCTACCACTCAGCCATGGAGCTCCTCGTCGGATGGGCTGCCGGCTAACACACAGCAGCCCAGCCCAGTCTGCTAGGCTGTACATCACTGCCAACTGTTTTGTGACGACCCTTTGCGGATCCTAGACTCCGCTCTCTCCTTGAGGTCCCCTCCCACATCAGGCATGTCAAGCACCCCATCCTCTACGCAAAGGGGACATGGGACCACCAAACTCTCATGGATCACAGGTCATGCGCAACGGGCACTATGTGTCTCATCTCACACAGAGGGTGCCAGGGTCTCCCGTCACGCGAACAAGATGGCTCCATCACCTTCCCCACAACCCTCTGGTCATGACGGGTGCCAACACCACAGCTCTTGCTGCTGCCCACTCCGATGACGCCAAAAAAAAAAGCCCCACTCCACCCTCCACAAACAACCTTGGAGCTAGGAGGGGGTGGGTAGGAATTGAAATTGGAATTGGAATTGGAGGCTGGTGTTTAGGTTAAGGCAACACCTCAGCAAGACTTCATGGCCTTCCAGGTGACACCGCACATCGGCCGGCCACATGTACATGCTTCCTTTGCCCTTGTCCCCTCCCCCTGCGCCCCTTTGCCTCACTCCGATGGCAGCAGCGTGCGCGGGGCGGTGGACCACCATATCCCTGCCCCCCCTGCCCCACTACCCATCCCACCCTGCTTGGGTGGGGGACATGCCACCCAGGGCATCCCTCGGTGCACTGGCAGATAGCCCAATAGCACGCAGTCCCAGAGATCCTCTGTCTGCTTGGCCCCTCGCCCCATAACCCATCTATTGGTGTCCATGGGCCCGTGACAGGGCTATTTTCGGGCGACATCAGCCGCTTTGCGGGGATGTAGGCATAACACGAGCGCCACTTTCTGGTGCATTGCGAGGGGCAATCCTCTGTGCGGTGGACTTGCCGAAGGCAATAGGAATGTCTTGTGTGCTGTGCCACTTTCCTGCCACTGTCCTTCCGTGTCTCGCAAGCACAACAGCAAACCTGAAACCCAGCCTGCACGAGCCGCTGTAATGTGCCCACCTTGGCACACTGCATATCAAGTGCACCCGAAGGGGCGACGGACTTTGCGTGGGGATCCGAAAACACCGGCACACCAGCCCGAGAGAGCGCTGCAAACGCCACATCATCCAGTGCTTGAACGATCACCGCCTTAGCCCCTGTCTTCACAAGCGAGCACCAAGCATTGAGGCCGAGAGAGAGCTGGGCCGCGAACACCGTCAAAACCGCGACCACGCAGTCATTCGCACGCGCTGCCACTGGGGCCAGCCACCCCTCGGCGCTGCAGCCGTCGCGCCGCACGACGGGGAGCGGCCGCGGGGCTGTGCTGGATGCCGGGATAGCGTTGCCGAACCGCGACAGGTCCACACACGTGAGGTTCCATAAGCCTTGGGAGAGCATATACGGCTCCTTCATGTCTGTGCGCATCCAATTGGAATGGAACACCGCCATCTGCGGGTCCTTCAGCCGCGCCTCCGGCGGTCCTATGGCCTACACGGTCAAGCATGGTATGCCTAAGGTGAGGCCGGCAGTATCGCATAAAGCATGCATATGGAAGCAGAGGGGACATATGGAAGCGAGAAAAACTGACGTTTTTCATTCAGCCTTCTTTTGGTTGTTGCATAGCAAGCCTCGAAATGTGCCCTTTTGATCATCACTAAAAAGATCTCGGGTCATTATCCCCCCCAAAAGAGCCTCCCCCGTTTTTGACTCCTGGTGGAACCCATGAGACCCTCCGGACCACCGCGCGCTGAGCCATTCTGACGTACAGCAGAACCGTCCCATTCATGATCAGTGGTCGGTGGTCTCAGCAACAGGAGCCTGGAACCCAGAACGCAACTTGAAAGTGGGGGTGCCTGCGCAGAGCGACAATACCAGGTGGCGGGTGTTCCATGTTGACACACCTGCAATCACCCCTGTGGTTTAGATTGAGTTTGCTCAGGTTCCATTGGCTATTTTGCAGCCTTGGTTGATGCCAAAAACGGAGGTTCTCGGTCTGGCAACCCACTTATCCATTGTGACCCATTTAGCACGTCAAAACAGCACAGTAAGGTGCTGCTGCATGCGTCCTGATGGTGGCCGAACGCGATTAGTTCATTACAGAAAGAGTCATATGATGGGAGAGAGGGGCAGCAGACGCCTCGCAAGACATACTCCAGATGCCAGCAGCCCAGCGTTGAGGTACGTGCACGGATTGAAGCAGCCAATGTTCCAGCCAGGTTCCTTCGAGAGGCGCAAGAAGATATCCTGGTCCACACGCCCCGTGGCGAAGCAAATCTCCTCTGCGCGCCGCACAAAGCGCGTCACTGTGGGGGTGCTCCGCACAAAATAGAATCCACCATTGAACTTGCAGCGGAAGTTGCCGCTTGGCGCTGCGCACCGACCCCACTTCTGGTGCGGTCCGCTGTCGTCGTTGCAACTGAAGGTGATGTCGAACTCCGGGAGGTGCACCAAAAAGTGCCTATAGAACACCAGGTCCGCATCCATGGAGAAAACGTCGTATCCGGCCTCCAGTAATCGACGTACCGTGCGCACCTGTGGAGTCCGGCAGCGGGGTGACGGATGACACCCCAGCCAAAAGCGTGTGCTGTGGGGCTTGAACTTTGCCAACCCCTCGCTCCCCCCCTTGTAATACGCGCCGCATATGATTCCTTTGCGGGCTGCAACTCCAACGTTGCGCACAAAGCACTTCACTTTCATGGCATCCCAATTCCGGTTACCAATCAATCTAAGCCAAACTCATACGGTCCTTGGGCTAGTTAGACATACACCTGGGGCGGCTTGCGCAATGGGGGGTTTAGCAAGCCCTGAGATGTTGCTGCCCTCCGGGTGTTTGACTTCACTAGGCTTGCAGAGCATTAATAACAGCTGCCATTCCTTCTCCTTGCCGGGGAGCAAACCATCCGGTGTACAACTGGCATTTGCTCAGCTGTTCACTGGAGCCATACCCCCCCCGGCTATGCCCTGGCTATGCCGGTGGCCTTGGGGCACCCGCGCTCGGCTCGGCCCTTTGGGACAATGGGGGTGGGGCGGGGTTCGTGTTTTGCATCGCGAGTTGCGTCATGGAAACATGTTTTATGCAAGCTTCCGGTGTCAACTACACAGTTTGAACTATGTCGGGGCAATAAGGGTGGTGCACCTTGCTGCACAAGATGTTGGTGTAGTTGCGGTTGTGCTTGGAGAAGAAAACGTTGTGGGAAGGAAGCTGGAGCGTCATGGTAGGATCCACGAACACAGGAATGCCTGCGCCTTGCAAAGTAGTGTGCGTGATGCCATCCAACGCGAGAAAGACGGTGTGTGGTGCACCAAAGCGGGAGAGGCTACACCATGCGTTCATGCCCAAGCCAATGGAGCCCTTATTAAGAGCAATCACGCCGACTATGCACCCCTTGGACTGCCGTTTGACCTCTGCCAACCATCCATCACCACTACAATGCCGTGGCGCATGTGCATCAAACGTCCGTGGGCCTTGTGGGACGCGTTCAGGGTGTTGTAGACGGCCATTTGGGCGCGCAACTTGCTTCAAAGTGGTCACAAGGGAAAAGCAGCACCATAAACAAACGAGGGACCACATGCATAGCACACGAAAAAAGACCTTGGGTAGCGGTAAGGGCAAGCGCTACGGGCCAAGACACATGTCTTGCCCCCACAAGTGACAGATGGGGCCCAAAAAAAAGTGCTAAAAATTTGCAAAGAGTGTTTTTGTACCCAACCTTGACCCCACCTTTGTTGCGCCCTTGGTTCAACTAATTGATGGAGAACCGCAAAGGGCCCATCTGGCCAGCGGTTGGCGGGCGGCTCTACTCCTTTAGAGGCCTCATAACCTATTTGGGTGTTTTGGCCAAGATAATCTAACCTAATGGATTGGGTTAATTGGGTTTGTGGTGATATCGCCATGCTCGAAACCGCTTCGTTGGAATTTGTGAATTATCTCACCCCTCACGCAAACTAACAAAATTGAATTCCACATCCCTATCATTGAAGGGGGTTCCCGTTGGTCCGTTGGAATGGTAATATGTCCCGAATCATTAACGATTTCACTGCAATGGGAGTACTTGCCACACATTTCGAGGTGCACCGCCACGTTGTGATATACCTAGGGTGATGTAAGAATTCGGCAATTGCACTACGTTTGGCGTTGGCAAATTCCAATGATGAGATCTTGAATGTTCCTTGGTTGGAAACAAATTTGCCCTTGAGCCTTTCACTTGCCCACATTGTGACTCGCATGCCCGTGCAATTAGAAGCTTTGGAACATCAAAAATTTCCATTCTTTTCCATTTGGAGTGTACATTTGGGTAGCGCAGGACTCGTTCATGTGCTAGGGTGTTCCGCAGGCCTTCGGGTTTTGTAGATGCATGATGCAAGACACAAGGTCAATCGTGATGACGCCAGTGAGTGAGGGTAACACCACACCTTTTGCTTCTAGCTGGAGATCTAATCTGTAGAAAGTCAAAAGCTCATTGGACACCCGTCATTCCCACCTTACCCGCCAGCACTGGTCCGCAAGGTAGGTGATTGGGATTGGACCTAGGTCACAACGGTTGTGTGCCCGAGACCCAACACTTGGACCTATGGCAGATTTTGGCCAACCCCTCCACCGGCTCCGTTGGAGCTCTTTTTTTTGTTGCGTAGCTTATGTCCACTCGACTCCGGCGCACTTTTAGCTCCGTCCACACTTTGGCCCAAAAACGGCCTCAGTGTTGCACTACAGCGGTTGGAGGGAGACCCATGAAAAACAGTGCAGTGTATCACTCAAATTGTATTTGAGGCTGTACAGAGGCAACACAAACCCCATACGAAGCAACGCAACCACATCAAACAAGTGCAACGATTTCAATGTTGGTGAACACTGAGTCAAGCACATGTTCCAGGCCAACTTGTGCATCTTGGTGGGCCACCTGCCAATAGGACAGTGGAGTGCACATGCCGAAGCTAACCTCGCGTTTTGAAGCCGCCAATCATGTGTGAAGGTGGTAGGTGAAGTATGCTTACCCTTAAAACCTCCCTAGCACAGCACACAGCAACAAAACTTTGTGTGACACCATTACCGTGGCAAGTCCAATCCCCTGCTTGTAATGCTGATCCCAATAGTTTAGCTTGTGGTGCAAGGGCAAACCATCGTGGTCACGAGCAAGTTAGCACAGCAAACAAAGTAGACTCGTTAGTGGCCGGCCATAGGTGAAAAAAAATAGACACCCAGAAAACCCAGTTCTTGCTCGCTAATTTGTCTCCTGCGCTGCATAATGGCCTCCATCTGAGCCTGTTGATCTATGTATTATAATTTGCAAGACCTTGCAATGATGGAGGTAACGGGGATGGAAGTGTTGATGCGGGTAAGGCGGATGGAAGTGGATTAATTGGAACCTAGCCAGGGTAGGGTTAGGTGGTGGTTCGCGAATGGCCTAGGAGGAAGTCTCAGAAAGAATTTGTGTAGGAGCAGGAGGTTCGTTGTGCGCGATTGGTGGTCGGATGTGCGCGATTGGTGGTCGGATTGCAGCAGCAGGAGATTCAATATGTGTCGTAGGTGGAACAACAGATGGTTGTGCAAGGATGGGAGGGGGTGATGGTACTTCGGTACCCACCATGCTCTCTGTCAGAGGGGGTTGGATGGGTTCATCGCTTCGGGGTACATCGGCCGCATGGTCGTCACCGCTGACGCTCTGTGTCATGTCTTTACCATCAACACCATTGAGCTTTGCTTTCTTTCGGGCCTTCAAATAGGCTTTTTGATGATTCCAAATGGAATTCCGGTCCCGTTTTCGCCTATCTGCTGACCAGTTGTCTGCCATCAATTTAGCCCACTGTTTTTTGTGGTTGGTATTGCAAATACAATGTGTGATACAATTCTTCATCCTCTGCAGACCACTTGGAGCGGCGTGCAGCCGGGGGTTCATTTGAATTGTGTGGTAGGTAGTCCGCGGATCACTGATCCGCGTTGGTCCAAAAGCCCCCCCTTGGGATTGCTGCGCGGGGTGGCTGAGGGGCAAAGCAAACACGTCAGCACGCGACAGCACAGAGAAAGGCTCGTCAGTGAAACATGTCCATAGGCGCCTTTCACTGTGATACGGAGACAGTGTGTAAAGCAATGAATGTAATGCACATGTCCCCGATCACAACCCTACACCTAAGCCATGGTCATGTGGTGACGACCCCCCCCTCCCCCCCCCCAAAATGATCCGCGGATCACGGATCAACTACCCCATAAATCCCCCCCCCCCCCCTGCCTAGCAAAATGATCCACGATTTCCCGCACCATTCATGCAGACACGTGATGATCCAACGGGTAGTAATAGTAACACATAGTGCAAGTACAAAGCACCATATTGATCCACCAATTTGTGTAAAAAAATGATCCAAAAATGTAAGTTCCAAAAAAGAAATGACACAAATTGGTGGATCATTTCTTTTTTGGAACTTGCATTTTGGGATCATATTTTTTCCACACAAATTGGTGGATCATTTCTTTTTTGGAACTTGCATTTTTGGATCATGTTTTTTCCACACAAATTGGTGGATCATTTCTTTTTTGGAACTTGCATTTTTGGATCATTTTTGTCTCACTAAGTTCCAAAAAAGAAATGATCCACCCATTTGTGTGGAAAAAATGTGATCCAAAAATTTAAGTTCCAAAAAAGAAATGATCCACCGGTTCATGTTCACAAAAATGATCCAAAAACATAATTTCCAAACATAAGTGTGACATAGTGCAAGTGCAAAGCAACATGTTGAACCAACAATATGTGTTATAAATGATCCAAAAATGTAAATTCACTTGTTCCAACAATTTGGCTTCCAAAAAATGATGCACCTGTAGCGGCGGCGCTCGTAAATAGCGTTACCGTAAATGTCAATGTAAAGTAAATAATAATGCTCCGGACCGCATAACGTAAACATAAATTTAAAAAGTAGTAATGCAGCAGCCGAAATCCGGCATTGTCACTGTAAATCACTTTGTAACCACAGTAAAATGGAAATGCATGCATCCACCCTTTGCCATGTGCTGATCATGTTGATATGTGACGATGGTACAAGAATGGTAATTTTCCGCTTCGCCGATCGCCATTCTGGCGAGATCGCCAACGTGATCGTGAATTGCAGGTGCGACCCCAACTACGCCGCATGCGCCGCAGCACAGATCCATGTCCCAGCGACCCGATGTAGATGTGGAATGTACCCGATGATTCATCCGTAAATTTTCAGGAGAAAATTGATCGGGAATGTTTTCTCCCTCAGCGGCACTGGTCGTTCTCAGTTGAATTTATTGTTGTTATTATATTTATGCGCTATCAATTTCTGCACCTTCCTTAGATGCCCGTGCATTGATTTTCTCCAATTCACAAAAGCTGTAGGCAAATCCTATTCTCTCTCAAACATGGACAAAAAGTTTTCAATCATACAAGTTTGGTCCCTCGAATGTCGTGGAACCACACGTCCACACATGTGCGTGGCCTCCGCGTGACGACTTCAAAAATGCGGCGCCATGCAAAGTCGCCCTTCACTTTAATCAAAATGTAGTCGGGCGCACGATGGCTCCCCACGTTTGTCAGGGAAAGGTATTGTTCATATTTCGAAAGGTTCCGCGAGACGACATTTTGACGAGCATTTTGTTGCGAATGGTTGCACGCATTTGTTGCAAAAACGTTATAATTGCGGATGCCCCTCGGGACATCAGAATACAAGTTCCAATGAAGGATCCGGAGTCACAACGACGTACAAGTGGGTTCCGGGAAGCCCAACATTTCCTTCGGGTGAGGCTGTGCCTATTTTTCGTGATGTACGACAAATTAGATCAAGAAGGCTATCTCGCTCAAGTACAATAGTTGTCACAAACTCATGGGTCCATGTGCAATGGTGTAAGCCATGTGGTCGATGTGTTGATTTCCTCAATTAAAAGACGGTCTTAAAAATGGAGGGAACACCTTTGATGCTTGCCAGCCTTGTTCACAAAAGTACGGAACGCTTGTCCATTCGCACATTCGTTCAACCTTTCAATTCGAAAAGCATGTGCATCCTCGACACCACCTACCGAAAGTGTAGTTTTGGAATAAAAGGCCAACAGCACTAATAATGCATCGACCGATGTCGAACCTTGGCAGCCTTGACAGCCTTAATGCTGATAGCCAAGCGAAAACCGTTACATGAAAAAACACCGGGTTTTGCCTTTGTTCGTGCTTCGGTGCCCGTTACCAACAGCGGGCGAATGGGTGCTCAACGATTGAATCTTCCTTCGCACTCGAGAATTCAATTGAATGCCCCGGGTTGTGGCCCATTGCGAACGATTACATTGACTTTTTTTTGCTGATTGAGGAGGAATGGCCTGTGGTGCTTGCAATGCTTTGTTTTCATTTGGCTTTCTTTTTCCCTCAGACGTTTGTGTTCTATGCGGATACGGAAACCAACCTTTCCAAGGCGTGAAGTGGACTTGGAATGTAGTAAGGTGAGGAGGCGATAGAGTGTAACGGAGCCGCACGTTCAATCTCCTGCACTCTCAACATCGCTCTCCTTGATCACTCTCAACATCGCTCTCCTTGATCACTCTCAACATCGCTCTCCTTGATCGAACATGGGACTCAGCCCGGGCATGCGCAACAATGAAGGAGGCCAAAAGGCCGTGCGGTTGACACGATACCGTGTTCCATGGGCCCCTCATGGAGCCCGGCTTCGACTCAAAAGTAAGGACACCCCGCGGAATTTCAAGTTTCCAAAGATCTCCCCCAAGAAAGGTTGCTTCATATCTATCGTTTCGGTCGCGCCGGTGGTGTTAGCACCGTCTTTTTTTCTCGTTGCTTGCATCTCGAACGCTCCTAAAATTTGTCGTGTAAAAAATGATTATTTGATTTGCTTCTTCATGACACAAAGCATGCTCTCCCGATGTATGTACGTATTGGTGTTACTCATTGAGGTCCTAGGTACATAGGTAGGCCACACTACAACTCCGTGTATATGCTTTCATGAAGCACTCCATGGGTGGGCTTTTAGGGAAGAAGCTGAGCAAGAGATCGGGCCTCGGGTACGACAAAGTAGCCATTGTGGACTCGCTACGAGTGCCTATTATTGTCAATGATGGTGTCGGGCCACCCAATGGGTATGCACCGTGTCACTCACCAAATGTTCCACGATCATGCTCGCGGTGTGAGACGCAAAGGGATGCCAAGTCCTTTCAATCGTGTTGGCAAACGCGTGGGGCGCATGTGGCACTTGTTTGCGCGCCACATTCCCAAGATTACTGGTCAAACCAACATGGTGAGAGAAGGGACGGGACGGAATAGTGATGGTAATTCTGCCCCCACGGTATTTTTGCGCCGCCATGCATGATAGTTTAGGCATTTTTGTGGCAAGTACTTTTGGTTGGTCATGGCATGTTATTGCGCATCACAAGAGTGGATTTTCAACCATTTCAAGGGGCTTGCAAAGTGTAGCTTTTGTTTGCTTTGGCATGTCATGGAGCACGAGGACCCGTCTAATCTAAGTGGCTTAATGGCTTTCACCTTGCCCTTGTCAAAGGAGTGTGCCTAACTCCCTATGGCGGCGAACAACAAGCACGTCACACAAAAGATATGGCACTTGATTGTGTGGATTGCACAACACAATAGCCAACCGTTATGGACTCGCCCCCCGCTCCCAAGTGGGACCATGCTTCCGTTGATGGAATCCTCGTGAACCACGTGAGAAATACAACGGTTGAGGTCCCAAAATTGGATGGGTACCTTTTTTCATTCTCCGTTGTTGAACATTATGCATCGCATGCACTTTTGCAGTGTCAAGTCGAAGTCCAACCGCATGCGGCAATTGATAGAACAGGCTCGATCGTCGACCGAGGCTGACCAACAGGTGTTGCGCCTGCCTCGGACGCGTGCATACATCTATGTCTCAAAGTATGTGTAGTTCACCGGCGATTGAGAATGGGTCACGGCCATGTGGAAAATGGCGTCTTCCAAAACCGCCTCGGGACCACCTTGACCAAAAGTGGCGGCTTTGGACCATGAGCACCCATTTTTGCCACACAAATGGCCTGAGTAGGCTTGAAAGTGACGGCTGACAATGCAACAGTAGCACCATGTGCCCGTGCGAGGGTAGGGTTGCGAGGGGCCACCGGAATTGAAAAGTGCGTTCAAAACCATTTTCAAAGTTTGATGGGCACGACGTACAATGCTTGAAATGGTAGTTTAAGGTGGTGACCACCGACATTTTACCCATACCCAACAATATCCTTTGTTAGAGCGCGGTAGGAGCACTGCCAAAGTCCCATCCCACAAGCTTTGAAAAATGGCCGCCCCCAAAAAAAAGACCAAGTCCCCGCAAACTCGGTGCACCACCACACGTGGGGCCAAAACAACCGCCATCAACTCCAAGTTGCCGGTTGAATCCACACATACCACGGTAATATTGGATATGAACAAGAGCATCTTGCAACAATCCATTTTCCAGCATATTGATGATGCAATATGTGGGTTCCAATTGAACGGTTTGCATGCAATGGGACCACTCTAATTTTACCTGATTTGACCTGTGATAGAGCACGTGTTTGGGATTGGGCTTGGACATGGGAATGAGGAAAGTGGCCCAAAAAGCTTGCAATAGTGAACAAAGTGGCACACAAAGCACGCTTTTTTTAGAAGGAGCGGCACTTGTGATGGTACACATGTACCCGTGAATGCACCCGGGCCAAATGATCAATGTTGCACACATGAAAGGCGGGGATGCATGGAGGAGCATGACAAGCCAAGGAAGAAATGCCCACTCACGCGGGCCTCTACGGGGCAAATATGAATGCAACGTGCATGTTTTTTGCGAACATGCTGGGATTTTGATCCGAATCCCGGGTATGATATCCGGTTTATCGCGCGAATCCCCCGGTTTGACGCCTGGATTATAGATGTCATCGTGGGGAATTTTTGAAATAAGCCACACACAGCACACACAGAGAGAAAGGGGTGGCACAGTCTTTTGCCATTTGCTAGCTGAGAGTTCAAGCGAAAAACGCTGTGGTATACCATGGTCAACAACTCTCTTCTTTGCAAGCGTTGACGCTGATGTACTGCAGGTTATGTTCTGTTGACACTGTGGAGCTTTGCTCGTTGCCTGTGGCATTGCGTTTCAGACACAAACACACACACACACACACACACACCACACACTGTGCATTTGATCGTTGATTGTCAATCATTCTTTCGTCATGTATGCCGGTGGGGTGGTTATGTTTGTGTTGCATGCATCCATGCGTTGTGTACGATTTGCTGTGGGTGTGGGGGGGGGGGGGGTGCAGGCATCCTGATGTGCCCCCCTATCCACAACCCGTTCTCAGTCTGCATGCATGCACACCGATTGCTGCAAAAAAAAAAGTTCCGACAAGCTGAAGGAAGAGCGCCTGTGCATTTCTTTCAGCAACCATTATATTTTCCCACAGAACGCGCAGAACGCTGGGGCTGCATCACATGTTGCGGGAAAGAGAAGCGAAGATCAAGAGGTATTTGCATGCACCACAGTTTCAGCAATGTATGCCACAAACCGATGCTACTGGTAGAGCTAGGTTCAGGGCAGGGCCAGGCTTTTTTTGTGGTGCTGCGGATACCCCACGAAAAGGAGGGCTGGGGGTTCGGTGGATGGGTGGGCGGGTCTTTGAGAAATGATCCCCGCCCCTTCCCCCTTTGGTGGTGGGTCCTGGGACTGGGTGGTGGGTCAGTGGATAAGGGCTGACTCGGTTGCTAGGTTGGCTATGTTTTTTTTTTTGGCATTGTTCTCTTGGATGTAGGTGGGTGGGTGGGAGCCTCCCCCCCCCGGCAGGGGCCATGGTGAGTGGGTGGGTTCGAAAAAATGGAAGGGCAGGGGGGTTCCAACTTCACCCCCCTTATTGAAAGATAGGCTTCATAGGCTAGGATGGAACAGCTCACATCTCGAATGGGCGCCCCATGTCACTGCCTGGTTCGTTGCGACTGTTTCATTGAATTTTGCCGTTTTGAATTTGTTTGATTTTGGTGATATTTCTGATTTTTGTTCAATTTTCCACTTCAGCGGGAAACAAATTGCATCTTCAGTGTTTCAATTCAATTGCTCCGCAGCAGTGAAGCAGCACTACTGGTGGGCATGTAGTTTAGTTCCACCAGTGGCCGTGTCCGGTGTCGGAACATCCCTGCTGTTGCATGGTTTGGTAAAGTGGTTGGGCATGTTGTGAGGCATCCAATTATCTCAAAATTAACCCTTCTAGTTTTATTCGGGAATCATTTACTCGTTTCCAATGGAGCCTGAAGAAAGGGCCTACAACCCACAACGCTGATGGTGTACAGGGCTATTGTTTTCCCTCCAACAACGCCCCCCCCCCCCCCCGCCACACCCAAAAGGGTACCCAGCTACTATCCAGGGCATTGTGACCTGAATTCAGAGGTGCTTTCTTTGCACCCGCCTTCTAACAAATGGAGTGATGCGAACCTATGTCCTCATTTGTGGGGTATTGTGGATAAGATGGCATTGGATACGACGCTATGTCCTGGCCATCCTCGTCAATCAAACCATCAAACAGCAGAAATGGAGGCCCACAGCCGGAAGTGGCGGCACCCATGGCTTCAACTCATGGTTTCAATCATGTGCTACCTGTGGAGCCCTGGTGCGAGAGTGTGCGGATTTCCAGGGAGATATTTCACTGAAAGCACGTTTCACAGCAGCCTTGCTCAGGACTTCCAGATAATATGCAGGGAATCCTTGTTGTAGACGCCATGTTTTTTGCAGGCGATTGAAGAGAGGCAGGCAGACGAGAGTCGTGCGTGTGTCCGTTCCGTTCTAGCCGCTGTACATAGCAGGTCTGTGCTGAGGTGGGGCTTAGGGAATGGTTGTGTTTTGCTCCTCCAGCAAGTTGCAGCTCTGGTTGTGACAGTAATGACAAACACACTAACACATGCCATCCGCTTGGCTGTCAGCTTTCAAACCATACGACGGTCCCTACAATTGAAATTGACCAGGTCAGTAGTGAGTAGAAAACGGCTCACAAGTTGCCCTGTGCGCGTGCACACCTATGCAGCAATTTTGCCCAATGCAGCCTTCACACAGTCGACTCATCAGGTTTTTTGCAGCTCTTCCACAAGAGACGCAACAGATCCAGAAAAATGCTGGATGAGAAGCTCAAGGCAGTTGGGAAGGTTCCTGAACACTTGTACAGATCTGGGCCTCTGCCACCAAACCGGACGAAATTCTCCATCATATGTCCGTCCACCATGCAGACCTGGGGTGTTCCAAATAGCGCGCTTTTTCAAGGGCTTTCCAAATATACCACAAACGCCCCCCTGCAGGACACCCAGGACACTCAGGACACAAACGAGGCATCTCACAATTGAATGCATGAGGGTTTCAAGGATGGCGCTTGATATGGCTTTTGGGGAATCATGCGATTTGGTGCCACCACAGATCCATGCGTCCGTAGAAGAAACGGACTTCAAAATTGGCAGGTGGGCAACCAAGCTGCTAATGGGCAGGCACAACAACAGCACATATGATTTGAAAATCACTATTCGGCATACACCCTCAGCATTGGCCCTGTGCCCATTGCTACATACGCCGTACAATGGCCTCCTCTTAGGGAAGAAAAGAATGATTGCAACGAGAATATGGAAGATAGAAGCACAGATGGGAGATAGAAGAGGGTTTCTTGCATTGTGCATGTAGTTGACCTCACCTGCAACACAAATCCCAAATTCTGGAAGCAGTCAATGAGCCCCATTTTTTTTTTGGACAAGTTCTAGTTGTAGGGCCAAGGGCACCATTCTTATTTTCAAAATTTGTGATGATTATTCTCTTTTGTGTTTGCCCATATTGAAATCCCAGACACAATATTTTGGCAAAATGTTCAAAATTGCACAGTATACTCATGGCTCTGCATATCATTGAATAGTGAGCAATGCGCAGTGAGCAGTGAGCAAACAAAACAAAACAGTGGGTGAGGGGATGTGGGGTACATCTGGCAAGTTAACGGGCAAAGGATCAAGGACAATATATACCCATGGACAAGCCACGTACAAATAACAAGGGGAAATTAAGGGTCTTGCTGCCCCACAAAGCGAGGGTGTGCCTGCATTTTGCAACAGCAGCACCAATGGTTCCAATCGATTGGCTGTTATCACTTTTGCAGAAAATTTTAAACCTAGCATTCCTATCATTTTTTGCGTTTTGCTACTGGTTGATGAAGCACAAATCTATGGATCCTGTTTTTGCCCTGTGCGCATCTTGGGCACGGCAGAAGCTTCCAACTCGGAGTAAAATGCCGTTTTCTGGAAACATGTGTAAATTTCCCTGCATGGTGGAAAAATACTGGCCTGTATGGGTGGGGTGTGGGGGGGTGCATACTTTTTGAAATCTGCATGAAAGGGCATTTTCAATCGAGGTGTACCTCACGGATATGTCAAAATTCCAGGGCGGGCGGAAAAAGCGTTTGGTACGGGAGGCCCGGATTCTGCTGCTCGGTATAGGTGCCCAAGACCCTTCCCAGAAACATATCTCTGACATATCGGCATTTCATCCTATTTTGCTCAGAGTAAGAAGATGAAGTTTTCATGCTGGATGCACTGGTGCAAGTCTCAGGTTCCATCTCAACAATATATTTGAGAAATTCATGGATTACCACCTAGGCTGCAGGCTGCAAGTTTCATTGTCCAATTTGCATCCTGTCACCTACACAGTAATTTTTGAATTTCTCAAACATATGGCTGAGATTGTCCCTGAGACGCACACCAGTGGATTCACGGCAAAAATGGCATCTTTTTATCATCAAGCAAAATTGGCTGGAGTGCCAATATGTCACAAGTATGACTCCAGGACCAAGCACTGCCAGTCCAGCCACTGCTAGTCCAGCCGTTTTTTGCTGCAGTCTGGGTATCAAGGAGATATACACATGAAAATGAATTTCTATGAAAAAGGGTCTCAGAAAAACACAAGCAAGGAAGTGTTTGTCGGATCGTTGTCTATATTTTCTCTTGGAATTGATTACAAACCATGCGCAATGTTGGCTTATCATAAACAGGGATAAACATAAACATTATAACCAGGGAGTACAGGCCACAATGCAGCCATATTTGTCTTGAGAGTTGAGCTTCTGTCCAGTTTACATTTCAGAGCACTCAGGCCTTCTCTTGGCACACAACTCATGCGCACCATGCATGCTGGGTTTTCTCCAAAAGGTGATGAGTTGCAGCTCATCAGCTACATGCAGTCTGGTGTTGCTGTGAATTATGACTGGATACCAGTGTCTTCCTTGTCCATGCTTTGGTTTCTTTAATATAATTGCCCGAGGGCACATCAGGCCCCTCTTCCCTGAGGCCGCAGGCCCCCTCTCCTCGCACCCATCAAAGGACCTTTGAGGAGAACATCACCACAAGACACTGGTCAACAATGTCACGGACGGCATCGTTCCATTGGCGAAATTTGGACTGCTGGGTTGTGGTTTGTAGAAACGTGTATGGAGTGATTGCGGTTGAACCCACCCCTTGGCACAAGGGATTTCTTGTGGTTTTGGGATGGGTATGGTCTTTCCAAGGCATGTGGTGGGTTTTTCAATTTTGAGGTTGGTGCCCATGGTAGAGTGCATGAGGGTTACATATTGTTGTGCGTTCGACCCGAACCTGCGTTCCACTCCCAGAAAAAGTGATAGCCAAACAACAAATGTTACAATGGTGCACATGGATGATGCAGGGCAAAATTCGACCGGCTCTTTCTTACTTTGTTTTTTCCAGCTTGGGGCATTTGAAATCGGGTTCCAATAAATTGGGTTGATTCTGTGGATACAAGCCCAAGTATCTCTCGGGGACACCACAAACGTGCCAACACATGCCAACACGAAGTGTTTTTCAGGGTCGATGTCATTGCTGCTGAGGTTTCTTACCTCGATCGTAGCAGGAACACTGCACCACATTGAGTGTGTATTCAATATTTTGTTGCTAGGATTAAAAAGATGGGGCAAAAAGGCATGCAGGGACAGATTGTTGAATATCCAGAGGAGCCAGAGGCACAAATTAGCCATCTGCAAGCAGCTATTTGAGAAAATTCCACAAAAAAGCTGCCAAAGGTTGTGGTCCCAAAGGCAGGTGCAGCTTGTGCACAGCGTAGCTGGGATTGCTTACTCAAATTTTTGTGGACGTTGCAATATGGCCATCACCCCTCGCCCCCTTTTGGACCGATAGTTGGTGGGTGACAGCTGACCTGTCCCCGGGTTGGAGCAACATCCCCTGTGGGAGCTGTAATTATTTAATTGTTTGGGATCTGAGCATAGCTTAAGAGGTGGGGGAGTTGCTTTGCTATGGGCCATGGAGTGACCAAAGGCAAATATAGGGTCGGTTGGAGGGAAGGTGCCAGTCAACAGACTTACTCTGGAAATATCAAATCTGCAACTGAAGTGTTGCAGCAGATGCTTTTCGGTCTAGCTCCTGGTGACTGCACTGACGCATGTCTCTGTGTTGGTTTCGGCTTCATGGGAGCATCACAACACCTGCATGGTGCCCTGTTGTGAGCCTACCCTGCCTCATTGCAGCCGGCGTGCCGACAAAGCAGCTGGAAAGCGTGTCACTCTGTCCCCTGCGTCCCCCACTGTGCACATCGTGGAGATTTCCGTGGAGGAATGGCGTGGCAAAAAACTGGCTGTCCAGCAGGTTGCAGAAAACGTGCAGCAGCACATGAGGGTGTGTTTTGATGATTGCATGGGCTGTTTCTGACTCCAACCTTTGCCCGTCACCACTTTGCAATTAATGCCCAGACAATCAGCCATCAGGGATGTCATGGGTCAGTTGTGGCTGGGTTCTTAGACGGTAATCTTTCATCCACTTTTCTATCACATGTCTTTCATCCACTTTTCTATCATGTGTATTTCTATCATGTTTCCCCATGCATCTCAAATCGCACGTTGGCGCTTGAGCTCACTTTTGCTCCCAATGGTTGTGGTTGGAGTCAATGGGTTTGTACCCCGGGCTCGGAGGCTTCAACGCAGGCGGTGTCAGGGATTTGCTCGCAGGTGGCATTGTTGATTTGGAGCAGGTGGGGGTGGTCCCAATAATTGACAAAAGCTTCTTTAACTTGAGTGTATGTAGAGTATGCAGTATTGACCAGTGCGCGGGCGAGTGCAAAGTTCAGGTTAGCAACCTTCACCCACCCCTCTTTCACAGCTAACACACACACGCACGCATGCATGCACATATATGCACAACCTTGGCATGCCGTAATTACCACGCTCTGTTAAATGATCCTCGGGCGAAATCTGTGAGTTTGCTGGCTGCTGCTGCGCCATCTCTCACTTATTTGTCCACCAAGGTTGCCAGGAGCTAATGCTGTTTGGTTCTGTTTGCTTTGCATAGTGTTGAACCCACCCACCCACCCACACACCCACACCCTCTGCTTCGTGCCTTGTATTTGGGGCACACACACCTCCCAGATGAGAAGCTCGAAAATTGGGAAGGAGCGGACACTGAATACTTGGGGAATTTGAGGCAGCGATGGATCTAATTTGTTCGCCACTCAGGGGGTGGGGGTGGGGGGGGAGGGGGTAGTGAATTGTGACATGTCACAAAAAATACAATAGGCCATAGTGGGAAAACAGGTTTTCTGAAAATATTGTGACACCCAAAAGACTCTGTGGTATTTCCTGGGGGCAGTGGTATTTTCTGAGGGCAGTTGGGAAGGTTGCTGAATTGTCATGTTTGTGTTTTTGAGCTTGCTGTTTTTTGTGACAGCTCTGGTTTTGTGACATTCTGCTTGCATGCGCAACAACCTCTTAGCCTCACCATCATCTGGTGATGCGGAGAGGGCTATTTCAACCCTTAACCGCATTGTGACAGCCCTGCGCAACCGAATGAGCTGGCGCATGGTTCAGTTGCATTTAATTGGGGCTGAGGATGTTGATCCTGATGGCCACCCATATGAGTTAGTGGCTCAGTCATGGGGTGGCACGGCACATCGGCGGCGGCGCTCTTCTCAAAATGTAAGGAAGCCTTGAAAGCACAAGGGAAAAGGACGGGCCAAGGAACACGTTCTGCCTGAAACTGTAGAGTATGTTGATAACCTGGGAGAGGTCTCAGATTCATGCAGTCCCCTGTCCTCTTTCGGAAGCATCTCCACGGATGCCTCTAGCTCAAGCGCCATCACTGTCAGTGACAAGGAAAGTGGTACTGACAGTGACAGTGACAGTGAGTGAATAAGAACCCTAGCGCACAGTGACAGTGAATAAGAACCCTGGTGCACCAGCAAAAAACAAAAAACTGCTTCTTGGACTATGCAATGGTTTGCATTGAATGCTTCTCTGGAAGGGGTGTGCTGCCTGCCTCCTAGTACCCGCCTCCTAGTACCCTGCTCGGCTCAATCTGTGACCAGGTTTTTTTGTGACGCATATCGTGACGCCTCGTCACAAAGGGGGGGGGGGGCACCCACCCCCCCAGTTAGATCCATCCCTGATTTGAGGAGACCAAACTGAGCAGCAACAGAATAATTTCATATCACAAATCCTCTTGTCGGACTATCAATTCATCGCAAGCATACGATCAGGCAAACATGCATGCAAATCTTTAAAATGGTGACTGCCCTTCGGCTCTTGAGTCTGGTGGAATCTTGTGTTGCTACACCCAATGCCCTTTAAAAAGAAACCCTGTTGCTGCTATTGTGTGGTGCATCAAAAAGCTGGAACCGAAATCCAGAGTTTCGCTTTGGAGCTTCTGCTTTGTCAAACATGGGGTTGTCTGCATTATTTCAACATGCCTCCTCATCCCTGGATCCCAAAGGGGAATGTCGAGGAGTGGGTCGCAGCGTGTACCTGCTTGGTGGAAGGTTGTGTGAAGAGTGCGTTGTGGAGCGGACCGTTCCATTGTGTTACAGTTTCTGCACTGGAAGCACCCATCCACACTGGGCTTGGCAGTGCTTCCTTGCTAGCCAAATCATCAATGGGATCCAAAAATACCTTTCAACAAGTGTGAATTCGCGGAAAGCAATTCAAGGTCCAAGAGGGGCAGTCTAAAGACGCAACTGAGTCAGTTGCAATGTGACCAAGAGGTTACCGCAGATTGAAGCACTAGCTCAAACAGCATCTTTGTGATGCTTAACCAAGTCTGGTGCGCAACCTAAGTATTGGAACACCAAAGCCAATTTCGTATTTGACTGCACATTGTGCACGTACTTGTAGCATGCGCACGTTGTGCAGCAAAATTTCCAACTCTACATCATCTTTAGGCAACCACCTCTTGTTGGGTGCAAACATAGTGGGGTGCAAAAAGGGCCTACTGTTGTCCGGTAGCATACTCATTTTGCTCCAGGACTGAAGCGGCTGTGTAACCCGTGCCATATTCAGGACTCCAAAGCGAAGAGGAATGATGTGGCTACAAAAACCCTGCCATGCACACATCTTGTGGGGTTATGTAGGCTTTAGCCATACTCTGTTGGCCTTCTTGCCCTCCATGGTGGGTGTGCTTGCACTGCGCCCTTGGGTACTGCCTAGTGCATGCCTTGCCAATGCTATCATTTTGCTCACTGCTTTTTGCTTGTTTGGATGTAGCCAAAGATAGATCCTGCTTTCACCAGGGATGGTTTCCGGTGATTTTGGGTTGATGATCTTTTGTGCCTTTTGAGCATCCCTTGAACTACCAGTGTGCTAAGGCATGTGCTCTGATGTGGGTTCGCATTTGATCTTGAACGTGCATCATTGCGCAAGCCATCTTTTTGTTTATAACAGAGGCACTCCTTTTATGCCTGTTTTTTAAAGAGCGCTGGGCCGGTCATTTCAATAGTGCTTCAGTGAACATTTTATGTGTCACTCTTGGTGAATTGTCCATATATTTGTATTGCGTCAGGGGATTGATCAACCCATTTACTTGTATGGTATGGTATGGTCTCTATGTGGCAGTGCATGTGGGAGGGGGATGGCTCAATAAAACCCAAATGCTTGAGTGCTGTGAGCTGAGGAGACACATTCAGAATATTTGTATTTGTGGTTTGTGCTATGCGTGTTCCATTTCTGGAAAATCTTACATACTGCTGGGTGGGAGTGATCTACAGGTTTGCGTGGCATGTGTGCAGTGTGCATGCAATGTGTGGCAGAGGGATGGAAAACAGGGGCCAGGATGTTGCAAATTTTCGCAGTAGTACTGCAGGCTGAGCCATCAAGGGAAAGTATGACCGCTAAACCCCTGCACGTTGGTTTACATTGTGTTCAGTGGTGGAAATCCTCCACCTCACAAAGAAGTGAATTGGCCGCCACTTTGCAGCTGAGTGCTGGGAGTTTCCGCCCAGTGGCGTAGGTGAGGTGAGTGGAATTTTCCTGCTGTAGAACTCTAGGCACACAACACATGTTGCAGTCAAGGAAAATCCAACACAAAACATCCAAAAGGAATGCCCCCCCACATGTTGGATGCACCACAAGGCAACAGAATAGCACTGCAGCACCCAGACAGGCAATGGGTGCATGCCGCATGCCTGCACTTACACAAGCATACACTGTTGTACAGCCTGCACTGCTCGTTTGGCTCCTCCACCAATGACAAGAGAGGCCAACTAGTAGCCATGTATGAGGCACCAATCCCTCTTAAACAGCAAAGGGCTGCAACACCAGCAGCAGCTGTGTCTTGTTGGCTTACTTATGCCTGCAATTGCAAAACTAGATGGGATTTTAGAGCTGGCCAACCTTCAAGCAGCCGCATACCTCAATGGGGCTACACGAGCTCGTCTTCGTCTGGCAAAAAAAAACCTCAATGGGGCTATCTGATGCTCGCAATGGTCCCCATGCATTTTACACAGGACTGGGCCATTGAGAAGTCTTTGGACCGCTCGAAGAGCAACCAACAATGGTGGGCTGAAAAAAATGAGGTGTGCTCATGGTGCTTGCAGTGAGGCTCAGTATGAAGGCCAGGTCAAGGTAGTGTGCTGGTGCGTGTGTGTTAGGGAAGGGCTGCTTTCTCAGGCTACGCCTGCCGATGACAGTTTGGACATTTGTACGCCTGTTTCCTGTAGAAAGGCACCTGTTGGTTTTGGACATGCTTCGTGTTTGATGATGCAACTGACGAGGATTCACACCCAGCCACCAGTGTTGTGCTGTGCTTCGCAAATTGTGGGTGGGGGCAGGGGCAATCAGAGGTAAGGAAGAGAGACAAGGAGATTCCCATCAAAGGGTCACCCTGAGCATTTTGGGCACTGGGGACGGGCCAGATGCTGCAAGTTGGGAGCGGTGTATTCTGCCTCACTGAATGGGCAACAGGCTGAGCGGGAGGGCTGATGGGATGGAGCGGCACACCTGTCAATTGAGGAGAAGCGGCATGCTTCGCTCTGCCTTCCATGGGGCTTGTGCAATGCACCTGGATGTGGATCGACACTCGGCACATTTGGTGGCGCGGAGCCAACTGGGCCTGATTGAGCTTCGGCCAAAGAGTTGGCATTAAGGTGTGGCTGGTGATTGGAATTGCGTCAAGGTACTTGCTTCTGTCAGTTCCTATGCACGATGTATGGTGCGTCCGGTGCGCATGAGAGACTTAGAAGCACTCATTGCATTGGGGTGTGGCTTTAGGTCGTGTATGACCAATTGAATGTGCTGAAGCAAATATTGCAAGCATGTGAACACGTGACAATGTGGCACCTCCCACAATCTACAATGTGGGGGGGGGGGGGGGGCTGGGCAGGGGAGGCGAAATGTAGAACACTGAAAATCCGCGTTTCAGAACCTATATTCCCAACAATCCCCCACCCCAACTCTGTTTCTGCTGGTGATTCTTTTTCCGACCTCCTCGCTTTTGGCCAGTGCTCAACCAAGCTCAACAAAAACCTGGGTGACTCAGAGTCACTGATATGCCCCTTTATGCTGCTCATTTATTCGGCCACTCCCTGAGAACATGGAGCAAAAATTCCACTCCACCCATGCCAGGTTGAGCCGCCTTGTGACCCCGAGATACATCTCGCTCTACCACCCCTCCACCTGCTTGCCATTGTGTAGTCTCAGCTCCCCAATGGGTCTGTGGGGTTGGGTGCATCCACACATTCTACACGGCCTACGTGAGGGTTGCAAAATGCCTGGCGTCCTGGCTAGGTCTGCCAATCAGGACATTCGCTGAAAGGGCACCACCATGGATGGTGCCCTGCGATTTCTTTGGGTGGGAAGCAAGGATTGGGGCATGCAAGGAACCACTGTGCAAGGTGCGGATGCTGCTGGAGGCTTTAACAGTAATGGTAGTGGTGGCGGCGGTCATGGTGATGACAGCTGCTCTACATGGAGTGGAACTGGTGGACATATCAGTGTAGCAGGTGATGACGATGATATGGCAGCCGAGTTGCTATGGTCCACACACCGTATGCGTACTGCACTTCGTCAATTGTACGAAGCACAGCCCCACAACCACATATGTCGGTGGCACATAACACACCAGTCGACTGTGGACTGCAGTTTTTGACTCCACTCCCAACCTTTCATGCTTGTCAGTGCACCCCAACAGATTCCCGCACGTGGGAACACAATCACAAATAGGGTGGGAAGCGCGTCATAGGGTGGGCCGCCATAAAGTCGAAGGTTGCAAGTCGAATATTTTGCTGTGATGTGAATACACAGAGTGTGTTGTAAGTGATGGAAATGTTTTGCCATGAGTGATTTGGTTTTCCATGTTGTTTTGTTTGTGACGACTTTTTCTGTCTTTTGTTCTTTTTACATCCAAGTGTTTGTTTTACGCTGCATTGAATGATTTTTGAAAAGAGCAATCTTTTTTTTTACGGCCAAAAGAAATCCTCACAATCGATGTACTTTTTTTTTGAAACAAAGAATTCGCATTACAGTGTAGAAAAAACCCTCCAGTCACATATGCTGTGCACAAGAATAACGCTAGAACCCCGATACGGCAGTTGTGCGGCCACGTTGGTTGCCTCCCCGCTTCAGGGAGCAGATATGGCAGGGCTACATACCATACAATTGTTTGCTCCCGTCAATGAACAGATGGTTAGGATGTGAGCTAAAGCATGCACTGCTACGTGCACCGGATGTGAGCACCCCTCTGCGCACTGGGGTGTGCACTGATGGGTGCCTTTTCTTGGAAATGACAAAACATCCAACAATTTCATGTGCAATTAAATGACCTTAAAATCCACACGAGTCCCCAACTACTTGTGTCGCCGGGGGGGGGGGGGTTTGCACAATGATCCCCCTGATTCTTGTGCTGGGGAGCAAGGGGTACGTCTTCTGATTCCCCTTCCCTTTGACAGGCTGGTTTTGAAAATGCCGTTGTCGCTTTATTTGCGCTTTGGGTCCTGGTGTCTGCCTGTTGGTACGCCATAGCGACAGCACTCTTGTCAAAGCACAGTGTGCTGATTTTGTTCCAAGTGGTTCAGTTGATGACCGGACTCTGAGCCCCAGTCATCGGAACCAATTTTCTGCAGGTGGGCAGAAACGGCGCCCCATCCCCATGAAATGTTTGTCTTCCAACAAAGCACTGCTGCAAATATTGCTGCCAAAGAGGGAGGATATGGCCGCAAACTGACATTTGATGTCAAACGCACCCCCAAACGCCCAAACTGCACATTTGTGCTGTCCTTCTTTGTAGGAAGGAGGCGCTTTGTCTTCAGTCCCCTCAAAGGATGGACCACAGGACACAAGTCTATTGGAAGTCAGTCAAAGTCCATCTGCTGAATCCGAAGAGTCTCCCAAAGAGATTGAAAGTATGCTTCTGTTTGGATGCGCGTTTGGACCTGACCAGCGGGGTCATTGGGGTGGAGGGTCGGCGTATAGCAAGCGTTCGTCAGTAAGAAAAATTTCTGAGCCAGAAGAAAATAGCTTGGCTGGGGGTTGTGGAGGACCGCTGAAGGGGGGATCGGGGGGCTATAGAATTTGGCTTCCGTCTTTTTTCTTTTGGTGCAACGAGGAAAAGTGAGTGAGTGAGTTTCATGCATTAAGTAAACTCGCTTTTGTTTGAACGCCAAGAAAAAATTTCTTTTTCAAAATCAACTCTTTTTGGCGTATAATATTTGTACAAGTTGTGATGGATGCATATTGTCGGGTAATGTCAAACAGCGGATTGGCACGCGAAGCCATCATTCACTCATGGGTGTGGCCCCCGTATGGCAGGGCTTTTGGAGCATAGGGAGGGGCTGGGGTTGAAGAAACGCGCACCTGTGCTGGCCCATGGTTTTGCCCTGATGACAAAGGTACTGATGACAATCCAGAGGTTCGTATGGCATAGCCCCCCAACAATGCAAATATCCCAGCAAAATCCCCATGATATGTGTTTCCAAACTGATCAGCGCGTTCCGACAATCAGTCTCAGATATACATGTTTGCATACCCATCCAGCCCCCTCTCCCTACCTTGCGACCCACTCTGGAAAGGGTCTTGTCACCGTCACCCCTCCAGACAAAGACCAAGTACGTGTCCCCACCACAAGCAATTTTCTTTTTGCCAAATATCTGGAGACCGAGCCAACAACCATGAGAATTTTCATTCTGTGAACGCAATTGATCAACAATTACGTCATTGTGGAGCGGTGCAAGCATGTATTGGTCAGAGTTGCAGCGTCATCAAACCAGTGTTCCCACACGCTGTGCATGTTGTGGTGTTTAATGGTCCACAATTGTATTTGTTGCGGACGCAAAACGAAAAATGGCGTTGCATTTTTTCGTTTCTGCCACTGCTGTCAAATTTCACGGTGTCTCACAGTATCCACGGACAACCCCTCCAGCAAGCAATCTGAGGACATGGAGATGACCACACCTGGATCCACATTTGCTGACGCATGCCCAAAGGAGGCAGTCGTGGGCCGCAAGGGCATTGCCCCGCTGGACCCAGCTCTGATCTCCTCCATGGCCCCCGGAAGTGGAGGCCGCAAGGGCATGGTGCCGTTGGAGACAGCTGTGCTTTCACCCCCGAAGGAGGCGTCCGCTGTGGGCCGTAAGGGGAGACGGTGGTGTGAGGAGGTGAAGAGCTCCACGAGCCGATGGTCAGATGGATTGGATGAGGAGATGGATTTCAGCGTGCCCCCTCAGACCCCACCCCCAGTGGGGCCTAAGGAGGCTACAGGCGTAGGTATGTGCTGAGCCCTTGATGTGCCCTGTGCCCCTGCAGTTGTCTTGCCGGTGCGCAACAGGCAGTATGGCAATTAGGTGATGGGGATATTTCATGGAGACTTCCACAGGCCTTGCCATCGTTTAGTGGTCGCTGAAGGAAGTTTTGTGCCAACAATGGGTGTACGGGTTTACAGGAGGAGGATTTTAGCGGTGGGATATCTATGTGCAGAAAAATGTCTTCTCCCTGTTTTCCCTTTTGTGCAGAGAACGGCATCTCAAGTGGGCAAATCCTTCATCGCATTTTGTTGTTTTGTGCTTCAGGACCATTGGTCATTCACGCAACAGCATCCCGGCCATGAGTTCATTCAGGCAGTGGTCTGCATAATTTTTCCAGGCCCAATCTGACACATGCACGAGGCACAGCCGCAACACAGTCCCCAACATGACCAGGGATCAGTAACAAAATTTTGTGCACGCTATGTTTGTTTCAAACGGACATATGGTCTAAGTGGCATGCTTCATTGTGCTATGATCTGCGAGGCCCTCTCAACGGCCTAATACATTCTGCAGGATTGCGTCCCACACCGCTGCAGGCACACCTGTGCACATGCACCTCTTTTCCACTCAGTATCTAAAGACACCTCCTCCGTGGCCAGCAAGCAAACTGAGGATACGGAAGTGACGATTTCCGCCCCATTTGCTGATCCATGCCCCAAGGATGTACTCATGGGCCGCAAGGGCATTGCCCCACTGGACCCAGCTCTGCTCTCCTCCGTGCCCCCCTCCAGCGGCGGGCGCATTGGGATGGTGCCGTTGGACTCAGCTGGGCTTTCGCCCCTGAAAGAAGCTTCCGCTGTCAGTCGCAAAGGCCGACGGTGGTGTGAGGAGGTGAAGAGCTCCACGAGCCGATGGTCGGATGGATTAGATGAGGAGATGGATTTCAGCGTGCCCCCTCAGACCCCACCCCCAGTGGGGCCTAAGGAGGCTACCGGTGCAGGTGTGTGTTGGGCCCTTGATGTGCCTTGTTATATGCATATGCACGTGTAGTGTAGGAGGGCAAGGGCATGCATTGGGTCAAGTACCTCTGAGTGCATCGATTCTGAATGAGGCAAAGCCTGCTGAAGGCTTGCTCCAAACCCGAGGAGTCGCACCGCCCGTGCTTGGGCCTCAATGGATTAAGTCCCTTGCTACCACGTTTTTTTTTTTGACAAATGACCGCATGACCACCACTAGAATGCCCTTTCGTGGGCTGTTCTTCTCTTGTCTCAACACCACTGCATCCCATGCCACCGACATGGTGCCCCACCTTACGTGCCCGTTCCTACACACCACAAGGGAACACCACCCCACAAGAGAATAAGAGGGCCACTGTTGCGTGGCCATGCATAACACACCATTTTTGTGTCACTTTTTTATTCCTCTTTGCAACTGGGTGTCCGTTTGCTGCTGAGTACCATTCTGCTGTTCCCAGATTTACCTTCCTTTGAATACGAGTGCCCTTGCAGGGTTCTCCAGCTGGAAGCCCATGCACTCGTACCCTCCTTCTTTCCCCTTATGTCCAACCGAGGGGGGCGGCCTGTTCGAATTCCAGACCCCAATCCCCTCCCCCCCCAGACCCCGGAAAGTTTTCAAACCTGTCTTTCTCCGAATTGAGATTTTGGGGACAAGTGTTGGCACCGAAGGAGCCGAAAATTTTTATTTGGCCTCCCAACGGGTTTTTTCCCCCTTTTCACCCTACGTGTATATACTCAAAATACTCAGAATTTGGTGGAGAATTCACAAATGGGTGAAAGACACACAAAAAAAATTTGACCCCCGACCTGACCTCCGGGTCGGACCTTGGCTGATGGGAGCCTGAGCTAATGGGCAATTTTTTTCTGAAACTTTTTTTAACCCAGTTGTGTATGTTCCAAATGATCAGCGCGTCATGTGGATCATTTGGAGGCATGTATGTTGGGGTACCCACCGACCCCCCTTGGGGAGCCCGGCGCCTGACCAGCCGACCCACCTAACCCTCCCCCCCCCCCCCAACCCCCCCCCCCTCCAGACCCCCAAAGTTTTCGCACCCGGTTGGGGTCTAGAATTCGAACAGGCCGCCCCCTCGTGTCCAACTTATTCCGTTTCTGCCTCCACAGCGAATACCTGCACTGGTCATCAAACCAGCCTTTATGGCCCACCTTTTGACGAAGGTTTGGATGAACCTGAAATTTGGCGCGCTTGTTGTGTTGCTGCGTTGGATGCCTTGATGGGCTGTTTACCTCCTTGATGTGTGACTTGTCTGGTGAACTTGAAGCTCAGTACTTACTGCAAGATCATGGGTTTTGAACACCAATCTCCAGTCCGCGCTTGACCCTAACACATGCCAGAAGGAAGCTTGTGATGTGTTGCGGTGGAGAGTGATCTGTGGACCCACAATCTCTCCTCTGTTGCCGATGTTTGGACATTGAACTACTCACAACTAGTGTGACGGTGGCCATATTTGACAGCACACCCTGCACCATTGACCACGTGCTCGTGGCCCTTGCCTATGGTGGGCCCCTTCTTCAATGCAAATGCGACTCCCCGTCCTTAGCAGCTGCACAACTAGTCAGCAAGTGGCTACCATCCGACAACCCTCTCACCTGTATAAGCCTCCAACGCAGGCCTCTATCCATGTTGTACATTACCAAGGAGCTGCCTCCCCGCACTAGCACTCCAACCATGGCCGAGTGCACCCCCAAACAAAATCACCCATACACTAGACCGACCCATACATGCACTCTTGCCAAGCCCCTTGCACAGCCTCTGGGACTTCCTGTCCACAAAAGACATGCTCATTCTCTTGTGGTCCTTGTCTTGGCTCCACACTCTTAAAATGCAAGTTGCCAAGCCAGTGACCAAAAAACATGCACCATGTGCCGTGGCCGCCGGCGCCACAACAAGTGTCCCCCCGATCTACATTCTAGATCTTGGAAAAAACCATTGAAGTGACCAATTACAGATGCTTCAGAGGGGTTGGGCCCTGTAAGGCAAATGGTGGCATGCTTCCCAAACGGTCTTCCCCCTTGTCCAATCAAACAGTCCATGTATGGCCATCACCATGTCCCTGTTTCAGTGTCCAAAGATACCTGTGGTGCAAGCAGCAAGCAGTCGGAGAACATGGAGCCGCTCACTCCAGTGCATGCACTTTCTGAGTCATGCCCGAAGGAGGCAGTTGTAGGCCGCAAGGGCATTGCACCACTGGACCCTGCTGTCATCTCCAGCATTGCACCTCCTGCTGTGGCCCGCAAAGGAGTGGTGCCGTTGGAGCCAGCTGGGCTTTCGCCCCTGAAGGAGGCCTCCACTGTCAGTCGTAAAGGGAGGCGGTGGTGTGAGGAGGTGAAGGTGTCCACCAGGCGCTGGTCGGAGGTGTTGGACGAGGAGATGGACTTCAGCGTGCCCCCTCAAACCCCACCATTGGTGGGGATCAAGGAGGCTGCAGGAGCAGGTGCGTTCTTGCTGTTGGTCCGTTGGCACACGTATCGCAATGTTTGTGCCCACATGCTTTTACATGGTAGCGGTGCAGCCTGTTGCTACCCGACACCGCAGGAAGAGCATAGGGAGGATGATCTAAGAGTTGTGTTGTTGTGAAACCCACCCTCCATTCTGCATTGCTGGCAATACCCTGTTTTCAATTTGTTTCCAGCTCCCCAAACACTATGTTATGGTGAATTGGCATGTGATGGGCATGCCGCTTTCCGCATTCGGAGTCATTTGTATGTATTTTGTAATTGACTACTGGCGTGCGCCCGCGCACCTGTGTGCAAATGTCTGATTGCATCTTCAAAATTGTAGGCTGTGGGATGACCCGTCGAGCCCCAAATGGGGCTGTGTCTTGTTTCCACCCCCAGCACCGGAGGTTCCCCTGCCTTTGCCCCCCCCCCCCCCTGTATACTTCTCATTATCCTGCAGAATCCCAGTGGCGGCCAGATGACAACGGCGAGCATGTCACACCTACCAGGCCTCCATCAGGGCCAGCTCCTCTGCTGCAGCACGGTCCTGCATATGCCAACCTGCGGCTGCAGTCCAACTCTACTGTCCTGGAAAATGCCATGCCAATGCACGTATGCAGGGTGTGGGGGCAGGGGGATTGTCTGAAAGCAGTTGTGTGTTCCAAACACCTCCAATCGCATGCCGCATCCAACCCGTCCCCTGATTACAACTGCTTGCCTCCCTTGACTTGGGATGAAGTGGAGTTGGCCCAGCAATGACTAATGCCGTGTCAATTCTTCTTAGGGCCCTGGACATCGTCTCTCCTGCTTATACAGCATCTGCGTTAGTGGCCACAGATACTACTGCACTTTATTTGTGCCCATGGCTTGCATGCTTGCGTGACATGTGTGACATGTGGGTATTGCGAAAGAAAATGGAGGAAGACGAGAACTGAAGAGCCAACGGAGATGTTCAACGGGATTCATAAATCGATCAGTCGGCATTCACAGGAAGGCTTTCCCTGTGAACGTGCATTTTGAAACTTGATTGCTGCAAAGGTTCACAATGGCACCTGCATGTTCAGAGCCTCCAGCTACTATGCTAGTATCTGGCACGTGCGGGTCCAACCGTTGGGTGGCCATACGCCTAGGCTGGCGGCACCTCTCACGACCCAAAAATCCTGCTGGCAGCATACTGAGAGTGATAATCGTGACAGCAGCAGCCATGCATGCCACAGATCTCCTCAGAAGGTTGGCTCACCGTTTGATGCTGTTTTGGATTGCCCCACAGGGTTCTTTCTGGAGGTGGGCAATCGTCTGGTCTGGTTCCATCATCTGGCTCTAAGGAAAAAGTTGTGTGCAGTGCAGAGGCCCTGGTCAACAGCAAATCCAGGAGGCCAATGTAAAGAAAGGTGTAATGAGAATGACTCCTGGACGGGTTAGATGGATTGCAACAAGTCTCACCCTCGGGTGGGTACCATACAATTGGGATAGGGAAATATCTTCCTCCATTGCAGCATGGTGGAATCAATCCTTTTGTGCGATTGGGCAGACGGGCGCTGGGCAAGCTGGCTGTGGAAGTCAGAGCAGGTTATGATTGCGGCAGGATTTTATTCCTGATTTTCCTTTCATTCCTGATTTTCTTGCTCTGAGGTGCTGTTGTTCTCCGACAGCCATCCCTGTTCAGGACAAGGCCGGGGGCATGTTGTCAGGGCTACTGCATGTTACGAGACAGCAGCACACAGGTACAGAAGGACCCTCCATTTCCTCTTGTTATCTCAAAATCTGTATCATTGGGTTTCAAACAAAACATGCAGCATTGCAGGAGGTGGCGAACAAACATGATTTTCTTTCGTGCATCTGGTTATGTATCAAGTTAGCATGGCAACTCTCACCAGATCTCAATGTCGGCGCCGGTGGTTTGCGCTGCTCTGGGGAGGTGGCAGTCCAGGGGTTGTTGTACAGCACCCTTTTTGGGGGGCCTGGTTTGCGCATGTGCAATGGCTTTTGGGCCATGCAAAAAACCGACTGCTTGGGTGCGGGTGCCCATGTTTCCGCAAATTTTGTAAGGCATGCACTCTGCTTCCGGTCCTCTGTTGCTTTGTCTTTCCTGTTTCCTAAGTCACCCTCTGTGTGGTTTACAGGCTGGACTGCCTTTAGCCATCTTAAAGGACTCCGGGGTTGCAGCATCAGCTTCCATCCCGCGATCCTGCCAGTGGTCTGAGGACCTAGAATCTGAAATGGACTTCAGTGTGCCCCCAACTGGGCCTCACCCAAAGCCTTTACCTTCCGAAGCAGACCGAGGGCCACCCACTGTGTCCCGGTCCATACTGCGGGATGCAGGGGCCAAGGTGGAACCCAACGTGGGCAGCACTGTCCCCATGTGCTCTCACACGCTGCTGCCACAAATCCTGACTCCAACTCCCACATCATGCAGGTACTATGTTCCCCCTTCCTGCTTGCATGGAGAGAAGGCCGCTGTGTGTGTATTTGGACCTGGGTCCTGAAGAACTTTGTTCTTGTACAAGAACCCCCTAACCCATGGCGGGGGTCCCGGGTCCCAACTTCGGGTACCCCCAGTCGCCCCCCCCCCCCCCCATATGGCCCCTTGCCAGTGAGCACTTTGCCGTTTTCGCGCTGGGTGGGCTGTTTAGTGGCACCTGAAAACTTTTCAAAATTCGAATTTTTTCTGAAATCCTTCTGTGACCCTAGGATGGGTTTGGGTGATCATTTGGTGACAATACGGGTACTTGAGCACCCATGGGGACCCACGTAGTGGCCACTAGGCCTATGTAGCCCGTGCCATGGGCCCCCCAAAAAGCCCCAAAATCACCTCGCAGAGGTTGTTAGATCAAACCCAGGCAGGCCCGTAAATGTGGGAAAATGCCACATACCCCTGTGTTTTGGGCCTTTTTGGGCCTATTCGCATACCCCACCCCAAGGGGTTGATTTGTTGGTTTTTTAACCCCTTGTAAAATCATTATTTTGTCCAAACTGTGCATCCCCCAATGAGTTTCTGGTCTGGACCCTCCCAGACCCCCCCACTTAAAACCCACTTTTTTGAGGGGGGGGGGTGTGGGGGGGGTCAAACATGTCGAAAAAACGACCCCCCTTTTTTTTGTGTCCAAAACCATGAATGGTTTGGTTTTTTTCGATTTTGAGCCGAAAAAGTGTTTCCGGGTCCCGACTCCATGGGGTTTGTATGGGGCGGAGTGGGATGAGCGCTTTTTATGCAGTTTATGCACTTTTCAGCCATTTTTGCTATGTTGGCGGTTTTGGCAACCTCGGTGACCCCGTGGTACCCAGTCTGAGGGGTGCGAGTGGGGATGTTGTGACACCGTATGTCTACTAGGATACGAAAGGACGTTTTTTGCAGTCTCTAGCCTTGCCAAGGGCCGGTCAAAACCAATGCCAGAGACGCGAAATGACTCTTTCCACCAATAATGGCCTACATGAGTGAATGGGCCGGTACACAACCTGCTTATGCAGTTTTTCACCCTGGGCAGCTCAAAAATCGAAGTTTCCAAAACTCATTTTTTTGATATTGTGACCACACAAAATGACCATGCAACCTATGTATGGTGTGTTTTAGGCCGGGTTCATGTGTTTTCCACCTTATTTAGGTTTTGGGTCAGAGGCGGGGGGGGCGTTCCAAAGGGATTGGTACACAAACTGCTTTTGCAGATTTTCACCCTGGTGAGCTCAAAAATCGAAGTTGTGGAATCTTATTTTTGTGATACTGTGATCACCTAGAATGACCATCCAAGGTATGTAAAGCATGTTTTAGGCCGTATTTATGTGTTTTCACCTTAGTTGGGTATTGGGTGCGGGGGGGGGGGGGTTCCCAAGGGATTGGCACACAACGTGGTTTTGCAGTTTTTCACCCTGGGCAGCTCAAAAATCGAAGTTTCCAAAACTCTTTTTTTTTTCTTTTTTTTGATATTTTGATCATCTAAAATGACCATCCACCTATGTATGGTGTGTTTTAGGCCGTATTTATGTGTTTTTCACCTTATTTAGGTTTGGGTCGGATGGGGGGGGGGGGCGTTCCCAAGGGATTAGTACACAACCTGCTTTTGCAGATTTTCACCCTGGTGAGCTCAAAAATCGAAGTTGTGGAATCTTATTTTTTTGATACTCTGATCACTTAAAATGACCATCACCAAGGTGTGTAAAGCATGTTTTAGGCAGTTTTTATGTGGTTTTCACCTTAGTTGGGTATTGGGTGCGGGGGTGGGGGGGTCTCCGAAGGGATTGGTACACAACCTGGTAATGCAGTTTTTCACCCTGGGAAGCTCAAAAATTGAAGTTTCCCGAACCTAGTTTTTTTGATATTGTGATCACCTAAAATGACCATCGGAGATATGTCATTCATATTCTGGCCTGTGTTTATGTAGTTTTTACCCCATTTTAGGTGTGTGTTGCTCGGGGCAGATTCTCTGCGAGGTGGTTTTGCCGGAGGCAACAGAAAAATCTGAAATTTCTATTTTTCACAAACCGTTCTGTTACCCCTAGGATGGGTTTGGGTGATCATTTGGTGACAATACGGGTACTTGAGCACCCATGGGGACCCACGTAGTGGTCACTAGACCCATCTAGCCCCAGCCGTGGGCCATATATAGAAACATACTAATAATCAAGTATTTCTATCATAATGCTAATGGATAAAACAAAAATTTCAAAATTTTTTTTCTTACCATTACCACGAGAAACCATCTTTTTTTTATTTTATCTTTATTTCCTTTCTTTTTTCATTGAAAAAGTTCGGAAGAATTATTCATTCTCTTAAGATTTTCAAAACAACAGCTAAAGTAAACCTTACGTAAATAATACTCGATTATCAATAACTCATTTAAAAGTAAATTCATAGAAGCCCTATTAACGATTGAATTAACTTTGCCTTCTAATAAAGTTCGATTAAGAGTTAAATTCTCCGGGACATTTAAAGAATGTCTCACTTCCAGATTTTGATCTACGAGATTCTTAGATTTTTTAGTATTTTTTGCTGTTATAATATCGCCAGGACGACACAAAAAACTTGGAATATTTACTAAATTACAATTGAAACAAATATGCTTATGACTAATCAATTGACGTGCGACTCGAATAGTAGGAGCAAAACCTAAACGGAAAATAATAGTATCCAATCTCATCTCTAAAAAGTTAAAAGAATCTTACCAGAAGAACCCTTACCTTTTCGAGATTTTGTTATATATTTTACTAACTGACGTTCCGTTATACTATTATACTATATATATATATATATATATATATATATATATATATATATATATATATATATATATATATATATATATATATATATATATATATATACCATGTTCCCATATATACCATATACCCTATTCATGTGTTTTTCACCCTATTTGGGTGTTTGGACGGGGGCAAGGGGCTGGGGCACAACCTATTTGTGCAATTTTCCACTCTCGGCAGCTCAAAAATGGAATTTTTTAAAACCGATTTTTTTTATATTCTGACCATTCATAATGATCAAACATCCGATGTAAACGATGTTTTGGGGATGTTTGTGCATTATATTGCCCTTTCTTGCCCCAGCTCACCATACAATCTTCTCTTTTTGAACTTGGCCATCTATGGCCTTGTCCAAGCTACAGTAGTAGGCGTAGGGACTGTGTCAATTTGGGACTTTTGCGTAATTTGGGACTTTTGCGTAGCTTATACAAGGGGGGGGGAGGCGGGGTGCCATAGTTGTAGTGATATGGGGATATCTCACTTGGGGGTTTATTGTTTAGTGCATTCATTTTGCAGAACTTTCACAATGAAAATCCCTCCATCAGTTTATGAGTTATGTTGTGCCTGTGGGCAAGATGGATCCCTGTGTGTGGGTGATATGGATGCATGGGGCTTGGTAAGACAGATGCCAGTTGCAATCATAGACGTGCGATGCCCAGACCCTGAGTCACGCTCAGGCTTGGCCAAAGGATTCGGCTAGAGGGATGTGCAGCTTCTAAGCACCCTTGGGCAGTACAGTTGCCTTATGTGCAAGGGTAGCACCTTGGTCACGTAAGCAGCTGCCCACATGTAATCCTACCAGCAACCTCTCTAGATGGGAGGAGGCGGGGTCGAGGGGAAGGAAAACATAGGCCAGCCAAGACATCAACGTCAATGTGCTCCGGAACTCCCAATCCTGGTGCACTTTGGTGATTACCGGTCATGGACGAGGCTGGGACGACGCTTTGGGAGGGGGATTTTGGGTAGGGATATTTTTGTGGGCACCTCATCGCTAAAGGAAGGTGGCGCATTTTTTCCTTGGTGAAATCCAGGGATGGCAGTGTGCCATTTGTTTCTTGCAATGATGCACATAACATGGTGCTGCAAAGTGTTAATTGTTGTAGAAACCATCATTTCGTGATTCATGGGGAGACAATAAGGAAGGTATGGGCATTTTCTGCACCGTTTCTTCCCTGATCCCTGAGTGTGGCATAATGACGAGGGTTCAATGTGCTTGCAACATTGTGTTTATAAGCTTGAATTCAGCTTGTGCAATCAACTTAGACGGCCCAACCCCACCCTAAAATACAACCCCAAAAACGTTAAAACCGAAATTTCGGAAATTGGTGTGAAAATGGGTAATGGCACATTTACAAAAGAGAACAATGTTACAATTGCCAATGCTAGGTGCGGGAGCATATCGGAACTATCGTACAAGACCGTGAGGGTGCTACGCACAAATAGCATCGAAGAGAGTGCAAAGCCATATCGAGTGTAAAGCAGTGGAATGAAGTAGTATACACATAGGGAATCTGTAAAACAGCGTTCTACTTAGACGGCTGAACCCCCACACAGATACAATGGACTTCTCCGGCCTGGAAACCTCTGCCGGAGAATAAATTGACATGAGGTTTTGCACATGGTGTGCGGGGGAAAAAAAGATAGAGGGTATATAGCAATGCAGGCAATAAAAATTGCACAGTTACATGATAAAAGCAATATTAAAATTTTATGCCAAGAATGGGTAAAATGCAGAGCAAATGCAAAAAAGATGGAAACACGTTTGTTTTCTTCGAACACGGTTTTATCTGAAAAGGGAAGCAAAAATACTACACGTGCTACTGGTTGCAGACGGAGCTGAAGAAGTAAGTGTGCTGGACTAAGGTGTGCCTAACACTTTAGAACGAAGTTGCCTTCCAAAATTTCGGAAGGCGAAGGTGTCTTCCGAAATTTCGGAAGGCGAAGGTGTTCCTAACCCTAACCCTTCCGAAATTTCGGAAGACACCTTCGCCTTCCGAAATTTCGGAAGGCAACTTCGTTCTAAAGTGTTAGGCACACCTTAGTCCAGCACACTTACTTCTTCAGCTCCGCCTGCAACCAGTAGCACATGTAGTATTTTTGCTTCCCTTTTCAGATAAAACCGTGTTCGAAGAAAACGAACGTGTTTCCATCTTTTTTGCATTTGCTCTGCATTTTACCCATTCTTGGCATAAAATTTTAATATTGCTTTTATCATGTAACTGTGCAATTTTTATTGCCTGCATTGCTATATACCCTCTATCTTTTTTTCCCCCGCACACCGTGTGCAAAACCCCATTTCAATTCATTCTCCGGCAGAGGTTTCCAGGCTGGAGAAGTCCATTGCATCTAGGTAGGGGTTCAGCCGTCTAAGATCAATGTGGAAGGCCCAGAAGCAAGTATAGAGTTTCACGGGTCTCTGCAAGTAGTAGTGTAGTGCAAGTAGTGTAGGAAAGAGGGATGCCAAGCTTGGGTAACATGATTTATGGATATCTCTTACCATCACCCACAATCCCTGCTATCCGCAGCTACACATCCCTCTTATCCACACCCATGCATCCCTCTTACACCTCTTACACACACCCAGGCACACCTCCTGCCTACACCCATAGATGGCTCTTACCCAGACCCATGCCTCCTTCGTACCCACACCCACATATCCCTCTTACCCACACGTATGCACCCCTCTTGTCCACACCTATGGGGATGCTAACCCTACAGTGTGCCCTGCAGCTTGCAATTTGGGTAATTATCATGGAGCAGGGGAAACTGTATTTTTTTGGATTGTACTTTTGAATGGGGAGTGGTTATTGCAACATTTTATCCGTTTTGAGTATTGTGCCTTGCCATTGTGCTTGCTTGACCTACTTCCTTCACCCAAAATTGAGGAAAATTAAGGCGGTGCTAATTACCCGATTTGGTCCGCCCAATATCGTGAGGATTGACCTCCTGTGGCCGGAGAACACTCACCCAAGTAAGATCTACCCACTCCAATCATTTCCTGACGCTAGAGTCGATCTTGGGGAAAAACAATTTTTGGGACGCCTTCATACATGGTCCTATGAGCCATTCCTTAAGGGTCCAAGATCGACTGCAGCGTCATGGGAGGGTGGGAGTGGGTAGATCTCATTTGGGTGAGTGTTCTCCAGGGGGATGATTATTTCTTTACGAGCCTGTTGGGTGGTCCCCAAGGGGGACCATCTCGACAGCTTTCGTTTAGGTAGTTTTCTTAATTCAGATTCTGTCGAATTGGTTTCAAATTATTACAGATTTCTTACAAAATCTACAAACGGGCTTGAATCTACCAAATACATAAGGATGAATCATGTTTTAAGGAGTTTTTTTTTTTTTTCAAGGTTCCAAATTCTTGACTTTACAAAGATTCTTGTGTTTGAGTAGGCGATGTTGTTCTGGACGTTGCGCTGCGCGTGGGCGCGGAGGCGATCCACCCTGGCTGCGGGTTTCTCTTGGAAAACATGGACTTACCCTTACCCGGCGGCGCCCGCGGTGTACAGTAAGTGCTTCCTACACGTTCCTCTAACCCACACCCATGCATCCCTCTCTCACACACACGCCTGCATCGGTGTTACCCGCACACATGCATCACCCTCACCCGCAGCCACGCATCCCTCTTACCTAGACCCATGCATTCCTCTGACCCACATCCAAGCATGCCTCGTGCCCCTACCGACATATTTCTCTGACCACATGCGTGCATCCCTGATCCGCAGCCACATATCGCTGTCACACTACAATGATGCATGTAGTTGGCTGATAGAATCAGTGGATAATGTGCCACAACAGCTGTGTTATCTTTTCATCTGCTTTTTTTTTTTATTCACCACGCCTCATTACAGCTCGCAACCATTCTTCCATTTTTGACCGCAATCTTCACCACAACTCACACTCCATCTTCGCTGCACTTAGAGCCTTCTTTCTAATTTTTCTGACTCAGCAAAAACCTTACCTGAATATTAAAGCCAAACTGTGCTCTACTGCTTAGGTGTGGCTGACGAGTGTGCCGTGCTGTGGCTGCTGTAGACCCTGGAAAAAAGGAGTGCATGCCTCGATGATGATCAAGTGAGTCCACAAGATGGGGTCGTGCATCCCCTTGAAGGGGAGTCTTTGGATGCAGCACAATTCGCTGTTGCGCAGGGACAGGATGACAGCAAAAACACTTGCAAGTCAGTGACCGCTGGACAGTTGGTTTGAGAGTGTGTGAGTATGTGCATGCGTGAGTGAGTGGGTGACAGAGAGAGTGAGTGGAGTGGAGTGGAGTGGAGTGGAGTGAAGGGGTGGGATGGGGTGGGTTGAACGAGTGAGTGAGTGCCTGCATGCGTGAGTGAGTATTTGAGTGAGTGAGCGAGTTGGTGTGCTCGTGTGTGTGTGTGTGTGTGTGTGCGTCAATCGTGTGTGTGTGCATGCGCGCGTGTGTGTGTGTGTGTCCGACATGCCGTTTGTTAGACGCTGCATCTGACGCTGCTGTGCAGTTGATGAACACTCAGGCTGTTTTGAACCTGTTTGTTGCGTACACCGCGCACGTGCGACTGTGCGTGCGCGAGTACGTGTGTGTGCGTGCGTGTGTGTGTGGGCGTGTTGTTTAGCGTGCAGAAGGTTGTTGTGTTTAGCGGGGCTGGAAATGTCACAGCCCAATGAGCTCCTTTGGGTGTCTGGACCGGGCAGGCCAAGGGTCGCAAGGGCAGCATTTAAAACAAGGGTAACTGCGAGGAGCTAGGGACCAGGCGTCGGTGTCACGCGCAGAAGGAAGGTCAGAATCAGATTCAAGGATAATGCCGTTCTTGCTTCCATCGTGTCCTTCCCTCTTGCCTTCCCTGTTCACAATCCCTGGTTGGTTCGGATGCCCTGGGAGAGCCTGCGTATTGGGGCTCCACACCAGCCAGTGAGCACGGGCCTCCTGCACTGTGGCTGGGTTGTCTTTCCAGCAAATTCATGCAACTGAAACCAAATCTTGGTCCCTGTCAACCGGTGCCTTGTCATCGTCGCTGACAGGAGCATTGCAACGGGGTATCCAGTACGGGCACCAGTCTGCAAGCATAACGCACTATTTGCACAAAGCACCTGCACAGAACACCAACACACATAAAAACATATTTGCCGCACATGTCTGCAGAGTGACACTCACGGGGCCCTACTTGCGCTGTTTATCCAATCTGTCACCACGTCTGCCATATCTATTATTCCTTTGGCTACCTATCTGCCTATCACCGCATCCATTCCCCCCAGAACCACTGGGGTGTCCGATGTGGCCCGCTAGCATATCCGATTGTTGAGTGTGTTGCCAGGTCCGATGGATCTGGTGCGGTTCTCGGGGATTCGAGAGTGCCTCATGATTCCCGTGCTTGTCTTTCTTCCCTTGTGTTCACCGCATCCCTACCTGGTTCAGCCGGCGTTTTGAGTTTTCTCCTCTAGGGCTGGGGCGAGATTCAGGGCTAAGATCAAGTTGAGGCTGCTAGTGTCGGCTCGTCTGGGACTATCGGCATTGCTTGCGTTGCGGTAAGTTGATGGGAGAGGCGTAAGTGAAGCGAGCCTCGACAACGTGGCAGAATGGGCTTCCAGTTGGGATTGGGGTTTTGGATGAGGGCCAGGGTAAGGCCAGGGTTTCTGAAAGAGTGACTCCAGGGCATATTGATGAAAAGTCTCAGAGGGTTTCTCCGGCCTTGTAATCAGCAAACAGCAGCAGAAGCCATATGCCATATTCTCTATTTTTTCACGCTCAATGCGCACCTGCAATTATATGTCACAGGGTAGAGCGTACATTGTCCTTGAGTTTATATACCTGCGCACTCCATGGTGGTGCATTGCACCGGATCTGTATGCCTTGCTGTCAGGTTGGGCCCCAAGGTGACTGGCCTCCGCAGCATGGCGTGGCTGCAGCATGTTGGGTCTCATGAGGTGTGGTCTGGCATGCTGAAAACTGTGGCTCAGAACATTCTTCACATTGCAATGTGCGGCATGCTGTGCATCATGGTTTACTGCATGTCAGGCATCACAGTGTACAGTGTGCCGAACAATGTGGCAAACGGCATGCTGGACATTGTGAACCTCAGCCTGCCGGACCCTGTTCTTTGGCCACCTTCGACACACCAGCATTACCTTAATGGTCTTTTGGGGAATTGCCACTGGGGACTCTCACCCAGGGCTGGTGTTCTGCAGATGGCTGCAGGCACAGCAGTCGTGTCAGCAAACGCTCTGCGTGGTATGTGGAACGGAATGCAAATCATACAGATGACTTGGTGGAAGAGGACGCAGCCGGCATGTGAAATGCCATGCTGCGCGATTTTCTGTGTGTGAGTGCCAAGCAACTGTATGCATTCCGCAGTAGTTTCTACTGCGTCTTGCTCACTGACCAAAAATGTGCAGTGCATCGCCAGTCTTTACTGTGAGCAGTCAGCAGCAGTGCCGGCCCTCTGCACGGCAGATGGTAATGCTCTAGAGGCTGCTTCTGCCTTTCTTTCTTCTCCCAAGACTTATGCCTCTTACTTGTAAGGCCAAGGCACAGGGCCCTAGTTTAAAGTGCCTATGTACGAGGAGGTGCCTCCTTCCAGTCGCAGCCTGCTTCCTTGTGTTTCCCGGGGCTTCTGAGTGATATTTGACCAATGTGATGTCAAACTAGCTCTGGCTCATGGTAGGAGTTGCCCGGGAAGTGCTGCTGCCCAGATGTATGCTTGGGATATACCAGAACCAAGTCTCTGCAGCCCATATTTACCATGTTAGTCCCCAGAACAGCCCAACAATCCCCTGCTGCTGTGCCAAGCAACATACACCATCTGAAATCTTGCAGATAATGCCCCGCACTCACCAATTCTGCCCTCTAACACCTCTGTTCCCCCGGTCTGACGTATCCCTGCCCCTGGCACCACATTATACCCTTGGAGACCTGCTTGGGGAGAACACTTTGGGTTGTGCCTATAAAACAGACCTCAGCAACCTCCACCCCAGAGCTCCTTTGGGGGTGAAGGCGGTTGCGATTAAGGGGTTGCTCCCTGATCCACCCTGCTGGGGTCTGTGACTCTTTACCTGCATAAGCGCTAACCTCTGGCCTGGGCCAAGGTTGGTGCATTAGCAACGCGTATCTGCACAGCCAATCCAATGCTCCAGCATGATTACCTTCCCCTCACACCCCTCCCCTGGCTGTCCCAACACAGTTTCCTGCCTGTCTGCATGTACTCTGGTGCTGAGCCGCAGCTGAAGGCAGTACCCCCTAAAGTGGATGGACATGCCTCCCAACACCAATGCCAAAACCCTAACAACCCCAAGCATCCTGCTGCAGCCCAAATTCAAGCGACTGTTACAGCTATTTTTCATTTATGATCATGGGAAAGGGGATTTTTGCAGAGCATTTGGAAATGCTGATGGGCTTTCAGAGCTGTAGTGTCAGATTTTGAAGAAACAGTTTTGAAGAAACAGAGAAGATGGTCGCAGTTTTGGCTACTCCTTGGATGCCCCTCACTTGGGGTCGGTGGGAGGATACGGGCCTATACCCGCCCCAACCCTTCTCCCTATGGCCACCGGCAGTGGCGGGCATGGGCACACCTTCTGCACAATCTACCCCATCCGTGCCCTGTGTCTGCCACAACATTCTTTCCTGATCCCACGATCAATGTGCCTTCCCACAGTCTTTCAATCTTGGCCTGGGGGATGCATCAGTTTTGTTCTGCCCTACGTGTCCAGTGCCAAAGGCAAAGGGATGGTATCCTGCAATGTGCTGCAGTTGTGATTTTGCCCTCAACTGACTTGTAACAATTGGGGTCTGTTGAGGAATTGCCACTGTATTAGCATCTTGATGCACATGATTCTGCATGTATATGTACATATATACATGCACATGCACATGCACATGCACCTGCACCTGCCTGCACCTGCACCTGCACATGCACATGCACCTGCCTGCACCTGCACCTGCACATGCACATGCACCTGCCTGCACCTGCACCTGCACATGCACATGCACATGCACACGTATGCACTGCGCATCTACATCCATGCCCTTCTACCATGATAGTAGTTATACTGGTAGTATTAGTAGTAGTCGTAGTAGTAGTAGTATTGTAGTATTCATACTAGTAGTAGTACTGGTAGTAGCAGGGGTAGCAGTAGTAGCAGTAGTAGTACTGGTTGTTCGTATTCGCATTCCCAGCAAAAAGCCAACACCATGTTCATTTTTGCAGCCACCCACTATTCACAGTCTCAGCTTCAACACAGTATTCAAATCCTGTGGTTTTGCTGATAAAGTGTACTTTTGTACTATATTCCATTCTGAAGGCCAATACCAACGCTTTGACACCCTGCAGTTGAGTGTGAAATTGCTTGGTTTGTGCCTAAAGCAGACCAACTATGATTTGTGCAAATGCGCTTTGTGCCTGCTAGCATTCTGAAGCTCTGTCAACCCGCACCAGCAGCACTAGCATTGTTCAAGGGAATTTTTTTGTGCGCCACTTGCCACAGCGCTGTGCCTCCTGGTGAATACCAAGAAACCCCCCACTTTGCACCCCCAAACCCCCCTTTCTGGTGCAAAATGCCCCCCCCCCCCCCCGGCAAAAATGTACCCCAAAACCCCAAAATGTACCAGAAAACCCACCAGGGGGGTTTTTTTGGTACAATTTTTTTTTGGTTTGGGGGTTTTTTGGTACATTCCAGGCGGGTTTTTGGTATTTGGCGGTTTTTTTTGGTGGATTTGGGTTTTTTTGGTACATTTTGGGGGTTTTTGGTACATTCCAGGGGGTTTTTTGGTACATTTCGGGGGGGGGGGGGTTTATGGTAGGTTTCTTTGGGGGGTTTTGGTACAACAAGGGGGGTTTATGGTACAATTCAGGGGGTTTCAAGTACACATCTAGGGGTTTTCAGTACATTTTGTCTGGTCAGTTTCTGAGATTTTTTTTTAATAATTAATTGATTGATAAATAATTTTGAGTGGGTGGGGTGTGGGAGCCCAGGCAGGGTGTTAGGTGCATCCTCAGAAGTGATAGCCCCCCCCCCCCCCAGCCCCCCAAATCGTATGCCCAGGTCTAGCTTTGCTTGTAGTGCGTGTGGCTGGTCCATTCAGCCAGATTTCAGGCATGGAGGTACGAGAGGGAATGGAAGGTCATGGAATTAAATGTGAGTGTCTTTTCAGTGTTTTGCTTGGGTGCAGGAGGGGGTGTGAGTTGTACAAAGTGGTGGAAAGGAGCAAACCCTGCGGCAACCCATTCCGGGTTTTTCAGTATGAAAATAGGCAACCAAGTTGGCTTTTTGGTACACAACAGTCCACAAGTGTAGCAGACATGTGGAAGACAGCTCTTTTTTTTTTTTGGGTAGAAAGGGTGTTTTTGTTCGTGCATTGGATTTGTGGGGGTCCATTCCGGAAACATCAATACGGTTTTCATTTGGTACAGAGGGGTTTTTTGTGCATCCTGCCCCCCCTTTTCATGGTGACTTTTGTCACACATTGGATTTACAAAGGTTGGGAATACTGTGCAATGTGTGCATGCGGAGCAGGCACGGTTTGTGTACTAGCGCTATTCCGTGAACCTGCCTACCTACTTGACACAGTAGCACATGTGTTTCCAAACTTCCGAAGGAATGACATGCTAACCAAGGAGGTGGACCGCCATCGAGCAGATTGGAAGACATGGGTAATGGGACCCTACGCCAGGGTACTGCGCCAGAGTGATACGTACAAGAGGGATGTAGAAGAATGGGAAATCAGCATGCATGCGTCTCGTATGGCGCTACCAGTAGGGTGTAGGCTTGCTGATGGGTCGCCAGCTGATATCTTTTCTCATGCAAAAACCGGTACACCGTTGGAGATACATGCTGTGCGGAGG